>CM046873.1:33366184-33928508 GCA_025617745.1 Heliocidaris erythrogramma | reverse complement strand
CTTAAATGCTCTTGACCTCTCACTATGGACACCTTCTCATATTCGAGACGGTTTTACCAGGTCTGTATGCAGAATTTGATAACTAAATAAACACAAACAAAAACAAAAACAAAAATAAACTAGAAAGGCCGTCAAAGGTGGCAGACCCACGCCTTAGCGGCGCTACAGAGTAGTTGCAATACTATACTAACTATGGGGTCAAAACTACAAGGTTACACAGAATTTGCAGGCGTCAACCGATCACCAAAATCTAATCGATTCTTTCCCTTATCGATTCTTTCCTGTCACTATCCGAACTGAAGTTCCTATACTTTAATACTATGGGTCAAAACTTCAACGTCACACAGAATTTGCAGGGGTCAACTGATCATCACCAAAATCTAATCGATTCTTTCCTGTCACTATCCGAACATTCCCTGAAAATTTGGTGCAAATTCGTTCACTCGTTCTCTAGTTATCTTGTACACAAACAAAGAAACAAACAAACAAACAAACAAACAAACCTATGTACCCCGGTAGCCCTTTACATATTACATTAAATCAGCGTGGGTAACAAAACATGAACAGATACAGGACATACTTTGCACTCTCGTACACACATGTACATGTAGGCCTTTATGTATTAAAAAAGTAAGAATATACAGTGTGAGTCAATAAAAAGAAAACCCATATTCAAGTCTCAATATCTTAAAAAAGCTCTAAATGTATTAACAGCATGATAATAGTTGATGTCTTCTTTATTAATTTGATCTAGGCTGCTCACCAAAATACAACCATGGACGACTGAGCACTGGCCATTTCTACAAAGCATGTCAAAATGGTCTTTACCCAAGTTTGGGTGGAATGGTGTTCAAAAGTCACTTCATTATTTGTGAGTGTACTTGACTGGGATGGATACACTGTATCATTCAACCACCTTTGGCTGCATCATCCATTTCACTCAAAACTTGGGCAAATTTGACATTGAATAAGGGAAAATGTTACTGTTCAGATGTACTGTCACTATGAACATGGCAAACAAAGAAGCGGACAAAATATACAGCTCCTCATTGTACCTTCCACACTGGTTCTGGTAGACAAAAGAACATCCCTTCATTGCTATTATGTAAAAATATGTAGAACTGGGGAGCGTTTCATCAAGAGTTTTGTCAGTGATTTTTACCGACAAGTGTTATAAGCTACTGAAATCCTTGCATCTGATTGGCTGAGAGCAAATCTGTCAGTAAAAATCACTGACAAAACACTTGATGAATGCTCCCCAGGTGTCACATGCATATTTTGTCTGCTCTCTTTTGTCATCATGTTCATAGTGTGTATACATATTGTACAGTCAGATTTTATTGATTAAGGTGTCAAATTATTAAGGGCTCCTGCAACCAAATGCAACCCAAAGGCATTTTTTTTTTGCTGATGTGCAGGGATGCATACAACTAATATTTTGTTATTCAAACATCTAAATGCTTCATAGATTTTTAAATATTTTTTGAAGTATTTTTTTCCAACCTCCTAAGCTCCACCCTAAAAAAAGCTCCAGATCTCATTCCTGTAATGACATCATCAGCTCCACTAACATTCTACAAAAGACAGTGGCATGTACATGTAACTTCCCCCAGCTCAGCACATGCTCACAATAGAATTGCTTTCAAACAATGCCTCCTCAGTATCATTATTTTCCTTGTGATGCTACAGCATGTCTGACATAGCAACTACTATGTAGGCATTGTACGGTCTATTAGAAGAGATGGTCATCTCTGGAAAAGCCACACAATGTACATACCACTGTCTCTCCTTAGCTCACTAATGACTGACAGATGATGTCACTGCAGGAATGAGATCTGGAGCATTTTTTTAAGGTGGAGCTTAGCGTGTTTGAGAAAATGATTTCAAAAAATATTTAAAAATCTATGAAACATATTTAGATACATGTTTGAATAACAAAATATGAGTTATATGCATCCCTGCACATGAACAGAAATCAACTTGCATTTGGGGTTGCAGTGGACCTATAAAGGAAACACGATAGGCTACAATATGGTTATCGTTTATTAAATCTACATCTACTGATTGAAAAAAATATCTAGGGTTGAATCTGGGTTTTCCTTTTTGTTGACACGCACTGTACAAGTACACAGGGGCTCTGGGTTATTTTGTCACAATAACAAAAATATACATGTACACACACAGCCCATGTGAGTCTATTGCACAGTGTCAAAACTTTCCTTCTTCAGTAAAAACACTTTATTTCTCATCTAAAAAGGGAACTAGTAGGGGGAAAAAAGATTTCAACAACAACAATAATAGTTCCTTATAAATAGAGCAAGGGACAAAAAGACCAGCAAGTATTACAAGGACATTCATGAAGAAATCATTAACCTGATTCTGGATGCTACGTGATAGACCATGCAATAGGAAAAGAGGACACAAAATCCCATAATTACCGGTACACAGAAAAGGGAAAAAATAATCTCACAACTACTCTTCTTCTGTATTTTCATCCTGTATTTTAAAGTAAGAACCTCAATGTCACAAGTCACACCCTGAAGCTGACCCGACCTACATTCAGTTTTTGGCTTTATCTGTAAATCCTGTAATTCAATTTATTCTAACCTAAAAATGTCACGTATCAGCTGTCAAATTCAGTGGCATGAGAGATATTCTTAAAGGGGACCAACCACAAAAAAACGTTTACTCCAGATCTATGTACAAATGTCACCCATACTGGTTCCAGACAGTTATACCAGGACCTTCTGGATATTGCATGTTTTACAATCTCAATGAATGTAGAATTGACTTGTGTGTAGATTAGCTCATACAACCGCACTCGCTCGCATAGAAAAAGACTGCATGATATCAAAGTTCAACCGGGTCTCTGAGTCGGGTTTTTTATAATCTTACTAGTATTTTTCTTCATATTGTTTGCATACATGTGTACATATTTGGGGTAAAAGTTTACCCGTTCATGTATAATACAGTGAAACCTGGTTTAGAGACCACCTGTCTATAAAGACCACAATTTCTGTTTTCCCTTGAAAACTTTCTCATTGAAACGTGTGCTATTAAGGAACTTGTACATAAAGACCACCTGCTCATAAAGACCGCTTTTCTTGACTCCCATAAGTGGTCTTTATAGACAGGTTTCACGGTATAACCTTTCAAAATTTGTTTCGCTTTTTACTGGAGTCACAAGGTTCTTATTCTCTTCAAAGCGAAAAGCAAAATCTTTCAGCTGCACAACACTTTGATTCAATGGTTTCCTTTTCCACATTAATCTTTTGAAAGAAATGCCTTATTGAAGGAGCATTATCTTCCAGATTATTCCACCTGTTGTAATTTTCTGTTGCAAGCGAAAGAGAATTTATCAAGAAGTTTTATCATTTCAATTCAAAAGACAAAAGAAGTTCAAAGTGAAACTGATTTGGGAGATGACTAATAGCAAACCTGGTCTTTAAGACAGAAATCCTCCACCCACATGAGGTCCTGATCCCGGATTGAAATTTGATGTTCTTAAAGATATATCTTTCAGAAGAAGACTGACATGGGCAGCACCCCTTTGTGATTTCATGCCTCTAAAGGTCTCTGGATATCAGTTTCTAAAAACTACAAGTGTGCATCGACAGATAAAGGTAACATTCACAAGAAATATTCTAGCTGATTTCAGCATGACACAAATGTATATTGTAATTTCGACTTCGGAGCTACATGTACATTCAATCTTCTTGTATTTTTGACATGTACATCTGCGTGGAGCCTTAATGCATTGCTTTGGTTTGTTCTGTTTCGATTTGTTAGTTATTGCTCTATTCAAGAACTGTTACACTTAAAACAGAAAAAATATCTATGCTAAACAGTAATCAAAAGAAACAAAGCATTATATATGTAGGAATTAAAAACAAGGTCAGCATGGGTGATGGTTTTAATAGATCAAGCAGGGAAATCTTGTTCAAGCTATACACTGTTAAAACATGTATTAAAAAGCTACGGATTAAAAAATCGTTGATTAAAAATCGCTCAACGTTGGTTATAAAATGAGTGTTGGTTAAAAATTACTTTTAATCTTGCGTGGGTTAAAAATATTGTTGATTAAATTTATTGTTTATAATCTTGTTGGTTACTTTGTAACCAACATTGATTAAAACAGTGTTCTCGGCTTTCCCGCCAAAATGATAGTGCTAACTGTCAAGACACTTTATATTTTTGTTGGTTAAAAGTTTGATCAAAGTTGATTAAAATAGCAATCTCGTGACCGAACAGCGCATGCGCATATGGATTTTGAACAAATTCGCTGCGCACAAACTATAACAGAAATTGTTTATGATAAAAATGGAAGGCGTTGTCATTCAAGTCGCTGCATGATTGGGGACTTTCAAAGACCTTATCGGCGTGTTTGAAGGTGAGAAACTGTTCTTCATATTTGTGATTGTTTTCTAGCTTAGTCTTGGGAAAAAATATATTTACAATGTGCTCTTTCTTTCTAATTTAAACGGCTTGGGAGCAAGTTCAACCTGCTCGATCTGGACTAGACCTGGCTAAGCCAGGCCCACCAGTAGATCTACTGACTACGCCTACGGTAGCGAGGAGGCGACGCCGGCGGAATGGCGGTGTGTTCAACTTTGCGCATGTCCATATTTCGTGGACAGGGCAATATGACAAAAACTGAAACTAGAACATATTTTTGAGAAAAAGATATAGCATCAATGTAGGCGTAGGCGTAGTCAAGTCTAGTCCAGGTCTGAGCAGGTCCAACTTCCCAAACTGCTGAACGTAGAAAGCAAGATCGCTGAGTAGATCTATTTCTTTATAAGACTAACTATAGACAACAATTACAGATATGAAAAGAGTTTCTCCAGGGAGTTTCTCACCAAATAAAACTAACCAACAAATGGTTAAACATTTAACCAACAACTTGTTTAAGTTTAATCAACACCATTTTAACCAATGTTGAGCAAAATCTGATTAACCAACAAATGGTTAAACATTTAACCAACAATATGTTTTAGTTTATTCAACAATATGTTTTAGTTTATTCAACACCGATTTAACCAACGCTGAGCAAAATATGATTAACCAACAAATGATTAAAACTTTTAATCAACCACAGGTTAAACTTTAATCAACAGGCCGTTGATTAAAGTTTTAACCTACAAATGTGTGGTTCACCTGGTAATCCTCGTTTGATTAAAATTTTAACCAACAAGATTAAAAATTTTAATCAACGTTCTAACAGTGTAGTGTAAGCAAAAAGAAAAGAAAGAAACAAAAACTATTTCAAGGTAAAGGTGAAGTTTTCAAAATCACAATATTCTCACATTAACAGAAATTTAAGAATGATTTGCAATTTTTATTGGAAACTTTGCTGGCCCCCAACCTAGGAAACTTTGAGTCTACTTTGAAGATGGTTACTTCCAGAGTGCATTTTGAGAGCAAGAAATGCAGTAAGTCTCTGTGAAAATTATATGAGGAAACTCCCTTCTGACTCCAAGCAGACAGAATCAGGAAATTATCAGTGTACATGTGAATTTGCTATCAGACCAAATAAAAAGCATGACTTGTTTCTCATCTGAATTTTTTGAAAAAATGAAGATGTACTCTTTATTTTTTTTCCCTTCTTCTCTGTCCAATGGAATTTTAGCACACATGTAAGATGTAAAGATCAAGCATAATGTACAAAAAAAAAACTGCTGAGGAAGTTAACCCCTTCCATGCCACCATATTTTTGAGCAATTGTCAAAAATGATCTTTCATGAGTTGAATATTAATGTTCAGTGAGTTTTTTTCTTGAGTAAACTGGGCAAAGATTAACTGCATAGGAATAAACATTATATTGGAGGCGCAGGTTTCTGTATCAGGAAGAATTTTCAAGCCATTCTGAGCCTAAACAAAATGTTCACCACTGACATTTTTGGGCGGGATTTGCCGCCCACGGCATGGTAGGGGTTAAGATCTGGAATGAAGTGCTGATTGTGAAAATTACCCAGATTTCCATCACTTCGTTTAATAAAGACTTAATTATTTCTTTGTTGTTGTTGTTGTTGAAGAAGATGTGCATAAGGACAAGAAACTACTGATGTAATTTTTTTAAAAATTATTTCACAAGATGCTTTACTCCATGCTGATTTACCTCAATCTCTGTCTCCTCTGGGCTGTCTTTCTCCTTCTTGTTCAGTTCTGTATCAAGACGTACCATGGCATGGAAGAGAACCTCGTCTACAGCAACCTGTTGCTTGGCAACCGCATCTGATTCACCATCTGCATGGAGCAACGTAGGGAGGACATAATCGTGTTAATTTGCATCGACCTCATGATCTTACAAGAAATAGATCAGGGTCAGAATATGTATCTACTGTACAGTATAGCACTAATCTTTTTAAGGACTTGCGCTACAACGCACTATATAGAGTTCATACATGTACATGTGGAGTACACGTATGGTGGACAGAAATGCCCTTGTTCTCGAGGTGCAGTCACTATACCACCATATGCATAGCACAGTGAAGGAGAGGATGCATAGCACAGTGAAGGAGAGGACACAAATGTGTTTTATCATTGCTGAAAAAAAATGCCTAGATGTATTTTTACAAAGTTTTTTAAAGTAAATGTAAAAACATGATATTGTAGCAAACGTTGTCTGTTACAATTTGAAATGACTTTCCATCATACACCTTTAAATGAATATTATTCCAAGAGAAATCAAATGATTTAAATAATCATGCAACTTGCATATAAAAATATATTTTGATAAGGAAAATGTAAAGGAAATGTAAGCAAAAGAGAACAAACAAAACAAACTTGCTACAAATCACATGAAATTCACTGAAATCATTGCACGTGCCTACATTTGTATGTGTATATCGAGAATAATTTCACTGAAGTTTTGTTTGAATTTAGGTAAGATCAAAGAAAAAAGAGAGAGATATATGAGTTGGAAGAAGAAGAGAAGGCGAAAAAAAGAGTAAGAGAATGAGAGAGAGAGAGAGAGAGAGAGAAAGAATGGGGGGGGGGGGGGCACCATAGACCATACATGTATATCAGAAGACTGCAGATTTCCATTTAACTGTTTCTGACAGAATACCTGAACATTGTAAATCCTTGTGGTTTGAACACCTACACACATGACTTTGTTATTTACCATTAAAGACTTCCTACCAAGTCACTTGCCCTCACTCTTATCAGATGTTTGTCTTCTTTTTAATCCAATTTAATCCCTTTCCCAGACAATCAAACCACATGTAGGCCTTTGTCCAGGAAACATAATCTAGACACTATGTACACAATGGACATTGTTTACTTCCTCTCTTTAAGGGGGGGGGGGGGGGGGGTTCATAGACAGTTACATGGTAATAAATTGGCGTAGCTTATCAGTTCATTTTATACACAGTGACCTGTTCTTGAATAGGAAACTTTTAGTAGAGGTTGGAAGTTGTCTTCAACTATAAGCTACATGTATGTAAGGCTAACTCATCTGTCGCATTTCTTTTCAAATGACTTGTTCGGTCTTTCAACGTTTTTTTTTTAATTTCCACTTTGTGATTGACTACTCTTTAAAAAGAATGTAAACATACATTTATATTTATATGTAGGCCTACACTGTACGTCAAAATAATCCATATTTCACATAGAATTGTAATGTGTGTTTTCTCCACCTGACATTTTGTGGGTGAAACTGGCAAATCATGTCTGATCCGCAGAAAGGTAACATTGATTTTTCCAACAGAAATATTGAACTGAAACACATACTTACCCTCATCCTGCTGGCTTTCCCTCTGAGATTTGAGGACAGTTGAAAGCAGCGTCTCTACCTCCCCTCCTGTCTGGGTCAGGCGACTTTCGATGGGCGGGGTCATCTCGCACCCCTCCCGTGCATCCTTCACCACACCCCTCAACTTGGTTACCGATTCATCCACAGAGCAATCCATGGTCATTGTAAGTCTCTAGGGGGCAGCAATTGCAAAATCTCCAGGGTAAAATGACACAGAATATGCACTGCAAACAGTTATCCTGTTTTGGGTTTTTTTTTTAGCACCAATGGATTTTTACAATGTTTGTTCCAAGAGCAAAGTTAATTGCTTGGATCTGTCAATTGTTGATGAAGGCAAACGACAGACAGCTGAAGGCACGAAACGAAGCGTCTACTCGTAGACCTTCGTAGTAAACACAAAGACACTCATCTTCATCTCTCACTTCAGTTTGTTCGGCCTATATAGGAAAAGAAACAAGAAAAAGAAACATGTTATTTTCATTTTCTAAAATCCACAATGCTAAATGTGCATCTAATTACAACTGTACAATGTAATACAATGCATTTAATACATTTAATACATGTATCTTGCACAGTAAAATATTCTTTACCAAGAAAAAAACCA
This sequence comes from Heliocidaris erythrogramma, assembly GCA_025617745.1. Taxonomy (NCBI): domain Eukaryota; kingdom Metazoa; phylum Echinodermata; class Echinoidea; order Camarodonta; family Echinometridae; genus Heliocidaris; species Heliocidaris erythrogramma. The sequence goes on along the minus strand of CM046873.1, from coordinate 33,920,148 downwards.
ACACCTTTCTATAAACTCTTCCTCATCAAAGCCCGTCCTAACATAAAGTAACCTGTACATAAAGACAATGCACCTCTTTTATAAAGACCATCTTGTCTCCCTTGTGTGGTCTCTACATTGGTTGCTTTGATACGAATACATGGGATGCGATATGGGACAAATATTCCAGAAAACATATTAGATATTTCATAATAAAGGGAAGCAAGCCATTATATGTAACCAAATGATATGTAATGCTATTTTATGAATTTAATATGCAATTATAAAACCAATGTCATATTTATCATTGTTCTGTTTATTATGTGAATGATATTTGTAAGCCATTTACTGTGAGAAAAACAAATATATACATGTGGAATACACTGGACCAATAAATACTATACTACTGTATACATGTGCACATCAACATGTGAGTCATTCCATGAGGTTGGGACAAAAAAAATATGACAATGTCTATGTAACATTGGTATGAGATCTTGTACTACACAAGGAAGATGAAATCATCTGTAGCAAGATTTTTATGCAATAAATATATCTGTCACATGCCATTGCCAGAACCATTCCTGTTTCAATGGTTTCTCTTCAAAACCTTTGCTTTATTATTATATGCCCTTCTTTTACCACTGTTAACAAGTGCTACATAAAATTTGGGATTGTAATAATGGTTCACCATGAAGTTTGAGTACTTTTAAACATACATGTACATGTACATGTGTGCGGTTAACTCTGCTTTTCATGCTAAACTCAATTTGAGAGAACATTATTATGGTTGATAGGATCGAGACACAGTGTCTCACCTCTGGCGTTCCTTAAATGCATATGACCTACAAGTGTTTTACTAGGAAACAAAGACTATGTTTGCTATCATGTGGTTTCTTCCTTGTAAATGCATGAGACAAACTGCACGTAAACATGTAGATTTTTGAGGTTAGGGATGATGCAAAATCAATCCTTCTTCAAAGGAAGGAAGGAAAACTACATGTAACAGACTCTACACAAGCTGTAAACCTGCCTACAATATACATATTTTCTTACATGTATATATCTAGGTCAAATTTTAGTAAAATGAGTGAATAGTCATGCTTTCAGTGCCAAACCATTACATGTACATGTAGGTACAAATTGAAAGGAAGACAGTTCCTTTTAACACACTTTATTATTTTGCTCATTATTATATTAAGTACTACAGGTTCATGTAAAATTACGTTTAATGGCACCTGTATTGTAGGCCTATCTCAGACAATGTATGTAGATGGTACAGGTACATACATGTATATGCAAATCGTCTCTGAATTCACGATGTGGCACAACCTCCCACAGATCTTTCAAAACACATTCCGAGAAAAACACGATTCAAATATTTGCATTAATTGAAAACTGCAAATTTGACTTGTTGATAACAGGAATTAAATTTGATAAATCATAGAACGAGAAGAATCTTGTCTACCCATTCATACAGTGTAGAAAAATAGAGTTGTTCATGTGAAATGTTAGCAGTGCAATTAGGCTGCAAACATTTACATGTATGTCACATTTTGCCACGTCAAGAAAACAAAACTATGCGTAATCTGGTACGCACCGTATGTGTCTTTTTATTCGCGAAGCGACACAGTGGTCTGTGCCGCGGACTAAATAGTAGACCAGCCAAGAAGATATTTTTTACTTTGGACGGCATTTTTGGGTAATGCTCGGTGTTCATGCTTAAACTCTTGCAAAAATACTGACGAATAACGTACGGGCGGATGCCACGCGCATTTTTGCCTAAAAATGCCATTTTTGGCTCAAAATTTGAAAGAATGTCAAAAATCACAATTTTTAATTTTTTGACCTAATATGTAATATCTGATTAAGACTTTTCAAGTGATATCAGATTTACTTTGAGTTTCACGTTATAAACCTGATTAATACACAATTGAAAGTAGGATATTACACCCACATGTATGGCGTAATGAAACATAAAACTGTGATTTACTCAAAATAATACGTTGTGAAAACTACCAATATTTCAAAGTTTTTTACCCAACGTAAATTTGTCATTTTAAACGCTTTTTCTTGATTAGACATATCATGTATATTGTCATGTCACACACAGAAAAGAAATTATCCGATAAGGTGATAGATAACTCATTTTATGTTATCCCAAATGGAACGATGTCTTTTTACTGGATGCGCATTTTGACTGAAAAACACTATTTGAAGGTACATCATCTAGAGTGTATATGTACATAAGGCAATTATCCCATGTTTATCAGTATAGTCTATGGGCCAAAACTGAAATGTCTCCACCCCCTTAGAAATAATCTTAAATGATTTTTTTCCGTTAGATGGGACCATTAACTATCAGAATATGCTTCTTTGCCCTAAAATAAGAGGTGGGCGTGGCCACAAGGGCTATTACCATGGCAACGGATCAAGAACAGTAGAATTTTAAGAAAATGTCATGTATTCGTGATTAAGAGAGGGCAAAAACACATTGTAACATTTTAAAATAATGTATCAAAAGTTTTTCACTTGATAAAAACTCAAATAAGAGTTATAAAAGGTGTCCATCATGTTTGAAAATGGCTGTTGCTATGGAAACAGTAAGAAAAAAAAAACATATTTGAGCCAAAAACCCCCATGATGCTACCGAAAAAGTAAATATTAATACATTTGTATTGTACATGATTATCTTCTCTTTTACAGGACGCTCACTTATCAGTTTTTAAAGAAAATGGAGGAGACCACTAAATGTGTAGGCTGTTACCATGGTAACAAATAAATTTATTGCATTTCTAATGAAATACAGAACTGTACTTTTTTTTCAACATGAAATAATGGTAAACATCTAATATTGTTTAACGCCTGTTTGATTATATTCAAAAGTTTAGTTTGGAAAAGAGCTAAATTTGATTTATACAAAAAATCTGTTACCATGGAAACAGAATTAATGAAGATGACATCTTTCAACTAAAGAAGGAAATGTAACTAACCAATATAAAATATATAGCAATTAGATTAACAAACGCCGTCAGCGATTAGAATCTGCTCGTTGGCTGTGAATGTGACCACTATCATAATAGCTGTTACCAAAATTTGGTAGCTAATACAAAAAAAGGTGTTGTCTTTCTACCAGAATTTCTGTTTAATTGATTCCAATCTAGATCCAGAAGATTTGTGTCCCCTATAAAATGGGTGATACCAACATTTTCACATTGAACATGATGACAAGACCTGCTACTTGATTCATTGAAAATTTTATTTATATACAGTGCGTATCAGAAGAAAGTATACCCAACTTAAGTAGCTTCTAATTAAAAAGTTATAACCTCTATGAGCTTGAAATTTATTTCATAGAACAACTCATATTCTGTGCAATGATATTCATAACTTTGCTGCCACGGATGACTCGGCAGCAGGCTTTTCAAACAGTATTGTTAAACTCGTCGTGTACCAAGTTTGGGCTGAAGTAGCGAGTGCGGGTCAAACCAACTATGCATTAGTTACTTCAGTTGGAAAACAATCGCTGAGTTATTTTCAATTGATTTTGTGCATTTGAATAGAAAAGGTGTTAAAGTCAACTCAAACTCAGGAAAGGGCTCATTACAAGCTAAATTTAAGATTTTTTTTTTACCATTTGATAACACAATGTTGGCTTCATCTGCATCCCTTTTTTAAGGAAAGCCTTTTACTGAGTCATTAAAAATTCTCAACGCGTATCCTTCCTTTTCTTCTTTTTAGTCTTTAAGGTCAGTAAACCTTTCAGTCCATGTGTTATTCGCAAAAAACACCGTGTACACCCACTATGCAGGTGAAATGGTGCTATTGACGAATGAGCAGACAGCTTTTAGTTATCACGGGACAAGAAGTTAGAAGGCTATTGAAATAAATTAAATATTGTCATGTGGACTGAAACAAGGTCGTATGGAAGCTTAGATCACTTTAAACAATGAAGCATTGAAGAACAAAGGAGGATTTAACTTTTTAAAATTATTTTAGACTAAGGTAGCACATTCATATGGCTTGACTCCCATTCGTTGCATCAGGGTCAGCCCACACTCGGAACAAGGAGATTTTGATTTTTTGACTCATTTTAAAAACCTGGTGCTCAGTCATCCATGGCAGAAATGTCATGAATGAGGTACCAATAGACAGACAATAAGCTATTCTTCACCATAAAATAAATTTCAAAGTCACATCGATTACAACATTTTAATTAGAAGCTATCAGACTTGTGTATACTTTTTTTGGGGGTAAAGTAGACACCAGCAGAAAAAGAACTTCTGGGGGAAAGGGGGCATGCACAAGGGGGCATTAACAGAAAAGACACTTTTCAGGGAAAAGGGAAAGGCATAAATGGAAACGTTAAAGTGAATACATAAGTTTTAGACATTATATACCCTACATTTTGAAGCCATCTCGGGAACGATTAAAATAATCCTATTTGTTTCTCTCTTTACATCACAGTGTGCAGTTGAGTGTGAGGGTCTGTATATTCCTTTAATTTCTAATCGAGCACCCAGTGGTGGATCGTGGGGGGGGGGGGGGGGTTGTAATTGGGTTTTTACAGACGTGTATCAATCAGATATGATTATTTACGTCTGGGGACCGACCTTTAACGTCACCCTCCGAAAGACGTTACTCAATCTCGAACCTGGGGCCGCTGAATCAGTTTATAACTTCCACTGTTAGCTGGATTACAGGCGCACGCCACAACGCCCGGGGGGGGGGGGGGGGGGGGGCTTTTGGCGGAGCTTTTTAAAAGTATCACATATTGACATCTAGGACTTCGTCCCCTATTTTCGTGACAGAGGCCTTTCCTTTTTTCTTTCGTTTTTTCGCGTATGTCTCTTTCACATCGAGACCCCCCCCACATTTTGAAAAATCATGGATCCGCCGATGACATCAGATTCTTATGAAGAGGAAAATAGTCACCCTAGTGGGGTTCAAAGTACAATGCCATCATAAAAGACTGGATAGACCCGTGGGCGTCGCTAGGACTTTCTGAGTTGGAGGTGGGGGGGGGGGGGGTGTCGAGATCACTAATTTACCGACGAACCTGAGTCTGTGTGCCACCGATAACCAATAACCAACAACCTGTATCAACCGTGAGTCTATTTTCATTTAATGATGAATAATAATAAATAACATTTATATTGCGCTGAATACATATGTTTCTAAGTAGTATTATCATGGCATTAGCCCAGCTGCCTTATAAGGCGCTGAAAGCAGTCAAAGAGTCAAGGAGTTCCTACCTTATACCTATTTACTACACCTGGGTGGAGATTGGCGAATGTAAATGAATGTCTTGCCAAAGGACATTCGTGCCGTGGCGGGACTCGAACCATGAGATCCACAGTCCGGTGACGTATCCACTAGACCACGACACCTCTATTTGATAAATCTAATTCGAATAAGTTTTTTCCCTTGCCAATTCTAATTAAAGCACCACCTACAATCACTTGTTCCACATTAAATGAATGTTAATTTCATATTCGCGAGCGAGCCCCATTTCTAATTTTCGATTTTAATAATTATCATATTTAAGGGAACGTTATGTTTTGCTGGGCGAGCGAGTGTAGAGAGCGAGCGGAAAAAATAGTAATACTTCTCATTGAAAGAAATTGGCAGCATAAAAGGAATCTTCTTGGCAAGGGGCAGGGCGGGCACAATTGTATTTAAGGGAATGTTAATTTTGATTAGGTGAGCGAGCGTAGCGACCGATCAAACTTTGTTGACACTTGTCTTTTAATAATAATGTATAGCATAAACGGAATCCCCTTTCTACGAAGTGGGGGGGGGGGGGGCACAATTGTATTTAAGGGAATGCAAATTTTATTTAAAACTTAAAAAGAAATAATAATTGGTAGTATAAACGGGATCTTCTTTCTCCGAAGCGGAGTCTTGTCTAAGTAAAACAGGTAACTCTCAGAATTTATAGGGGAATAATAGATAAAGGGGTACTTATCAGCTTATGAGAATGAAAAAAAAATGTTGTTGCAAAGGAAAAGAAGCACTTATCGAAGGAAAAGGGGCACGTATCAGATTTGAATATCGGTTTTATAAAAAAGGAACGTATTACAAAAGGGACAATTTTAGAGGTGAAAAGGGAACATTTATTAATAATTAGATAAATGTATATAGCTACTATATTAGTTATCCTGCTGTGCTGTGATGTAATGTAACATACCTCTCAACAATTCTACCGAATAAACACACATTATAAAGAAACTATTGGGGGATACTTGCAAGAGTAAATGTAGCACCTGTTTGATTTGATTTGAATATGGTAGTAATCCCAGTTAAGGGTGGCTTTTATCATAGGTGGTAAGGGAGACTTTGATAATAATGCGGAACTGGCACCGGTTAGAAAGAAAAGGTGACACTTTTCTGAAGTAAAAGGGCTCATTTTTCCTAACTAAAAGGGGTACTTTGGGCATACTTTTAAAATGAGAAACTGTTCACGACCAGAACGTACCATTTTTGCATGTCTCTGACTGTCAGATGTACAACATTGGTTAGAACATGGAACAATTATCAGGGATTTTACACATAAAGGGAAGAGATAGCTAAGTGGTATCGAGATTCCTAAACATGGGTGTCATTCCCGGGCGGGGGGGGGGCGGGGGGGGGGGGGAGTGGGCTGGGAGTTATATATATTCCCCCTGAAATCTGAGGTGGGGGATGGCCTGTATAATCCCCCAACATTTTTGGATGTGAGAATTACGATACATTAACTTAAAACTAATAATTATCCAAATTCATTATTTAACAACATTTAATCATACAGAAAACCATTTCGGGATGCTCTAAAATGCAAGTTTTATAGACAGATATTTGAAAAAGTCCCTGGTGTGGGAGGGGGATACCCTCCCCCCTCCCACACCTTCCTCACGCCGGTCATCCCCCAATCATGAACACAGATCGACACCCCTGTTCCCAAGGAAAGTTATAATAAATGACCTTAAATTAAATTCCATGTATACAACTAAGGATTTATTTTTGTAATATATACGATCTATTACAAGATAAAAATCATCTCTGTCTTTCATTATGAAAATATAAAATCATATCCCAACAAAGATTAAATGTGCTGACTGTGTGGTAATTCTTTTTGCACAGATTTGCACATTCATTGACTTGCATATTAGGATAAATGTACATTACTCCACTAGAGTCCTGGTTGTGTTACTGTGTTTACATAATAAAATACATATTATCATACAGAATATTGTCTTTACATAACCCTCTTAATACTTAAGTCTGCTCTTCCCAAGAGTATAATTCCATTATCTCTATATGGATACATGACACATCATCACTGAATATTGTTGTTTATTTCTCTCACTTTCTGATATGATGTTCCACCTCCTGGAGATTGACCCATTGCATTCACATGACTTTATAATTTTTTAAAGGAAAATCCTATGTGGACCGCACAGTGAATTTATAATGAAACATAATGATATGTATTAATGTTATAATGTTCATATAACGTATATCATTTTTCCAGTTATAGTTAACGATAACTTATATTATAAAAATGAAATAAAGTTTGGCTTTTGCACGACAAATTAAAAGAAAAACCGAGATATCAAGGAATTGTTCAACCATTGATTTAGCATGCAATATCGCAAATTGTAACTTACAATTTGTGGGTTAAATATGATTCAGGATTATTTAAATAATTACAAGTATAATGTTAAAAACTGATGATTAATCCTTGAATAATTCTGCATAATGAGCATAATCATTTCATTTGTAGACTTTAATTTATTATTTATTCATTTATTTTTTGAACTTGATGTATTAGTGTACTTCGATAGTATTTTGTTGCTCTGATAATAAGCTTCACATTAGCATCAACCTGCATACATAACATGTTAAAAGAGATGGGGTGGGTGTTAATATTCTGTATAGCTCAAAATCAGCTTTACAGCTTTTAAAGTTTGTGAGCAAGCAACGATTTTGACACTGTTTAGTCAAAACACTTCTTTCTAATATCTAGAAAGAATTGGAGTGAAAGCTCAGAATATATATATTAAGAATGGACATTTACTTGCATGTTGTTCAATTAGGAATGTGTGGTAATTTTCAAATTACAATAGTTTCGTGACGTGCAACTCATTATTAACCATGACAACGTCCATGAGGAACACATCCGTAACTAACTTTAAAGACCAAGTTCACCCCCAAAAAATTGAGTTAAATCAATAAAATTAAATTAACCAAAAAAAAAAAGGTTAAAATTCATCAAAATCGGATAAAAAACAAGACATTTACGGCATTTGAATGTTTTGCATTGTTTCATGAAACAATGATATGCATAACATGGGCTGTATGCAAATTATTGAGCCGATGATGCCATAAGCTCACTTCTCCTTTTGTATTTTATTATATGAAATTTCAAATATTTCAGTTTTCTTCTCCAAGAATGTAACACAAAGTTTGACTCCTCGTAGAATCAGTACGGTACGGTCATCATTATTATAACTTATTGTGATACAATGAAGAGAATCTTTATAAACATCTATGAAAAAAATGAAATATTTGAAATTTCATATAATAAAATACAAAAGGAAAAGTGGGCTCATGACATCATCGGATCACCAATTTGCATACAGCCCATGTTATGCATATCACTGTTTTACGAAACAATGCAAAACTTCAAAATGCCGTAAATTTCTTATTTTTATCCGATTTTGATATTTTTTACTGTTTCGTTTATTTCATTTAACTCTACTAATTCAACTCAACTCAACATTTTGTGGACTTGGCCTTTAAGACAAACAAGCTGATTCTAATAGCTACGGTGAAAAATAATATAAGATTCATTTGATATTGTTGAAATTCAGTTTGTTTAACATTTATTTTGTATTGGTAGGTCACATTTCTTTCTTTGAAAGATTTCATATTCATTAACATTCTGTTTCCATGGCAACAGTTTTTATAAATCAAATTTAGCTCTACTCCAATTAACTAAAAAATTTAATATAATCAAACAGACGGCAAAAGTTATTAGATGTTTACCACTATTTCATGTTGAAAACAACCATAGTTATTTGTTAGAAATACAACACAATAATATACTTGTTACCATGGTAACGGCCTACACATGCAGTAGTCACATCTGCCACCCCTTTACTAAAATACGTTATCAGTGAGTGTCCTGTAAAAGGGAAAATGATAATGGTCAATAGCAATACCCTTACCTTTTTTTTAGGTGGCATCATGTTGCTCAAATATCAGTTTTATTCTTACTGTTTCCATGGGAACAGCCATTTTCAAACACGATGGACACTTTTTATAACTCTTATTTGGGTTTTAATCAAGTGAGAAACTTTGATACATTATTTTAAAATGTTACTATGTGTTTTTGTACTTTCTTAATCACGAATACATGACAATTTCTTAAATTCTATTGTTTTTTATCCGTTGCCATGGTAATAGCCCTTGTGGCCACGCCCACCTTTTAATTTAGGGCAAAGAAGCACATTTTGAGAGTTAATGGTCCTATCTAACAGAAAATAAAAATCATTTAAGATTATTTCTAAGGAGGTGGGGACATTTCATTTTTTGGCCCATTGACTATACTGATAATACATGCCTTTGTACATGTACGTACACTCTAGATGTACCTTCAAATAGAGTTTTTCAGTCAAAATGCGCATCCAGTAAAAATACATCGTTTCATTTGGGATAACATAAAATGAGTTATCTATCGTCTTATCGGATAATTTCTTTTCTGTGTGTGGCATGACAATATACATGATTCGTTTAATCAAGAAAAGGTGTTTAAAATTACAAATTTACGTTGGGTAAAAAACTTTGAAATATTGGTAGTTTTCACAACCTATTATTTTGAGTAAATTACAGTTTTATGTTTCATTACGCCATACATGTGTGTGTAATATCCAACTTACAATTGTATATTAATAGGGTTTATAACTTGAAACGCAAAATAAATCTGATATCACTTGGAGGGTCTTAATCAGTTATTACATATTAGGTCAAAAAATAAAAAATTGTGATTTTTGACATTCTTTCAAATTTTGAGCCAAAAATGACATTTTTAGGCAAAAATGCGCGTGGCATCCGCCCGTATGTTATTCGTCAGTATTTTTGCAAGACTTTAAGCATGGATGCCGAGCATTACCCCAAAATGCGGTCGAATCTTTTTCTAGAGCCTTTTTGGATGTTTGGCTGGTCTACTAAAACATTAATTTGCTTTTTACTTTTTCATGAAGTGACACATTGGATGCACGCGTGTACCATGCGCACACTGTATTCATACGTGCGCTTCATTCACCATTTATAACGTAAAAAACGTTGTGTCACTTCGTGAAATAACGGTAGGCCTTTTTGAGGTTCGTGTCATTTTTATCATACTGTTTTTTTGCAGAATTAATCAAAATTGATACTTGAATGTTTGTTGTGATAAATGATGGTAAATACATGTAGATGCTAAAAATGGAAAAAATGCAATTTTACGCTATTTTTGCCACATCGTGAATTCAACGACGAAATGTACAGGCATTATTTTTCAAAATTATTTCTTTGTCTTTATGCATAACATATATACCATGTAAAATATACAGGCTTTTAGAGTCGATGAAACATAATCCCAAAAATGTCTCAAGGAAGGGCTAAACTGACAACAAAATAACCTACAGTGACAGTTGGGCATAAAGAGTACTAAACAATGAGTGTCTTTATGCTCACATTTTTTAGGCCAAAATGAAGCTTTTGTTACGCATTCAGTTCAAATCACAAGTGGGTCTGAGCCAAAAGTCGTCAGCATAAACCCTAAATTTTCAATTTGTGTCGGCCCTTGTACATATATGTATATCACATGAAAGCTGAGAATCTGTAGTTTATGAAAATGTAAATGTCTCTTCATGATTGCATTCCGTTTTTTTTTTAAATAACCTTTAAAATGGAAAAAAGTGCCCTCAGAGCGCGACGGGACAGAATTACTAGAAAAAGCAATTACATGTACATGTAAGTAAAAAGTGCAAGGGCATTTGAAAAATAAAGTTTGGATACTAAAGTGTTTATGCAATATTATTCAATGCCCAATGCCAGTTTTGGCAATATTCTGTTACAATTGGGTTAAAATTTGAACTTTTTGGTGCAAAATTGAATTTTGGGGCACTATGACACCCCCTTTTTATTTTTTTGTAGGATAAAGTGGAGTTTATAAACTGAGGTCTTATAAAAATATGAATGAACTATTGTACCATCACTTCTGTACGATTAAAATTTATTCCCTTATACAGTCAAACCTGTCTTAGCGGCCACCTGCCTAACACGGCCACCCATTATGTATCCCGCGGTCAATATCTGACCGTGTATAGCGGCCACCAATATCAAGTCGAGCCGTAGCTTCATGCACAAACAAATAGCTTTTGCCATAATAAAGCCGCGATGTGTTTACCGAGTCCTAGCTCAGTCACATTCTCACACAAACGTCGTGAACAGATTCTACAATGGCCAAGAAGTAGTACTGATTTTATGAAAGATCTACATGTACAAGTTTTACCACATTGCCGACTAATTACAGATTAAAAGTCTTTTGAGTAAGAATTAAGCACTAGTATTGTTCGTTTACGTAATCTTTGCACCATCCAGCCGCGACCCCCTGCACCTGTATTGTTCTCTTAAGCTTAGCTCTACCAGTACCTCCACGCAAACAAAACAACCGGTATCACGGTCGGCACTGATATCGACCGCACATGCGCAATACCACAGGCTCGTACACTTCAATATTAATTTTTATTTTTTAAAAGATTTATCAAAAAAGAATTTAAAGGGTTAAAGCTTTCGAAAATTTAAAAGATGTTTTAGAAAGTGAAAATAATAAAATACTACCCAACTATTATTTTTTTAAGGATCAATAATAACGATTTCATGTACGAGCCTGTCCTAAAAAAAAACGGCGGGAAAACTCTTCCACCAACTATCCACTGTCGACAATCGCATTTTCGACGAATCAATTGAGCACCTTCTAACGTCTATTCTCAAAAACAGTTAAAACTTCTTTTAAACCATTCGAAAGGCAAATATTTAATGAAAATTGATTGCATGATTTTATTCAAAAGAGAAACTTATTGTAATTTTTTGACAGGAAGCAAAGCATGATAAGATATCGTTTTTAGACTATAAAAATCAAAAACAGCAGTCTACCGCGGGCGGTACGTACGTGGTAATTTGAGGGAAAATTCATTTTACACAGATTACTTGTATTGTTTTTCTCATTTATTGACAACAAAGCACATTATTTAGGCTTTTATTTCATATAAATGTTATACAAATCTGTAGATCTATAGCTTATTTTCCTAAGTGATATGGATGCATGTACACTGCAAGTGATGTTGTGTGTATGTGCAATAAAAAATGGCCACAGACTTGTCTATAGTGGCCACCTGTCTATAGCGGCTACTTTTGCCGTTTTCCTTCCGTGGCCGCTATACAGTTGTAGACAGGTTTTACTGTATTTCCAGAAGAATTGTGATGTGTTCCTTTTTTTCTGTCCCGTCGCATTTAGTGGATATTTAAGGGATTTTAGGCGCAACAGGACGGAAATTTGCATGGAAAGTACAGTCTCATGTACATGTATGTCACTTGATGTAAGTATACTTTTTTTAACCCGAGCAATTTTTTATTCAATTTGAATAAACAATAGAGATTGACAGTTCTCTTACCTGAACAATTTAGTTCTACCACATTTTTTCAGAGAAAAGAACTATTTGATGATATCAAAAATTTCTTTTCAAAATCCCCATTTGTTTTGTACATGGTGCAAAAGTGTCCACCCTCTCCAGTGATTTTTATCTCTTTAATTTGAATTAACAATAAAGCTTGCCACTTCCCTGTGCCTTAACAGTTTAGTTCTAGCATAGTTTAAAAGTACAGTTGGACAATAGTTTTTAAAAAAAATTTAAATCCCCATCTATTTTGTACATGGTGCAAAGATTCCGTCCTGTCGCGCGACAGGCAACCCCCATTCATCAATTTTCAAATTAAAAAAAATTGATTGGGCAAAAATTTCAGCTTCATGGAAATGTCATGTGCTCTATCATACTATAAATAAAAAATCACGATATGTACATGTAGCTAGTCTTCAATTTTAACTTTGATAGAATTTTACTTTGAATCTGTCTTACAAAATTTCACCATTCTATTGTTCCGTCCCGTCGCGCTAACAAAAATTGTTGTTGCCATTGAAACAGAATTACGATCTTGTGTTTGTAGTGGAATTGTTCTTCTATGTAAACTTATTATATAAGTAAAGGTATGCAGCAGGTAGCATTTCTTATTTTCTTGTGAGGAGAATAAATCCTATTGAATTCCGTCCTGTCGCGTTGACAGGACTTTTGGCTCAGACTCACACTGTACACTGCTTGTCGACTGGAACTCCCCCTTTCGTCCAAAGCCCCCCCCCCCCCCCCCCTGCCAAAAGGGTGCGTTCACATTTTCTAAATATTGTTGTTCTTTTGGTGCGTTTGGACTTTTTCTAATATAATTTCAATGATAATAATAATTATAGTAATAATAATAGTAATAATAATAATAATAACGAATGTCTCATCACAAGATCTCCCCGAATCTACAAGTTTATGACCTGCAGAAGGCAGCTACAAATGTACACGTATGTATACTGGGCATAACGAGACTCATTAGAAGAACACTCGGACAGTAGCACAATATCATAGACAGTTGCACTTGATGACAATTGGTCCTTTTTGTTAAGGCAAAGTCTTTCAAGAATATACGGACTTGATCCTGCTTTTCGGAATAATAATAATATTTAGAGAAAGCCCCAATGGGGGCTTTGGATGAATGGCGGCATTCCAATCAATGTTCCAATCAACGCGACGCTACCCACCCTATCGGTATAAGCCATCATACACAGGATGCCTACATTATGTTGTCATAATATTTTAGGCCACACAGTATAATGCCTGCAGTACAATGCTGGGACTGCAACAAAAGGTCAGGGCATAATCAATTTTCCATGTAAATTACATTGTAGGCAGAGAGAGAGAAAGAGTTTATAGAATCATAGGGTATAAATAGTCCCATCTAGAAGACTACAATAATGATACAGCTGTCTCCAACAATAAATAACCAAATTCTTGCGATCAATGTCCAATGCAGCTCTCTATCACCCTATCCAAGATGCGAAACTTACATGTATGTAGTTCATACGGGACTTGTGGTTTCAAAACTTTCAGTTAGTGAAACAACGACTCACTAACCATGACGAGGGTTCATGCAGGCCCGAAACAACGACGCTCGTTGTTCTGAGATTACAAATCGAGCGATCGTAGTTTAGAATGAACAGAGAGGTCATCGTTAACAAGTTTGTTAAAATTAAAGTTTATTCTGTCCACACGGTCCAAAACTACAAGAGAGGACACCTCGCTGCTCATGGTTTCAGCATTAACTACAGGCTCACTTGTGGTCCTGGAACTAAAAGTAAACTTAAAGGCCAAGTCCACCTCGATATCAAGTTGATTTGAATAAAGAGTAAAATTAAACAAGCATAACAGTAAAAATTTCACTGAAATCGGATGTAAAATAAGAAAGTTATGGCATTTTGAAGTTTTGCATTATTTCATGAAACAGTGATATGCATAGCATGGGCGGTATGCAAATGAGTGAACCGATGATGTCACACACTCACTTTTCCTTATGTATTTTATTATATGAAATTTCAAATATTTCAATTTTTATAGATGTGATAATAAAGAATCCCTTCCTTGTATGAAAATAAGTTACAATAATGATGATTTTACATGTTCCATATGGAGTCAAACCATGTTTTACATTATTGTAGCAAAAAAATGAAATATATGATATTTCATATAATAAAATACATAAGGAAAAGTGAGTGTGTGACATCATCGGTTCACTCATTTGCATACCGCCCATGCTATGCATATCACTGTTTCATGAAATAATGCAAAACTTCAAAATGCCAGAACTTTCTTATTTTACATCCGATTTCAGTGAAATTTTTACTGTTATGCTTGTTTAATTTTACTCTGTTTATTCAAATCAACTTGATATTGAGGTGGACTTGGCCTTTAAAGTCTGTTCATACTGTCTGAAACTACAAGATAACTTTAATAGTTTTGAAAAGATCTACGAGCGATACTTAAAGTTCAGCTCCCTCTGTGAGAACCTGACTTTATATTATTTAAGGTATATATACATAGTCCCTATCACATATTCAAACATGATACTACATGTATGTATGTTATGAAACTTGTATAAGAAACAACTATTATTATTATTTGTAAGATAACAAATAATCAAGGTTAATTTGCCAATTGAATATTGGACAATTCGTACACAACCTTGTATTTTGTAGGCCTAAATGTACTTAGTACTTCCCTCCCAAACGAACTACAAATTAAAAACAAAAAAAACTATCCGAAATGAAGTTCCTATAACCGATCATCACCAAAATCTAATCGATTCTTTCCTGTCACTATCCGAACTGAAGTTTGGGTCAAAACTTCAAGGTCACACAGAATTTGCAGGGGTCAACTGATCATCACCAAAATCTAATCGGTTCTTTCCTGTCACTATCCGAACATTCCCTGAAAATTTGGTGCAAATCCGTTCACCCGTTCTCTAGTTATCTTGTACACAAACAAACAAACAAACAAACAAACAAAAAACAAACAAACAAACAAACATACGGAGCCCTTTACATAACCCTGCCGATTTTATGATTTTATCGGCGTAATTATCTGGCCTATCATGTGTTTACGTATAATTAATGTAGCCTATGTACATTGTACATTGTACATGTTTCTTTTACGTACATGTACACATGTAGGGCATTAATTGTTCATAATGTACTATGACATTCATTCATTGCGACGTTTCTCTGTAAGTATAAGGTACAAGTGAGAATGGGCCCTCTAGGCTTTTGTAGGCTACATGTAGATAAAACAGGCCTACACTGCAGGCCTACAATGTACATACATGTACATACCACAAACCACCATGATAATCATGGCTTCCCCTGGGATTCCAGGGACCTGGGGGGAAAAGCCTATCAATTGAGTATTTCCTCTATTGGTCTATAAACACTTACACATTCAGGGTCTCTAATACCACTTTCATATTCACTGCATTGTACCCTTTTCATATTAGGGAATGAAGAGGACTTAGTCCGGACCAAACAGCTTGATATGAACTGCATCAGCATATTAACTTCAATCTGCAATCAGTGTAGACTTAATAATTCTTGACCCATTTCGAAAGGAGGGTTGAGTTTACATGTATGTACATGTGTATAGATCTACATGTAGTTGAAACCGGAAGTGGATTCTCTGTAATATTATGTTCAGTGTCCATACTACTACTCGATGAGGATCGATCCAGACATCTCCTCTTGGATGTGTGTCTTTACATGTATGACAGGATGGCGGGAAAACATCAGAGAGCGTGGGACTGTTGGGCATGACGTTATGCATAACCACATGTGGCCAAAAATATGCACAGCAGAATTGACACACTCTAGATGCTGTAAATGTGTAGCAAAGATTTGAGGTGCAGATCGAGTATCTGTCACTGTGATTAAGTCTGGACTTGACCCTCTTCTGTACCGCATAAAATCTATA
Organism: Heliocidaris erythrogramma; assembly: GCA_025617745.1. Lineage (NCBI taxonomy): Eukaryota > Metazoa > Echinodermata > Echinoidea > Camarodonta > Echinometridae > Heliocidaris > Heliocidaris erythrogramma. The sequence continues at coordinate 33,903,526 of CM046873.1, read as the reverse complement.
TTATAGGTTTGATAATGTTATGAATATGGCAGGGGCATACATTACATGTAAGGTAGGCCAGATTGGTGAGATTACCATATATGTTCATGTTTTAGAATTAAAGGGTGGTTGTTTAATCAGGCAAACAGTGCAAATTGTTCTAAAAGTTAATGCATAAATCTACAGTACATGTATCACCATTTTATGACAGGTTGGCATAAAATCTGACCATAACTTCACTGCATTTATGCAACACATTTTTAAAGTCTGAATATTTACAAATAAATCGATAAAAGTATTATTCCAGCAAAACAAGGTTTTATGTTTACGAAATTTGACAAGAATAAAGTACAGTACATGTAGGTCAAACAATGGTGCCGAATTGTAGCCAACGACCCCATTATTAAAGGTGATTAAGGTGATTCGGTTGATGCAAACAATAGACTATTAGTATAAATAAACGGAATTGCTAAAAATAGGCGGCTTCCTACTGTTGTAAACATGTACTGCCATAAAGAAACAAATAATATTCTGATCCAATTACATGTACACATGTATGCCCTTCATGTCTTCATTGTAAGTCACCTAAGAAACATTGTTGTATGTAAAAATACAATGTAAATTAAACTAAAATTTATTATAATGTACTGTGGGTCAAGGTCAAGGTTTTGGTACAAATTTTTCTTTTCACCTCTTCATCTCTCTCTCTCCCTCACTCTCCCTTCTCTCTCCCTCTCCCTCCCACCCTCTCTCTCCTTGGCAAGCACCTTTAGAGGGGAAGGAAACCCCTTATCAAGAGGAAGAGGTGTGATTTTAACATAAAATGGCAAGGAGGAAGTCTCCAAGGTTTGCGAGTGAAGAAATACATGCCAAGAAGATATTACAGATGTTTTACATACAGATGTTTTACATACTAGATGATCACGTTCATGCACACTACACTCAAACATACATGTACTGTATATCATTGAGAGCCAGAATATGCGTTGCATTGTACATTACATGTACAGTATGTAACTCATCTGTGTTAAGGCAGAGGACCACCTAAAAATGAATTGCTTATTAAAGTACTTTTAGTTTAGTATAAAATCAACCCAAAAGCTTAATAATGGGTCCAGACACTTTTCAAATAATTCGAAATATGATGAGAAATAGCTGAAGCGTTTGGGCCGAACATACATTCCAGACACGTGTGTGCAGTCCCATACCCATTTCTGTGTGCAGTGCATTCAGCTGAGATTGAGTCAATTATTATCATTTTGAGGATTCCAAAACCTCACAATATATGTATGTACAGTACACCAATTCTTATGTAGGCATGATCAACCTTTCAGTTCTTTCATTAGACACTGTAAAAATTTCCATGACTTGAACTTAACTTTACAGTTTAATAGCACGTACATTTTACTAATTCCTTAGAGATGCTCACTACTTTTGATTATAATTTTCTAGCCTCTCTGACTATTCAATCTTAGTTAAATAAACAAGTTTTGTAAGAATTCTGAAAAACGTTTCAGCCTAGATACATGTACTTCACAAGTGATTTTGGCCCATATTGTAGACAGTGACCTCCCATCAGTCCACTCATTTACACAAGACATACATGCACAGTAGTGTCAACCCATAATAGTTCCATATAAATTATTCTATTTACTATGTAGACTCTACATGTACATACTTATGTAACAAACATGAAACAAAAAAAATCAATTTGATCATGAGAATTGAAGACACAGAGAAAATTTCTTTGTATTTTACATTTAATTTTAAGAATCAAAGTACATTGTAGGCTGTAGGTGATCTGTACAGACGAAGTTGGCAAGAAGAAGCTGACATTTGGCACTCCATAGGGCTTCCAGGGCCCTCGAGCGGGTACTGGACGGCAGCTGCAAGCCAGCAGTACTCACACTTAATTATGCAAGGTTATTTGGCAACCTCGCGCGCACACACATGTACCTTACAGTGTACGTCTGTACTACTAAAATTGCCTACAATGGAGGATTATTGTGTAATCTCCAACTCTTGTGTGACTTTCAGGGGAGTAAAATTGCCAGCAAACACACAGCCTAAAATATTCACTTGATCAAGTTGATACAGATCCAAGTGAAAGAATTGTATGGAAAATTGGAAATTTATAAGAATTAAGATACAGTAATTTATCATCCTAAAACATGAAGTACAGAGGTCTAGTCTCTAATAATAGTACCGGAGTAGGACCTTTCCTGAATTTGGGAGATTTTTCTGGTGTTTTTACCACTTCGACTAAGACTAGAGGTTGACTGCATGCTGCCAAAATTGACACAGCCCCACACACTGACTGTTCCCTGAAATGAAATGTAGATGTATGGCTCAATGCCCAAGTCTGTGCAACGAACACAAACTTTTCATCTTTATCATAGCAATCAAATCAGTATTCAATCAAATCAGTATTCACGCAAAAAACAAGTCAAAATGATGAAAAAAGTGTCATATTTCAGATATTTTATTTACAAGCCTCAAAATGTTGTCTTTCACCTCAAAACTCCCGAACTGCGTGTAAAATGAATGAGTGCGCAGACATGGGCACCATTGTATTTTGAACGTTGAAATGATACGGCCGCCGTTTCTTGTTAAAATGGCATTGTTCTTGCTCTAATTTTGATGAGATATTTTTTTGCCAACTTACTCTTTAGAATATCAGGGGGGTGTTTCATAAAGCTGTTCGTAAGTTACGAATGACTTGTCTTTATGCACGACTGGTGATATGTTCTTAATAAATCTTGTGCTAAATGATTGAGAATCTGATTAGCATAGCACCTAATAGACCAAAAGCTTCAGTCTCTCTGTATCGTCGGTTGTTCCGCTGAGACTTCGTCTGGCTCCACTAGACCTCCGTACAGAGACTGAATGCTCACATATCGCGCAGTGTGTGGACGGTCATATCCGGAACCGGAAGTGGTTCTCGGAAAGATTTTGTCTGTGTGCTTGTGTGTGTAGCATGTATTCAGTGGCGTACCCGTGCAGCATCGCGAACGATATCCGGAACGTACGCAGCAAACATGGTAGCGAACTCGTAGTCGTATAGTCGTAGCCGGCTGCTCGGTAAGTCTATTCTATTTCTAATTATTACCTTATCTACTTTATTTTTTAAACTTTTAAAATATAGATCTAAGGTAGGCCTATATGGTCTAGACCTTTCTAAGTTCAGTAAATACATCTACTAAGTACTATCTAGATCTTTTTCTAAAATAGTGAAAAACTAATTCCGACATAAGGCTTAGGTCAGTTGTTCGTACACCTTGTTGGTGATATACGGGTGTACCGTCTGTCTATGGGGAAGGTTGAGAAATGTCAGAAATATTTCCCCATAACAGACGGTTATTTCTGTCTAAGCACCTAAGAACATGTTCCAGTCGTTCGTAAAGTCATTCGTAACTTTACGAACAGCTTTATGAAACACCACCCAGGAATAATAGAAAATTAAGCATTAGAAAAATATTGGAGAAATTCTTGTTCATTTTCAGGTCAAATCTTAGGTGCGCAGACATGTACTACTAGCATGACTAGGGCTCCCCATCATATGAATCATATTGTAGATACATTCATATTACACATGTTACATGTACTACTATATGTAGTAAGATAAATCTAACGGCAATCCTAGGTTTTAGCGGTCTAAATTATTTTAGGTTGCTAACTAGGGTTAGGGTTAGGGTTAGGGTTAGGGCATAGACGAGCTGAAGTTAGCAACCTAAAATAAGTTTAGACCGCTAAAACCCAGGATCGCCAATCTAACTTAACTTACTTAAGTTTGATATAACTTTTACGATACAAGCATCAGCATGTGGCAAGCTTTACACAAACATAAACCAATGCCATGACTACATGTGTATGTTATCATGGTTATGACTTGTTTATTAATGTCTGTCTGATTTGTTATGTCAACACGGACATGACGGGATGGGTTTTTTTTTTTAAATATCTACCGCCCGGTAAATCAAATTTACATTTTGATTTTTGTCTTAGACTTAACTGTCTTAAGTTAGTCTTACTCTTAGATTTATAAAACAGCTGCTCAACGAGTGTGTCATTTCTTCCACTGGTCTGATCTGGTATTGGTAATGGTATTGCACAGCGCGCACTATACACCGCAGACAAAGCATACAGTATACAGAGATGATTTCAGTCTACGATTACATGGACAATCAGCTGGTCGATGTGTCATCATCTCGTCGTAATTAACCAACGTCTGAGAAGATGAAATTGCCTCTAAATCAACATTTTGTAATCCCCCTGTAAAGTTTAAAGTTATACTCACGGATCACAGTACTCCTGTGTTGCTATCTTTCCACATAAGAATACGAATTCTGGTTGGCAAACCCCATTTCAACGGAAAATTCCGTGTAATATTTCCGTAAAATTCTCGAAGACGGTGATGAAAGGAATCTCCCATTTGTGTTGCGCAATATACACTGCGAGTGCGAGCTCGTGTTATGATAGGTCAACTACCCAAAACGTCATGCGCAAATCGATATATCTGTTACCACGGCGCAATCACCCTACCGGTTTCGGCTAAAACTCTTCCATCACAAAAGAAAATTCACCTTCTTTGTATATTTACGCTTCAAAACAAATGTTATGAGCCAGAAAATAACAAAAGGGCTACTTCGAAGCGAACGGGCCATCAGGAACCGGTTCTGTTACAAACACCATTGTTATTGCACCGTGAAAACAAATAGATGTAAATGTACGATGCAATAATCGATTTTTTACGAAAATTATTTTGCCCGGAAGGTATATATGGCAATTATTGCAATGAAACTGGCCCAAATTCGGGTGGAAAATTTTTTTATCGGGTTTTATGGGAAGGTGACAAATCTCTATGGTCTATTATTATCATTTTTGTTGACTGTTGTTCTTTGTCGTTTTCTTTTCTGTGGTGTGGTTTGTTTGTTTGTTACTTTTGTTTTTCGTGATGGGCAGTGTCCCCGTCAGCCCCACAATGAACCTCAATGGGGGTGGGGGGGGGGGGGGGTCCATAGTTATGGTCAGTACAAAATTTCTATTTATAGGCCTACCTAGCTTGTTTATGGTATTTTTTTAATGTTTGGACAGAATAGGCCTAATGATTTCACTGAAATAAAAGAAATAAAAGGATCCTTTTTTTTAAAGTTGTCAAAAGTTTTCAGGGGCAGAGTCTGCCCCCTTACCCCCCGGTACTCTAGTGCTGTAGGCCTATTCTATATCCTATGCAGAGGTGGCCTTATTAACTGCAAAATCGGGCAGAAACCATGCAGGGGGAGTACATGCAAGGCCGTACGCAGCGGGGGGGGGGGGGGGGGCCTTGAGTACATGCCCTCGCCGTATATAGTTGCTAAAACAGGGCCCTTAATTTCATTCACGTATCCCACAAATTCTGGTGCCAGAGTTCAGCCTGCCTCCACAATTTTTGTTTTCATGGGAAAAGGCATGAAATATGATTACGTAAGAACGTATCGCAAGACTATTTGGCAAGTAGACCTATACACGTTTGAGGCCTACACATTTCAAAGTGCACTGTTCCTACCCGCCGCCCCCCCCCCCTACTGAAATAATATTATGTTCGTCACTGCCACTGCACCTTGAACAAATGCCTCTTCAAATGCAATACTGTAATTATCATGATAAAAACACCCATTACAACGGTTATCTAATGATTCCCCATGATATCCAGGCTATGTTTTACGCCCACTAAAAATGATGTACCCTAGGTTTACGGGATATAGGGATAGGGTATAGGGTCAGGGTAAGTGTTAGACGGTTAGGGTTAGCGGGGGGGGGGTACATATTGAACTCTTTCCGATATCCTAATAATGTTCTTATCATGCTCAGGCCTGCACGGTACATTTCAAATAATATTACATACGGTGCTAAATAAAGAAAAACACACACAAACAAAATAAAAACAAGCATATGTCTTTTGGAATGGAGCAGGGGGGAAAATGATACCAGATCCAGGCCTGTCGTAGGCCATTGCCCGTTTATCATTTCACGACTCGCAACACAAACAAACATTTGTCAAGTATAGATTTTGCACCCTTTCACAAAAGTGGCTTTTGCTCACTCAAGCGTATATATTGTGAGATATTTTGGTATCATTCGTTAGAAGAGACCCTAAGCTATCCACAGGTATACAGGTGAATATTTTGAAATATTTAATTGGGGAGACTTTTTCAACTGTCAATTCTAAACGGCTCTTCTCGATATCAACTTTGTGAACACGAGCGAGATCAAATTACCAATATTCTCGTCTGAATTCTTGTTTGAATTGTGCACCCTTCCACGAAAGTGCTGTGATCACTCAAGCGTAATAACTAGTCGTTTTGTTCGTGTTATTGCATAGGAGAAACCCTAAGCTATACAAGAAAGAAAAGTTAATGAAAATATTGGGAAATATTTATCTGGAGATACTTTTTGTCAACTGTTAACATTTTTGGGGAGGCTCTGTTTAACCATAGATCTCTCCCGCAACATGAGAAATGTGTGTGTGTAATTGGGTTTTTACAGACGTGTATCAAGCAGATATGATTATTTACGTCTGGGGACCGACTTTTAACGTCACCATCCGAAAGACGTGACTCAGTCTCGAACCTGGGTCCGCTGAATCAGTTTATAACTTCCACTGCAGGGGCGTATCCAGGATTTTCCAATAAGGGCGGCGGGCATTATTGATCGCCGTCCTGGGAGGGGTCTAACAGGAGGGGGTGCCCCCTCCCCTTTGGAAAATTTTTGCTTCTGAAGAAGGGCTGAGATGCAAAATAATCCTATATGTGACCAATTTTGAAGCCTATTTAATGAACAACTTTTTTTTTTTTTGCTAGTTTTTTTTTTTAAGACGGCCAATAGGGGGGGGCGCCTGTTGCGCGACCCCCTGGATACGCCACTGCATAGTTAGCTGGATTACAGGCGCATGCCGCAACGCCCAGTTATCTTTGAGATTTGAGTAACTTTGTTACTATTGCCACTGGTAGTTTCATATCTTGTAAGTAACATACCAAGGTCAAATAGTTAAACTGGTTATACTGGTTTTCACTGGTCTAAGTGATTGGACTTGTAGAAATTTCTTCGACTAGCTAGAAGGGGTGGCGTCAAGAGGATCTCTGGTCTAATCTTGGCAGCTTTCGGATTAGAAGCTCGGTGCTCTTCTGGTAGCGGAGAATCTCTCTCAGTGCGACTGTACCGGGCCTGTATCGATGAGGTTTCTTGACTCCCCCATGCAGTAGCGGGGGCACTCTTTCTGGCAGCCTTGGTTGCCAGAAATCTCACGTAACTGCGACTCAAGTAAGAAAGTAACATATTGCGACTCAAATTATAGATGGCGCTATAACTATACTTTCATTTTTGCATCATCAAAATAATGGACATGCTGCTTTCGTTGTTATGAAAGCCTTGGGGTTTTTTTAATGTTTTTTTTTAAGCATGTGTACCGACCATCAGTATCGAAAGGACATATTTTGTCTCCGGTGAATTTTTTTTTTGGTAGTGAAATCAAACATAGAGCCCCACACTACTATCCAAAACTGACAGCCCCGCCAAGAAAAAATGTAACAAGGCTATTTTGGGCTCACTTTATGAAACCCTGCCTTCCAAATTGCTAACCGCTAGGACACAACAAACCTAAGGAGAGATACCCCCCCCCCCCCCCTGAAAAATTACCCATGAACATGATCGCAAAAGGACAGAAATCAGCTGAAGGGAATTTCAATAAAACCTGTTAGTATTGTACTGCTTACAGAACTCTTGTTCGGATTATGAAACACGTCATTGTAATATTCCCACATTTCAAAGGGCTACTGAAATTGCATTTGTAGGGGACAGCGCCCCAACAGAAAATTCTATCCAATCGAACATTTATCAATAATCATGAACCAAAAAGTTGGATACCTCTAATGGACTTATTCTCCTGTTATCATGCCAAGCAAACAAAATACTTTCTTTAAACTGCTTTTCGAGTATGCCCACAGGCGTAGCCAGGATTTTTCAATAGGGGGGGGGGGACCACAGGGGTGTCGATCCGTGTTCATGACACTAGGGATTATGGCACCCGGGGCAAAAAATGAAGCCCCCCCCCCCCCCCCCGAGTGCCCAAACTTATCTTTGTCATCGAAGGAGCAAAGCGATCGAGCGGCAAATTTTTCAATTTTTAACCCTAAAAAACGCAATTTCTTTTTTATCCAGGAAATTTTGCAATTACTACTGCAATTGAGCGGTAGAGAAGCTCGAATTTTATACATTGATAAGGGGTTTTCTATTCACTCACTTCTACAATCGGGAGCAAAACTGAAAACCCTGAAAGGCTTGAGAAAGAGTCGAGAAATTCAGCAAGGCTATACCTGAAGTTGAGATTTCATTCATAAGTTGAACCTTTGCAAATGCTGTTTTATATACTTTATCCTACATCGGGGGCGCAATATTTAGCAGGAGTCATAATGAAACATATATGATATAGTGAGCAAAGCAATTACATCTTTATTTTTTCAATTTTTGAACCCTTTAAGCTATTTAAGAACTATATGTAGGCCTACTGGGGGCGCGAAACTACGAGATCCTGAAAGACTTATGCGAGGGAGCAAAGCGACCGAGCTTTGACAATTTTCACATTTCAAACCTTCAAAAACTAGATTTCTAGTGCATTAACCCTGCGGATTTTGGGGTGCGTAATCCGTATAAAGATTATGATTTTTCTTTCTGACCCCTTCCCTAGATACGCCACTGAGCGAAGCGACCGAGCGGGGGTGGGTGTGGGAGGGGGTATCTTTTTCGAAAATCTGTCTATAAAACTTCCATATTAGAGCATCCCAAAATGTTTTTTTTTTAATGAATAAAAGGAATGCACGGATCTACGCCAATGGGCGGAACCCCTAAATTGAGAATGACAATGCGAGCGAACGAATTTTCTTCCATCTTTCCGCATTGAAATTATGGCATTTCTTATTTCCTTACTTCTATAATAATCAAAGAATGTGATGGTATTTCAAGGTCAAACATAATGAGTTTGGATAGTAGTTTTAAGTTAATGTATCATAATTATATTGGGGGCTGATAAACGGCTCGTAGCAAACAATTTTTTTAGGCGGAAAGTTATAGTTCGACGCCCTGGCTGCTTTTCAGTTATTTGGACGCAATACTACATGGTATGTAATAGGGGTGGGTGCAGGGAGGGGGACTCCCCCCCCCCCCCCCCTCCCGCGCGAAGCGCGAAAGCTCTTAACGTTTTACAGTAAATTTGAGAGACAGATAACGGCTCTTAACACTTTTTTTAGGCGGAAAGTTAGTTTGACGCCCTGGCTGCTTTTCAGTTATTTTGGACGTAATACTGCAGGGAGGGGGAGTTTCCCCCTTCCCGCGCGAATCGCGAAACTTCTGACGTTTTAGCCCATTTGAGAGAAAGAAAACGGCTAGTAGCAAAACATATTTTTAGGTGGAAAGTTATAGTTCGACGTCTGGATTGCTTTTCAATTATGTGGACTCAACATTTCACTGTATATAACAGTGGGTGCAAGGAGAGGAGAGTTATTTCCCCCCTTCCCGCGCGAAGCGCGAAAGTTTTGACGCTTTAGCATATTTTTAGAGAAAGATAACGGCTTGTATAGCGCCTTTTTAGGCCTTTTTCTCTCACTTCCCCCGCTTTTTCGCTCTCGCTTTTTTTTTTTAAAGTGGCTGAATAGGGGGGCCATGGCCCCCTTGTGCCCCCCCTGTCTACGCCAGTGAGTATGCCCATTATATAGCAAGCATGCAAATCTCCAACTCACGCTCCAATTAAAACGTCTCTCTGTTTATATATTCCACTCATGAAGGCGCACGCACCTTTCGCACCCCCTCCCGGTTACAGTTTACGCTTATTTTAGTCCGCGATTCTACCACGCCCCCTTTTATCCACCCCCAGACCCCTCGAAATGAAAGGGGGGGGGGAGAGAGAGAGAGAGAGAGAGAGAATCGCTATCCAGTACCAAGATCCATGCAGTGTCGTCGCTAGAACATTTTGAAGGGGGGAGGGGGGGGGGGGGTGACACCCTAATTTGCCGACAAAATTATATGAGGAATTAATTTTAGATTTTCATATTCCCAGGCAGGACAGAAGAATTTTTGTTTTAGTTAAAAACATCTCAGAGGAATGGCTTGATCCCAATCTCGAAAACGTGGATATTCATGATATGCTCATTGTAAAAATATTGTCTTTTAAAAACTTGCCAAGATATATTTATAATATTGCGAGTGTTACGTCATGCCTGATAAGAGTCATGCATTCTGGAGGGATAGGTTAAACCTTCCTCTTGATTTTAATTGGGAAAAATACAAAATTAATGAATTTTCGATGTATACATTGATTCAAATTAAGCTGCGCTCCTTCTACTTTAAAATTTTCCATAGATGTATCGGTTTGAATGATTTTCTTTTTAAAATTAAAAGGAGGGATTTTCCCGATTGTACCTTTTGCAACAAACGTGAAGAAACGATTATCCATATATTTTGTGAATGTGAAAAAGTTATTCCAATATGGCAATATTTGCTGATTATATATTTATTTTTGGTACCTCTATATGGATAGATTTGTATCTTATTTGTTCCTTTTGTTAAAGTATTATATATCTGTATAAATTTTAAAATAGTGCACCATCCATTACTGCTTACAAATCATTTGTTCTGAAACAAAAAGTGTAGCCTCGCTACATATGATAAATAAGTCCAACGCACGTCTCGCTATTACTCCTCTCGATCGGCAACCACACGGACTACAAACGGAACAATTCCATAGTAGTTTGGTGTATATAGTAGACAAACACTGTCCTTTTATTACTCCGCTGATACAGGCTATATATCAAACGGAAGAGTGTCAATTCTGAAGTGTTAAACCAAAGTATTACAAACAGAAGTGTTACATCTCAGCAGTAATGCATCACAGAAGAGTTACAACGAAGTGTAACGAAGTGAAGTGATTCACAGAAGTTTTACACAGAGAAGTGGTTGACTGAAATAAACAAGATAAATGACCATAATGAGTATATTTACACAACTTGAAATGTTAACCATTAATTGACTTAGTATCAATTAAATCCTGTAATGTATTTGCAGGTAATAATAAACATATATGCATGCATGTACATCTATGTCTATCTTAATCCAGTTTCAACCTTTATTTATAATTGATTATACATCAAATATTACCTTCTTGAGTAATTAAAGGAGAATTACGCTCAAAAATACAGATGATAGTGTTCAAAGGTGTTATTTATTCCTACTTGTTGGACTATATGGCTTCGCGTCAAAATATACGAGATCGATACGAATCAAGATTTTCTGAGCAAAATTTATCATCTGCTCCCAATATGTATCGTCTGCTAGCAGTACATGGGGGCTGCCATTAAGTTTATGTGTACATGAAGATTTTCTTAATCCAAATGCCCAATTGCCTTTTTCAAAATTAAAAACCAGTTTTAGATTAAAAATATTGAATAGATATGTCAATTTATTTTTAAACTGAAGATTTCCTTATATATTTCTGTTGAAAATCGATATTCGCTTAATAGAAATTTATTTTCTCGATACTGTGACGTATGGGACGGAGCAAATTAATTCAAATTTATGGATGTTTCTTCCCTGAGCATCTATAGCGGCAAGCTATGCATTCACCTGCTTTCGGATAATGGATTTGAAAAGTCAGAATGCATGCTGCATATATTATGTTCTGCTCTGTTTGGCAAACCCAAGAAAATAGAGTTTTGTTAAGCAAAACTAGACAATTTAAAATTATCATTATAAAGATTTAATTTTTATAATACATGTAAACACCCACTTTATATTTTTCGTCACATATGGGATTTTAGGTAATGAGGAAAAGCAATTTAGGTATTGGATTCAAAATATCTTCTTGACTGGAACATTTCTCAATGGTTCATGTACAACTCCAAATCAGCAAGAAAATGGCAGCCCCCATGGATGGTGCGCACTAATGAGTAGGAGACGATACAGTTATACATTGTAAAAACTGAATGAAAGTGAATAGATTTAAACTCACCAACTATATTTTATCTTGGAGTTGACAGTAGACTTTCAATTTAGGTCCTCTCTCTACAGTGACTTACAATCGTGTGAACAAGACATCCCTTTCTTGAAAGTATTTGCCTCACCCAGTCTTATCGATACCCCAATGTTTACATTCCAGTGGTCAAATCCCCAGACTATGTGTCTGCCACTGGTCAAGCGGGTCATTATGTGCTCCCATTTCCCAGTTTGAGATAGAGCATGCAGCAGCTGCTAAACAATGACAGTTTGTTTGTACTGTAAACCTTTTCCGCTTGGGAGGGCTGTACATTCCCTATATGCTTGTCATGAGATTTAGGCTTAGCTACCCTAGTATACATTGATTTTATACATCTTTGTACATAACATTATAAAACACTTTTAAATAATGACAAAATGATAATTCTGCCGCTACATTACCGGCCCCAATGAGCCAACATCCGGTTGCTCATTTCCTTCTTTTTTTTTTTCATTATATCAGTGGTAGAATTCAACCTAATGATACAACAATTTGAAACCATATTAGGTGCATGTGTATCAAGTAACAAATTTGTAGTGTACATGTAAACAATAAACGAAACAAACTTTAAACTTGAACATGAAATTAATTACAACAATAAATGTAATCAATTAGTGAGAAATTACATGTATATCGCAAATGATATATGAGCACCAGTAATCAACAAAATTAAAGACGTCATAGCATACATTTATGAGTCAGCCTCTAAAAGGCAGAGCTTCGAGATGGGCCTCTTGTAGGACTTAGCGCCAATTCTGACGTCAACTTGCCTCACAAGACCATGTCTGCCTGGGTATGTTCTTACAACTTTACCCATAGGCCATTGTCCACGAGGGCTCTTGTCATCGGCCACAAGTACAAGGTCATCAACAGCGAAGTTTCTCTTGGGCTTCGTCCACTTCTGCCTCACTTGTAAAAGTGGCAAATATTCCCTCAACCACCTTCGCCAAAACTGATCAGCCATGTACTGAACTTGTCTCCATCTCCTTCGGTAGTAATTGTCTTCCTTGACGAAGATACCTGGAGCCAAATTGGGACTCTTCCGGAGAAGGAGCAAATGATTTGGTGTCAAGGGTTCGTTGTCTTTGGGGTCCATGCTGAGTTGGGTGAGAGGTCTTGCATTGAGAATAGCCTCCACTTCCGTCATGAGGGTGTTCAAAGCTTCATCTGTAAGTACCTGTTGCCCCAGCAAACTTTCGAGGATTCTCCTTACAGACCTGATGATTCTCCTCCCATACGCCACCCATGTGGCTGGCACCCGGTGGATTGAATTGCCAATCAATCCCCCTTTGAGCAAGGAATCGGTTGATGTTCTTTGTGTTCAGCATAGCGAGACTTTCTTTAAGCTCTTTGTGTCCACATTTGAAATTGGTCCCGTTGTCGCTTACTATACGGTCAGGGTGACCTCGACGATGGATGAATCGACGTAGGGTGTGGATGAAGGAGTCCGTATCCATAGTGTGTGCCACCTCCAGGTGCACTGCCCTGCTCGCAAGGCAAGTGAATACGCAGCCGTATCTTTTCTGGGTACCTCTTCCACGTTTCACTAGAAACGGACCGAAAAAGTCCACTCCAGTCGTGCTGAACGGTGGTCTGTCAGGCGTTACTCTGTCTGTGGGTAGTTCTGCCATGAACTGCTGACCTCTTGGCGCATTACGCCTTTTGCAGTCGAAGCACTTCCCTATTACATGGCGTACTGTATTTCCTCCACTGATAATCCAGTACCTCTCCCTAAGAGAGGTCCAGGTGGCTCCAGCACCAGAGTGTCCCACCTTAGTGTGATGGTGTACTATCAGCAGCCTTGTAATGTGATGGTCTTTGGGTAAAATCAATGGATGCTTCACATCTTCTCCTATCGGAGCCTTCCCAAGTCTTCCACCTACACGGAGTAATCCATCCTTGACAATGGGGTTCAGCTTGTTGAGATGGAATTTAGCAGTCCTTCCTTTGCCAGTTCGTCTGAACTCATCAGGAAATGATTGTCTCTGAGAGTACTCAATGATCGCCTTCTCTGCAATTTCCAGTTCCTGGGCAGTGAGGTCTGATCTTGTGTAAACTGATTTGAAGTTCCTAGACATACGGGATCTCAGATACTGTCTGTAGCGAAGTATCCACCCTACGCCTCTTTGTAGTCTATTCCAAGTGGAATACCGCTCCATTAGTTTCTGGATTACGTCAGTGGCCTTTGTCAGGTTCACATGCCCTTTCTTGACCTCTGGGTCATCTCGAAGGCCGGATTCAGGCTCTACATCCAAATTGGCCGGCATCGGTGGCCATTCGTCTTCCTTCTTCTTCAAGAAGTCCGGACCTGTGACCCAACGGCAGTCTCCATTCAGTTCCCTTGCATGTAGTCCCCTTGAGCCATCGTCTGCGGGATTGGACCTTGTATCCACATGCCTCCACTGCGAAGGGTCTGACACGTCGTGGATCTTGGCTATCCGATTAGCCACGAAAGTATGGAACCTCCTACTTTCATTTCTCAAATATTGGAGTACTGACGTTGAGTCGGTCCAATAGGTTGTCCCTGAGATTGGAAGTCTGAGCTCTGATTGAGCTGTCTTCATCAGTGTGCATGCCAGCACTGCTGCTGAAAGTTCCAATCGAGGGATCGTCATGGTCTTCAAGGGACAGAGTCTTGTTTTCCCTATGACGAAGCTGCAGTGAATGTTGCCATCTGAGTCAGTTGTACGCAGATACACCACTGCTGCATATCCGCGCTGAGAGGCATCACAGAATATGTGGAGTTCATACTTCTCGATGTCACTTTCAGTCGATGGTTTTAAGCATCTGTCAATAGAGATGCCAGACAGCTGGGGCAGCTCCTCCAGCCACTGTCCCCATCGTGTCTCATCGGTCTGCCCAACTGGTTCGTCCCATCCAAGACCTTGTGCACAGGTATCTTGCAGCAGGATCTTGGCTGTCAAAACAAAAGGAGATACAAACCCTTGTGGGTCGTAAAGGGAACTTGTAATAGATAGAATTCCTCTCCTAGTTGTAGGTTTCTCCTTGATGGACACCTTGAAACGGTATTGATCAGTACTGATGTCCCAAAGTACTCCAAGTGTCCTCTCAGTGGGAAGGTCGTCCAAATCAAGATCAAGGACAGATGCAGCTCTTTCTGAAGCAGGTATACTTGAAAGTACGTCACGGTGATTGCTAACCCATTTGGTTAGTCGGAACCCTCCCTTCGCCAGCAGCTCTCGCAGATCCTTGGCTAGCGTGATAGCTTCCTCTCCAGTCTTCACGGATGTAAGGCAGTCGTCAACGTAGAAATTTTCCTTGACTGTCAAGACGGCTGCTTCATTGCCCTCGCTGCAGTTATCCTCAGCAGTCTTTCGGAGAGCGTATCCTGCACAGCTAGGTGACGAGGTAGCGCCGAACAAATGCACCAACATCTGATAGATTTTGGGCTCCCCTTTTATGTCTCCTTCAGGCCACCACAGAAAGCGGAGTGCATCACAGTCTTCGGGTGTGACCTTCACCTGATGAAACATGGCCTCTATGTCTGCGACAAGGGCAATCCGCTCCTGGCGGAATCTGGTCAACACTCCGATTAAATTATTGGTGAAGTCCGGTCCCTGAAAGAGTTGACTATTCAAGGATATGCCTTGATACTGTGCCGCACAGTCAAAGACTACTCAAACCTTTTCAGGCTTCTGGGGATGTAGAACTGGGTGATGCGGAGGTACCACACCTTACCATCAGCATTCTTGGTTTCCTTTCCTTCATCAGGATTTTCTACTTCTCTTGCATATCCTTTCGCCAGATAGTCCTCTACAGTAGCTGTGTATTTCTTATGCAGATGTTCATCCTTCTGGAATCTTCTCTTCAGGTATCTTAATCTTCCATCTGCCAATTGTCGGTTGTCTGGAAGAAATGGTTTGTCATACTTCCATGGGAGACTGATTTGGTAATGACCTTCGGTCTTTGTGATGGATTCTTCCATGATGGTTCTTGCCCTTTTGTCGTTCAGAGACTCCCCTACTTCTGCTTCTAGCAAGGAACCACCAAAATCTGTTCGCCAGAATCTTTCCACTTGATGTTCTAGTTGCTCATCTCCATGTCGAGCGAAGTTCACCTTGAAGTTAGAATGCCTCTTCTTACGACTAGTGGGTCCCATGAGCGTCCATCCAAGTGGTGTACGAGTTGCGTAAGGTTCTTTCTTACCGCCACGCTTCTCCTCAAGTACCCAGAAGGCCTCTGGTACGTCGCTGCCTATTAACAACATAACTTCCTTCTCATCTATGGTAGGGAAGTCGATATCCTTAAGATGAGGCCATCTCCTTGTGTCTTCCTTCTGAGGAATACTGCTCTGTGATATTGGTAGCTTGCCAACAGTCCAGACTGAGTCCAGTTGAACCCTTTCTGTTTCCTGCATTCCTGTGACTGTTAGGTTGATTTCCATTCCAGAAATCTTAGATCCTTCCTGGTTGATAGTAGTGAGATGAAATTCTTTCTCATCACCTTCTATTTCTAGCCTCTTTGCCAGTCGTTGATCACAGAGTGTGACATCACTCCCATCGTCGAGTAAAGCCCAGGTCAAGACCTGTTTCCCGTTTCCTTGTACTCTAACTGGAATCACTCGAAGGCATACCTTCCCTTGTGTTGTGGTAGATAGGTTTACCCCATGGACAGCACCTTCATCTGCATTGCCGGTACTATTGCCGGCCCCAGTTTCAACGATTTCTCTGTCGTTTGAAGAATGGGTGTAATGAAGAAGGGCATGATGTTTCTTTCCGCAGCCTTCAACCTCACATCTTGCTGAGGACCTGCACACACTGGCGATGTGGAATGGCTTCAGGCAATTATCACTTAGCCTGTTTTTCCTAACTTCACGCAGTCTTTCCTTCTGAGTCTTGCTAAGGAAGTCCTTGCACTTCGCAAGCTCATGTTGTTGGGAACAGGATGGACACTTGCCCTTCTGATACGTCTTCTTTGGCTGAGTTTCTTCATTGCCTTGCGTTGCCAGTGACGTCAGTCTCCTTTGTCCTCCAGAGTACTTCCCAGCACCCTTCGGATTTGTCAGCTTAGCTTCACCTCCCATTTTGCCAATGTTCTCACCATAGATGTTGTTTGCTACCTGTGCAAACTGTTCGATAGTGTCTGTCATATGTGAGAAATTTGGTTCATTCCCAGATCTAAGGATACTTTGGGCTCGCCTTGCCCACTCTGCTTGGATATGCAGAGGTAGAATCCTCTGTACCTTCAGCAAATTGTCGCTACTGTTTAAATCAGAAGTGTGGCCCATTTGTTTCAGTGTGATCTCGGATCTTCTCATTTGCCGAACTAGTTCAGCCAAACTAGCTCCATCATTTGCCTTGATTTGAGGCCTGTCAAGAACACCTTTGATTAGAGCACGAGTGATTATATGAGGTTGACCATATTGCTCTTGCAATATCTCTCTAGCCTTTCTGTAGCCTTCTTGAGGCTCCAGAAGAACACAACACTCAATACTCTCCTTAGCCACACCCTCACAGTACTGAACTAGGTACATTAATTTGATTCTGTCATCAGTAATCTTACTGGCTACGTTAACATCAAAACTATTCACAAAGTTCCAGTATTTGACTGGGTCTCCATTGAATGTAATAATATCGGGTTTAGGCATATTCATTGTTAATGTCAACGCATTACACAATTGAGCTACAGACAAGGCTTCGCTATTAGCATTAGCATTAACATTCATACCAGCATGTATTTTGATTCATCAACATTTGGCTTAAATTCATGATCTACTTGACTATGAATATGAAAATTATCTACGTTCTTAGGAGGTTCTTTAGCACTTACTTCCTCTGAATTAGTGTTCAAAAGTTCTTGATCAACTTCTTGATTCCAAAACTCTGCCTCTAAGTCCGTGTTATCCCTCTCATTGATGATCTCCATTTCTGCTAATCGAGCTTCAAGGTCCTGTCTTTCTCGCTCGAGTTTCTGTTTCATCTTGAATTGCTCCAGTCTTTGTTGCGCTAATCCCTGCTTGGCCCTGGCCTCCCTCAGTTTCATGCTGCTGGTGGTCGAACTAACGCTAGAGCGGCTGGAACGAACTGACCTCACAGATCCATCATCGTCCCCCTCATCATCGCCCGCAGCGTCGGCTCCATCCGGCTTCGATGCTATCTCCATCCAGCTCCGCACACGTCTCTCAAACTCTTCTTTGTTCAGTTTGGAAGAGTTAAATTGTTGTGTTGCATTAGCAGCTTCATCTCCGCTGAGTAGAGCAGCATAATGACTAAATGTCAGTTCATATGATTCAAATACTCCATTCAGTTGGCTGTATTTTTGTTGCACTACAGCACAGTTTTTATAGTCCGACATGAGTTGTTCCAACTCCTTGTATTTCTTTGTCAAGTTGCCTTGATAACCGCGACACGAATTCTTCAATGCTGTCACACCCTCCATCTTCAATGGATTATAGAGTTGTCAACTTTATGTAGCCTCGCTACATATGATAAATAAGTCCAACGCACGTCTCGCTATTACTCCTCTCGATCTGCAACCACACGGACTACATACAAATGGAACAATTCCATAGTAGTTTGGTGTATATAGTAGACAAACACTGTCCTTTTATTACTCCGCTGATACAGGCTATATATCAAACGGAAGAGTGTCAATTCTGAAGTGTTAAACCAAAGTATTACAAACAGAAGTGTTACATCTCAGCAGTAATGCATCACAGAAGAGTTACAACGAAGTGTAATGAAGTGAAGTGATTCACAGAAGTTTTACACAGAGAAGTGGTTGACTGAAATAAACAAGATAAATGACCATAATGAGTATATTTACACAACTTGAAATGTTAACCATTAATTGACTTAGTATCAATTAAATCCTGTAATGTATTTGCAGGTAATAATAAACATATATGCATGCATGTACATCTATGTCTATCTTAATCCAGTTTCAACCTTTATTTATAATTGATTATACATCAAATATTACCTTCTTGAGTAATTAAACACAAATATTTATTTGTATGAAACACAAAACAAATCATTACTTCAGGATCCTATTCTATATAATCAGATCAAACCTTGATCGAAAGGTATGAATGAACTATAACCATGACTACCTTTTATACAGTCATAATTTGGCTGCAGAGACATAATGTTCTACACAAAAAGAAAATGAATTCTTCTCCTTTAACACACAAAGCAATACAAATTCAGACTGTACATGATTAAAAAATGCATATAGCTCCTTACCACACACAGCAAAGGTATCATACAAATATTACAGTTATACATTGTAAAAACTGAATGAAAGTGAATAGATTTAAACTCACCAACTATATTTTATCTTGGAGTTGACAGTAGACTTTCAATTTAGGTCCTCTCTCTACAGTGACTTACAATCGTGTGAACAAGACATCCCTTTCTTGAAAGTATTTGCCTCACCCAGTCTTATCGATACCCCAATGTTTACATTCCAGTGGTCAAATCCCCAGACTATGTGTCTGCCACTGGTCAAGCGGGTCATTATGTGCTCCCATTTCCCCAGTTTGAGATAGAGCATGCAGCAGCTGCTAAACAATGACAGTTTGTTTGTACTGTAAACCTTTTCCGCTTGGGAGGGCTGTACATTCCCTATATGCTTGTCATGAGATTTAGGCTTAGCTACCCTAGTATACATTGATTTTATACATCTTTGTACATAACATTATAAAACACTTTTAAATGATGACAAAATGATAATTCTGCCGCTACAAAAAGAAACAGAATATTATTTTGCCAAAAAAAAAAGAAATAAGTTGCTTCTTCATTTCACAAGATGGAAATTTGAAATTTAATAACCTTACTACAATGTTCAGACTATATCCAATATTCTTTAAAACAGTATTTGTATGTAGATCTATATGAAACTTAATATTAAAAAGAAATTTAGTGAAAAATAGTTGATTCACGCAGTCATTTTACATAGTGATGTTGGAACACCATGTTTGAAATCTTTTGTAAACTGCCAATTTTTCCAATTTTTATGTGCCTTTATGAACCCCAGTTCATATTTTACGTTTGCTTTCGTACAGATTATTTTTAGTAACATATTTTATTTCTGCCACTTTTTTTTTATATTATTTTTCCCCCAATCATGTTAATCTTTTGTAAATTTTGTAATTGTTTGTAATAATGTACCTTTCAATTTGAATGATTGTAAATATACTAATCAGTGGCGGATCTACGGGGGGGGGGGGGGTTAGGGGTTTTAACCCCCCCCCCCCCCCCCCCCTTGGGCTGCCAGTACGTTCCTATAGCACAGGACTGCTTTTTATGGTCTCCATTGCGTTAGTAGATAGGGGGTTCAAAATAGCGAAAAAAATAGGCTCGCCGCTACGCGGCTCGCGAACATCGCCGCTTTGCGGCTTGTGGACGATGGTCTGCGTCGTCGTTGGGTCCATTGGTGGATCCAAGGGGGCACTTCCGGCCCGTGCCTCCCTTTTGGAAGAAAAGTATGCATTTTGACCATAGACGACCCGCCATTTTCTCGATTCTGCCCCCGCCCTTTTAGAATGAAGACCTTTTATTTATTTATTTTTTTATTATTATTTTTTTTTTTGCTTGTCAGGGAATTATGGAGGGAAAATGGAACCCCCATAACCCCCCCCCCCCCCCAACTGACCTAATGTTGCAGGTCTGGAGAAAAAAAAATTGTCGACCCCCCACCTACCTTTTCCAAAAGTTGGGTCAAACCACCCCCTTGGAGAAAAGCTAGATCCGCCCCTGCTAATTTGACCTTGTTTAATTGTTTAATAAAAAAATAAATACCCCCCAAAAAAATTGCCGACAAAATGCTGCACCGTATCCCCCACCCAACAAGTAATAATAAAAGAAAATCGCAGATGTAGAGATCTTAATCATAGGGGCCCATTTTGGCAAGGAGTGCGCTGATGCCTTTTGCCCGAATATTAAAACTCCAGTGTTCTTCAAAAAAAAAATGGCCAGTTTTTCCTAAGTTTTCTTTCCTTCTTTTATTTCTGTTTTTGTTTTCCTTTCCTTTCCCTCTTCTTGTTTTCTTTTCTTTTTCTTTTCCTTTCTCTTTTCTCCTTTTCCTTTTCTCTTTCCTCTTCCCTCTCCCTTTCCTCCTCATTTTTTGCCGACAGAGGTGGCTCTTTTGCTGACAACAATTTTCAATCCTCCCCCCCCCCCAACACATCCCCTCTAACTTAGCGACGCCCCTGCCAAGATCTGTACTGTACTTGTGTTCAAAAATCATTATTTTTTTAAAAGTACCAAGGGTGCTATCTCTACTTCCTTGGACCACCGCTGGAAGTTGGATGAAAAGATCATCGTTTTTGCACATGTCTCTATAAAATTGTTCCATCCAAACGACCTTTGTCATCGGATAAGGGCAATGCACATGCAGGCCGCGCCGATGCACATGCGACGATGGTTGGTTCATTGACTGATCATGGAGAAAGAACCGTGATCAGCTGCACGTAACTTTTTACTGGTATCAAACACATCTCATACATAACATTGTAGACTGAAGCGAGCGCACAGTATCTTCAAGAACGGAGTCCAGTCCAGGTCAATTCATTATAAACAATTCATGGCGCGCCGAGCACTAACCAGGTAAGTAAGTAAGTACTCACGGTATTAATATTACGATCACGGTGCAGTGCCGGCCATCCACCGCCTGCACTTCCCGGGTGATTCGGCAGAGGGTTTGCTGCGTCCTCGTAAAGTCTCAGAATTGGATAGCATATCACTCCTAAAATGTAAGTTTATGAGATTGGTTTTCAGGTACGTATAGTATTAAGTGAATGAAGTCTTTGTTAGTGATATATTTATTATTTTGAGATGCGATCAAGCCGATCAGACAGTAGGCTACTGACATGTGATTTGTCAGACTTTTACTCATCACATCAGTCATGTCACTGACCATGGTGACACTGACACTGACACAGACTGACAAGTGACAGAGTAGACCAGGCAGTATTGTAAAAATACCTACAAAGTACAAACTACAACTTCATGAATGAGCCTGATCGGTTGGTTAGTCATGCCCATGGAGTAATGGACAGACATTTTGACATATTTTGAAAGTTTGAAATTTAGGCCTGTAGGCCCCTAGGCCCTACTGAGTAGAGTGTAGTTACTGCGGCAGCCCGAACGCGTAGCGTTCAGGCTGCGATTTTTCAGTCCTTCGAAAGGTTGGGTGCCTCTTATTTTAAATTCCAAGCTCGTATTTCAAAATTATACCATGAAATATGACATAAATTCATTTAGGCCTAAGGCTACTTTAGGTACTTACAAACTTTCCACAAAGTCATAACTGTCGTCTTTCTTTTCGATGAGGATGATATAAAAAAAGGTCTATTAATTTCCCGGCTCCTGTAGGCCTAGTACTAACCTGACTAAAAACTTTCGTAGGCCGGTGTATAGTTTGCAATACGCATGCGCGTCGGTATATGTTTTTACGTACGTTTGAATTCTCGCTCGCGAGAGACGAGAAGGAGGATTACAGTTGAGTGAAAAAAGTGACAGTTGATCGACTCACATTTATGAGGAAGAGCTGATCTGCGGAAGGTCTATTTAGGTAAGTGTCATATATGATTATATGATATTTTAATTTTAAAAATATGTACCTATGGCACAACTATACATCGTCATTTGCCCATGTAAATTTTGAGACCCACGGAATAGTTGTGGTTTCACTCAGGACGCTGCGACGAAGTGTACTAGGGTGCGCGCGCCGGTATTCGGTCACTTAAAAAGAAATCGCCGCTGATATGAATACCTATCTCTTTAAATTGACAATCTACCATCAAAAGAACCGCAAAATTGTCCTTTAAATAATTATCAAAATAATTTAAAACATGGAAACTTACCCCAAAAAATATCGCCGACAGAAGAAGGAGAAGTTTTCCGCCCAGTATTCGGTCGGCGCCGCCCAGAATTCGGTCACGCGATAGTGCGCTGCATCTCGGGAGAGTTATATAACCATTTTTGTCACATTTCTGCGTTTTTAGGCATTTTCTGTGGCTTCTATATATTCATACTTAAATGTATGAGAATTTTTATCCATTAAAATCCACAAATCGAAGCTCTAGGGTCAGAAATAATGCACAAAATGTATTTCTAAAAAGAGCAAAGCGCGTCAGCAAAGCGCAAAGCGCGTCGGCGAAGCGCAAAGCGACAAGTTGCACACAAAGCGCGTTGGCGCAAGGCACTCAATGTTGCCTGACCGAATACTGGAAGAGCGCCATCTCACTGGCAGGGGTGAGGTATATATTCTCTTGCTCATCGCTGAGATCGCCATTTGCAAATTCGCTGCGATAGATGGAAGACCCGGAAGCTCCTCTTCACACACATACTAAATTCATTGCACCTGCACACATAGTTATTTCACCATAGGCGTCTACATATGGCTATGCGTGTTAACTCACGCGCTAACGGAACCCGGAAGTGCGGAAACTTGGGTAACACTGACCAGTTTCGAGGGTATTTGGAGATCTTTTCCAGGGCGTCTGACCTGAATTGCTTTCAACATTAGAGGTACCTTGTTCATGTGTCTGTTATGTACAGGTTTCGAGCCTCAAAAATTATTCATGAGTTCTTCACAGCTGTTCAAAGAGCTGCGTGACCGAATTCTGGAATATGACCGAATACCGGGCGCGCGACCCTAGTAGAAAATAATTATTTACCGGTAATTGAAGAGAGCTACTTTATGTTCATTGATATTGTGAAGGGGATCACACTGAAGGAGTTAAGATTTGATAAAATTTGGTTGCCATGGGCATGGCTGCGTACTGTAAAATTATAATTTAGATCTAGGGCCTAATCCATAAAATATTCAAACTCAGCGAAAAGCATGTAGGCCTAGTCGCACTTTTGTAGTCGCGGTTCGCAACGCTAGAGAATGGGCAACTCGACGGCGCTGTATGACTACGAGTTGCCCATTCTCTAGCGTTGTGAACCGCGACTACAAAAGTGTGACTAGGCCTACATGCTTTCGCTGAAATTACATATATTTTTCACTTAAAAATGAAACTAAATAAAACTTCAACTATTCATTGATTGCATTTATTAAGTTAAATTTAGTTTAAACCAACTTACAACTTACCAAACACGATGATTTATTGCGTCATCTGCCCACAGTCCATAATGGAATATAATCGCGCTGCACTTTTTTAAAGGTCACACCTGTGCGTAACTATACACAGTGCTGTCGCGAAGCGGTACCGCGATGGACAGGTTTTGGCAGTCGAAAGTTGAAATTTTATACCCTGTGGACATTGCCTGATGGCTTGCTGGGGATTGAACTTCAACAAATCCATCCAAGCAATCCATTTCATGTGAGTATAATGTAAAATTGGAAGTTTAACATACATTTTAAATTAATTTTGTACATTGTTTTTAGTGATATTGAGGGGTGTCGCAATGAAAGTCTATGTGTCCTTGTCAGACGTCTGGTAGGTTTCAATAAAATGCACTATTCAATGGAAATAAATATTGTGGTCTTTATAGACAGGTGGTCTTTCTATACGCATGTGTTTGCTATATAGCAAGTTTGCCTAGATTATTTATTGCGCTTGCCTTTTCTTTTGCATTTTCTAGATTTAAGTAAACTGCAGAATCAAGATGGCGACCATCAGCAGTAAACTGATGGACATGGTCGTTGACAAGCTGGACGACACCTCTCCGACCAAAGTGACCATTGTAGGTGTCGGTCAAGTGGGCATGGCTTGTGCATACAGCATCATGACACAGGTACATGTAATTCAGGATCCACACTCACCATTACTCTATTAGTAAATCTGGTCTACATGTACATGTATGTGGAGCAATGACAAAAGTCCATAAATGTATAGCTTGTAGAAACACACAATCACCAAAACCTGTCTAAGTATGATTTATTTTATTTACTGTTGCTGGATTAATAGAATAATATATGTTAAAACCTTGTGGCATCTGGGCTCAAAGACAATATAATACAAAAGAAATGGGACTGACAAAATTACCTTGCTGTAATTAGTTTGTTAACAGTGTTCCTTATAACTATAGATCCTTTTTGTTCCTCTGCACATACATGTACATGTAATTATAGCTAGTGAGATAGCCCTAGTAGAAGACTACATGTCATTGCTGATAAGCTGAAGCATATTTCTCAGGTGCATCTTTTGAATGGGGGGGGGGGGGGGGGGGGGGGAGGGAGCAGCTGCCTGAATATGCACCAAGATAGACCCCCCCCCCCCAATTTGTCAATGTAGAAATATTTCAAGACGTTATCCTTCTTAGATGTTCTCTGTAGGTTTGCATGGTGAGTATTTACAAAATTCCTTGAAACACTTCAAAAATGGGTTATTTTTCATCTCACAGAGGCTTCCACATGGTGTTACTAGAAGCCTTCAATTGTGAGTTATCTTTGTTGTTCCTTTGCACAGAACATAGCAAGTGAGATAGCTCTAGTAGACGTCATTGCTGATAAACTGAAGGGTGAGGTGTTTGACATGCAGCATGGCCTCGCGTTCGTCAAGGGATGTTCAGTCAAAGGAGATACAGGTATTATGAAGAAAATTTAAAGGGAATGTTGAGTTCTGGGAAAGGTAGAAAATAGTTTGTGAGCTTTCTCGTTCTTTTATGTTAGTTTGGAAGATTATCATAGTAGAAATGTCCCGTAAAAAGGATTGCTCTTTAAATGCCTTCACATTCAAAATATGACAAGGAACAGCTTAAATGTTCGGGCTGAACATTTGTGTGAAGTCCCATATACACATTTCTGCGTGCAGTGCATGTGACTCTCAGCAGGATTGAGTTGATTTCTTATCATTTTGATGATTCCAAGACCTTACAGCATACACCAATTCTTATGTGCTATATAACCAACATTTCCCAACTGCTTTCACACATTCTTCCACACTTCAATCTCATGACCAGAACTCAACTAAATCTTTAATCTTTTGGTTTTATATATTAAAGCTGTAAAACCATAAATTTTCGTGCACATGAAACTTTTGCAAATATCAAGAGTGGTCAAGATTCGCAAAAGTTTTACACTGCAAAGTAATTGAATCACAACTGGCACAAAATGAAATTGGTTTTACAGCATGCAATTTGTTATTTTGTAGATAGTCTTTTGGCTGTGTGTGGAATGTTTTACAGTTAACTCTAACCAATTCTGTATAAAGGTGATTTCCTTGTAGAATATCACTCCTGTGTATCTTTCAAGGACTTGGGTTAGTTTGGTACACTGTTTGATGCTCCCCCTGTCTCCTGAGAATGACTGACAGAATGAGTTGAGGTGTTGTGGTCTAGTGGATAAGTCTTCAGACTTTGAACCACTGGGTACAGGGTTGAAATCCCTGCTGCACCACTGACATCCTTTGGCAAGACATTAATCTATATTTGCCACACTCAAATCAGGTGTAGTAAGTGGGTACCTGGTAGGATTTATTCCTTGAATGCACTGAGGGCTATGCCAGGGCTAAAGCTGGGGTAATAATACATGTATCCGAAGAACTTCGGAAGCACATATAGACGTTATATCATAATGTGTACTCACTCTACAAGAGCGGCATATTATTATAAAATAGAATTATAGAAATAAAATGCAGCAAGAGAATGAGCACATACTGTAAATTTGACAACAAAGCTACTCTTTCCTTGTGTTATTTTAGATGTAGGTATGTGATTTCAAAGGAAGTGAAATGTGAGGAAAGTGACAAAATAAAAAAGAGAGAAGAAAGGAAATTGATAAAGGAAGAGAGTGAAATCAAATCACAGTGTATGATATCCTGTATGTGTTTATTATAAGAAGTGTCCAATCCAGGATTCTTTAACTGTTTAGTGGTGAGAGAGAGAGGCACAGTTCCCCTAAAAATCGTAAGAGTCGCTGACAAGCAAGCAAATCTAAAAAAACAACAAAATCTGATAAGCAAACAATAATTGGCTGACTGGGCACATAGTACAGAATCGTATTGTAGTATTGCAGATTTTGCTCACGGGGATGGGGGTTGCCTGGATATCTGCCACTGATCAAGGGCCTGAATTCATGTTATGCAGAGATTGACATTTCATCCAGAGCTTGACACTTAGAGAAGTCATGGGTGAATGCCAGGATAAAATTCAACAAGACACCCTGATACTAGCCATTAAGTAGAGGTGTTGTGGTTTAGTGGATAAGTCTCCGGACTGTGAACCACAAGGTACGGGGTTCGAATCCCTGCTGCAGCACCAACGTCCTTTGGCAAGACATTAATCTACATTTGCCACACGACCCAGGTGTAGTAAGTGGGTACATACATGTACCTGGTAGGATTTATTCCTTGCATGCACTGAGCGCTACGGTTGCCGGAGCTAAAGTCGGGGTAAAAATATCCAAATTCCTTTGGAAGGGCTTAGAGATGTTATATCATAATGTGATATGCGCTATACAAGAATGGAATATTATTATTATCTCTTTGTTATGATCTTTGTTATGATCATACCTTTAAAATGACTCCTCTTCAGAGTAAATCTGTAGCCATGCATTATGAGCTCCATAGCACCTTTAAGCACATATACCTACTTAGACCCTTGGTAGAATGTGAACCCTGTCACATTGTGTTACGATGCTTCTGTTGACTGATGTCTTTTCCATCCCTTCTCAAGTGTTCGTCTGATAGAGACGCAATCGCCTTCCAAGGTGCCTAAAACTTTATTCACAGAAGGGAACATGTGCCAGTGTGTATGATATGATAATTTTGTTTAAAAAAATTACTTTTAGACCTATTTATAAGCCAGAAGAGATCCATATGATTGGTTCTTTCTATCTACATCCAGAAGGAATCACATTGTGTTACGATGCTTCTGTTGACTGATGTCTTTTCCATCCCTTCTCAAGTGTTTGTCTGATAGAGACGCAATCACCTTCCAAGGTGCCTAAAACTTTATTCACAGAAGGGAACATGTGCCAGTGTGTATGATATGACCTATTAGACCTATTTATAAGCCAGAAGAGATCCATATGATTGGTTCTTTCTATCTACTTCCAGAAGGAATCAAGTGCCAACTTGCATGTCTTGAGAGCATTGTTTTTTTTTATAAGAAAATGAAGCCCAAAGAAATTAAGTAGATACCTGATTTGTACCTTTAAGTTTATTTCTGTTATTGTATAAATTCAAGATACTCCAAAACTTGTGAGTTGTGAAAGTACATGAAAAAGTCTTTCCAAGCAATTTCTGAAAAAAATTTGGAAGTTACTTTCGTCCTTTTGTATGTCTAGGATATGAGCATGCACCATGAGACGGATATAGACCTCTAAAGAGAAAGAAAGAGAGGGGGAGGGGGAGAATGAGATGGGATAGAACAAGAGAGGGAGGGACAGATGGAGTGACAGGGGGTGGGGAAGAATGAGATGGGATAGAACAAGAGAGGGAGGGACAGATGGAATGGAGTGTAAGGAGAAAGAGAATGGAGGAAGACTTAATATGAGAAAAAATGAAAAGACTGAAGAATTTTCAAAGAATACATGTGTATTATCTGCTTCATACATGTAGACAATTTGAATGTACTGTAAAGCATTGTAAACATCTATGGCTTCCAACATTATTTTTCTTCGAGTGTATCTTTGCTGCTGTTATCATGACATTGTGATAGATTCTGTTTTTTTTTTTTTAAAGTAAATATTTAAGCTTTTGTATTTATAAGGATATTTATCCATGCCAGGATTCATAAAGATTTACAGGGCCTCCTGTCTGTTTTTCTGATGTGTTTTTTGTAATGATACACTACTTATTAAGTTACATATTGAGCTTCGCCATTTGATGAAAGAGATCTCTGTTCAAGATATGATAAGCACAGTTGGGCATGTACTCACTCTAGACATGTAGGAATAGTCACTTTAATGTACCTTATCTCTCATCTCTTTGCTACATGTACTTGTAAGTCACGATTTGCTACCTTTATTAACTGGTGCTAGAACGAGCATACATGTAGTGGGATAAATAATAATAATAATAATATTCCGCTTTTATATAGTGCCTAATACATCGACAATGTCTCTAAGCGCTTAACAATAACAGGTAGTCATTATTGTTACCCCCTGTGATCGGATACTGGCATGCCCGCACACAATGTATGCACATTCATAATTATGTCTGGCATATTAGGAGCTCTCTTGCAGCACAGTAATGAAATATACCACGCACTGAGAGGTTCTGGTTGAAATTATGGATTTTTTTTAGGTGACAGTCATAGTAATATTTTCTGAGGGGCGCAGTCCCAAAGAAACTGATACATGTAAGTATGCCAGTCACTATAGAACCATAATTTTTACCAGTGCATGGAAAAAGGTCAGTTGTTGACAGTGTCTTTCTGATTTGTGTGTATGTCCCTTTGATATCAACGTTAAAGGATTTTACATGTTCATGGATATGAGTGACCTGTCACTGATACACAAACGTAAAATTGCTGGTAGAAAACTATACTTTAGAGGTGTCAACCTCCCATATTAAAGGGCAATCCAACCTTGGTAATAAGATGATTTGTGTGCAAGCAGGAAAATAAGAAAAACAGGATGGTGAGAGTCTGAAAGAAATCGGACAAGGAATAAGAAAGTTATGGATGTTTGAAAAATGAGATCACTACATCTATGCGAATCTCAAATTGGCAATTTGGTGAGTCGATTGTGACATATTTGTGGACAACTCTCCTGATTGTCGTAAACAAAAATATCATTAATTGAATCTGAACAAGTACATTGCAATCATTCTTGTATATATTTCTAAACATGATGATTACAGTCCACGTATTGGCAAAATTATTAAACAAGTAGAACACAGTAGAAATGCATTGATTGCCAACAGAAAATTTATTGAATCCGAATTTAGTTTATATCCCTGAAGAAGGGGGAGGCCCCCGAAAATTCGGATTCAATAAATTTTCTGTTGGCAATCAATGCATTTCTACTTATATATATTTCTATATATGCACACTATCATGTATGTCATCTCTTGTAAAGAAAGGTCTTTTTTGTGTGACATTTCTTCTGTTGTAGTTTCCTTGACAGAACAATTAACAAGGAAGTTAGAAGTATAAGCCTGTTACAATAGAAAATCACCTTATTCTTTATTCTCGGACAGAGAGAATAGGAACATAAAGGAGAGAATACCATTGGTAATGTTGACCATATTGACGGGTAGACAAAATATACGAACATCCATATCAACCTTATCAAGTGAATATATACCAATGTATTGGAAAGTAAATGAAAGAAATAGAAGAAGAGAGAGAGAAACACACACACACACACACACACACACGTTTACATGGCTTTACTTCCGAGGACAACTATTGTTCCTCTATTGTTCCTCCGTGCTCGGACAGTCGACGGAATAAGGCATAAATTCATTGTTCGACGTTCGAGGACTATTGTCCGCCTTCCGAGGACCATTGTTGTCATGATTTTTTTTTTGTTCTCTGTCCGAAAATGTCCTCGGACATAATGCTAAACAAACGCACACACACACACACACACAGAAAGTAAAAGAGAAAGGGATGAATAGAGATAGACAGAAGTAGACAGCGAGATGGAAAATACAATGAAGTTGGGCGATTACCTTCTGATTGCAAAATGAAAAGAAGAAAAAAAGAGAAGTATATTTATTAGAAAACGTGGATAATATACATGAACATTAGAACAGTATTAAACCAAATTTGGTATTGGTCCATCTGGAACATGACACCTAGAATTCTGCTTTTTGTTATTAAGTATATTTGTCTAACTCTTTTCCCCCCTTCAGATTACAAAGTAACGGCTGGATCTAGACTATGTATAGTTACTGCTGGAGCCAGGCAGAGAGAGGGAGAAAGCAGACTTAATCTAGTCCAAAGAAATGTCAAAATATTTGAAGGTAAATACGATAACAATAATAATGATAATGATTGTGATAATAATATTGATGATCACGAAAATAACAGTAATTAATAATATTCATCATAATGATATTGATAAAAACATGATTATGATGACTATATAGAAAATAATAATAACATGATACTATACTATACCGCCGGGTAGTAATACATGTATTGCTGCTATCTCTACAGGCGGATATTGATCCTGTGCTATCTCAGTTACCCCATTATATTAGGAATATCCCTTTTAAAATTGATATGTTTTCCTCAAACCTTTATGATCTATTACTACTCCACAGGTATTATTCCAAATCTAGTGCGGTACAGTCCAAACACGATTCTCCTTGTTGTCTCAAATCCTGTCGATATTCTGACGTACGTCGCATGGAAACTCAGCGGCTTGCCATCAAACAGGGTCATCGGTGCAGGGACGAACTTGGACACGGCACGTTTCCGCTTCCTCCTCGGAGAGAAATTGGGAATCGCTCCCTCTAGTGTCCATGGCTACATCATCGGGGAGCATGGTGATTCAAGTGGTAAGTCTAATTTCTATTCAAGTATCAATGGGGCAGTGATGTAGTTGAGAGCTGGGATCCCGAGACTAAGTTTAAGAGGAACTTTTTGTTTCATTCCTTGAATCCTTCCGTGCCATGGTAGGCAATTCCGCCTAAGAATTTGAGTGTTAGACTAAGAGGCTCTTCATATTTCTTCCAGAAACAGAAACTGTTAACCTTTATCGTAAAGTTTACATCAATTTAAGATATTTTATGCCCCATTTATCAAGGAGAGGAAGTGTTCCAATTCAAAATTCCAATCTTGAAAGTTTAATTAAAATAACACTTGTCAAAAAACACAGTGGCACAGAAAGGGTTAAGTATATAGTCTCTAGATCTTCAGAAATGTTTTGAATTCAAGTGACATGGCCATACATTATGGACAGAGGATATGTTCTCGACTGAAGATGATACTTGGTACCTTCCTCGGGCAGAAATGCATTGTAGATCTGCTCATCTTCTAACCTAATGGACACATTCAAATTGCTACATGTACTTCTTTGAATTCTAGCATTGCACAACTTCAAACAATGCACAGCATTCATGTATTCTATATTACTGTTTCCTTGCAGTTGCTGTGTGGTCGGCAACAACAGTTGCAGGAGTGAGTCTTCAGCATCTAGATCCCGAATTAGGCACTCCCAAAGATCCTGAGAATATGCACCTAGTACACAAAGAAGTTATAGATAGGTAAGTATCTAGATGTCCCAATGGCCACTGTTAGAAAACTGAGAACACTGATCCTTTACACCTAGAATCATAGATAGGTAAGTATTTGACACTCAGATAGGCACTGGAAAAGATCCTGAGAACATGCACTAAGTACACAAAGAAGACACAGATAGGTAAGAATGAGGACC
Source organism: Heliocidaris erythrogramma (assembly GCA_025617745.1). Lineage (NCBI taxonomy): Eukaryota > Metazoa > Echinodermata > Echinoidea > Camarodonta > Echinometridae > Heliocidaris > Heliocidaris erythrogramma. Next base: position 33,871,239 of record CM046873.1, on the reverse strand, counting down.
TTAACCCCTACCATCCCGTGGGTGGCAAATCCTGCCCAAACATTTGAGTGTTGAACATTTCATTTAGGCTCAGAATGGCTTGAAAATTCTTCCTCATACAGAAACCTGTCCCTTCAATATAATGTTTATTCCTATGCAAAATATCTTTTCCCAGTTTGCTATATTTATTACTTTTGTTGTGATGCCTATTTTTGGTGCTGGTGTGAGTTATGAGGTTTCGTACTGATTAGCTGATGTGTGTTAGTCAATAACGGGTCTAAAACGCTATTGAAAAGTGACTTAAACATTGATTTAAATCGTACAAAAGTTTTTTGTGGTTATGGGGTTACGTTACGATGTGCTGGTCGGAAGGAAAATAAGAGTAGGACTGTATCATGTCCTATGTAGCTGTGATAGAAATGTACTGTAAACGAAAAGACCGGAAGGAAACAGCAAAACTGAAAGCTGAACCCACAGTTCCTGTATTGTGCGTCAGTCAATCAAAAGCAAGCATTTGATAATACATGTATCTGTTGATGCCCTCTGGCGGCTAAATAGCTTTATTTATTGTTGATCCCTCGATTTGTCACCGTAGCATATGCTGTACCTTCTTTGGACCTCCAGGGGAAAAAAGACAGATGCAAAAACCCCTCTGATCTACTATCATCACTAAGTGCATTACTCTGATTTTGGGAAAAAAACATGATTTTGCTGTGAAAAGGGTGTACAAAATCATTGTTTTTGTTGTGGCTTTCTTTTATCATGCTTTTGTTGTGAATGACCTGTTGTTATGCAGTGAAAGAGGTGTGGATAATCTTTGAAGTCAGGGTGGCTTTGTTATGGTTTAGTTGTGAAATAGGAAGGACTCTTGTACTGGTAATCCCATGATCTCTTGATCAATAGGGGGATTAGGTTAACAAAAAAGCCAACTCATTGTTTATGTCCCCCTTTTTAACAGCGAAACAACTATTTTAAGCTGTTACACTCTCTTCTCCTGTCTGCTCTTGTCTATTTTATGTCTTTAACTGTTTTTCTTTCATTGACAGTGCTTATGAGATCATCAAATTGAAAGGCTATACATCATGGGCAATTGGACTGAGCTGTGCAACATTAGCTTCAGCTGTGCTGAGGAACCAGAAAGGAGTCTATGCCGTTTCTACTGTTGCTAGAGTGAGCTATGGTTGCTGTAAATCTATTAGCATGGGCAAGACTGGGAATGGTTACAAATTGCTGATCGATAGACTCTATTTCATTACTAAATGCACAGATTTCGATATAGATGGTTTACATGCATTGAGGGTATTAGAGAGCTATGCAGCAAAACCAAAACCAGATTCCAGTAAAAATATGTGGAGTGGGGGGTGGGGGGCATGGGGCACCAATCAATCCTCATTCCGGATGGCGACGATTACTTTCTCATTATGACAGGTACATGTACATGATCCGTATACCAACCACAGATTCAAATTCAATTCAATTCTATTCATCAAAATATCAAGGAAATTTCGCATGGGATTTTTACAAACAATATGATCGTATATTAAAAAAGTTAAATATTGTTTGTAAAAAACCCATGCTAAATTTCATTGATATTTTGGTGAATAAAATGTATTGAATTGAATTTGCCACACATGAAGAGCTCCCTTTACAGATTCACGACTTTTTCTTTCAAGTCATATGTATCTTTTGATTCAAAATCCAGTCAAATCCATTTAAATTGGGACCTCAATTACAGGGTCACATGATCTTTTTTTAACCAAATGCCTGCCTACAAGTGGATTTAGTGAAAAAAGAAATTTAAAACTCTATGCTTTTTTGAGAAATCCGTTATTATTCTTAGATATAAGGTAACATGTCATCTGAACGTTAATCCAGATGAAATTCTTGTATAAGCTAGTATTCCCATGCTTCAAGGGACCAGACATCATCTCCATTTTATATGTTTGGTGCCAGGAGTGGGATTACAATTTGTTTAATTTTCATATTTTCTCTTTACTAATACATACTGTTGAGCTCCCAATGTTCCTAGAGTAAGTCTCTCTTGCCTCGAGAGTCAAGATGTCACCTCCATATTCCATTTTTGGTGTCAGGAGTGGGATTACCAACATTTATATTTTCATAATCTTTTTTAGGGATACCATGGCATCGAGCACCAAGTATTTCTAAGCCTCCCCTGCATCCTTGGACAAGACGGTATCTCTCATGTCATCAAGCAGACCTTGAATACTAAAGAGCAAGCACAACTTCAAGAGAGCGCCAACACCCTCTGGGATATCGCCAAGTCTCTGGAACTCCGCGAGCCATCGAAGTAAGGGGCCCTCTTTATCAAACAAGGTCAATAACTGTTTACAAAAACAAAATTAACATTGCTTTTATATGTCAAAACCCAATACAGGCAAAGTAACTCACCTTTGTTTATAGGTGTAATAACATTCTTATGCTTGGAATAAATTTAAAAAAAAGAAAAAACACCCAAAAAAGCAGGGAAAAGTAGTTGGTAAAATGTTATTGCAGTAGTAGCAAAATAAGTCATCATTTAACAGTCAAAATTTTGTTTTTCCTGCTCTTAGACATTAGGTTTCTTTCTGATCATTCCTTTCACCATTTTCTTTGTTTATCCACATTACTAGAAAAACCTATTTGTGCTTTTCTTGCAGCTTAGCCATGACCCTGCTTTAAGATGTCATTTGAATCAAAATGACAGGATGCAAAGTCAGCTCAATAAGTGGTAAAGAGCAGGAAGATGTCTCTGAAAAAAAATACAAACAAAATTCACATTTATCGTTACTTTGTAGTTTTGACATGTGTTCTTCCTCTATTTCTTTGGCCAGTTGACTACAACTGGTTTATGCATTATGATTGATCTTATGAGGGTTTTTTTTTTTTACACTTAAATAAATTTAAAGAAAAGGATGAGTTCTGGGAAAGGTGAAAAATAATTTGTGAGCTTTCTCATTCTTTTTATGTCAGTATGGTAGAACATCATAGTAGAAATGTCTTCTGAAAAGGATTGCTCTTCAAATGCCGTTATATTAAAAATGTGAGCAGTCCCATATACCCATTTCTGTGTGCAGTTCATGTACATTTTAGCGAGATTTAGTCAAAATCTCATCATATTGATGATTCCAAAACCTCACAGCATACATCAATTCTTATATAGACATGATCAACCATTCCCGATTGCTTTGAGACAGTTTCTTTCACGATGTAATTGTATGACCAGAACTCAACTATTTCTTTAATGCAGAGTTGTAAAACAATTTGTTAAAATGCAAAGGATGATATTAGTTAGATTTGCTTCGTGCTTAATACTAACTTAATTGTCTGAGTAGACTTACTAACTAAAAGTGCTAAGAAATAACATAGTGCGTGATGAGACTTAATTGTTTTACACTAGTGGCTTAAATATTCTTAACTGAATGACAAGCGCCATTAAACCTAATCCAAGAAGAAGTAGAATGTACATAATAATGATTACTGCTCCTGCTGCATCTCAATGTCACTTTGTTCTGTAATGTTAATGTTTATTCTCACACTTTCTTATTCCAGCTGACTAGATATTGTTGGTTCGTTCTGTGTTTCTCTTTGATCTTTCCTGTGAAACGTACTGTAACTTTCTTTGTGTTCGACCCTGTCTATTCTTAATTCTTCTGTTTTGTTCTGTTTTGTTTCTTTTTCTCTCATTGTCCTTTTGTCTTCTCGATCAGGCAAGCCAAAGCTGACACTAAGCAGTAATAACACTGGTCAGTAGTGTACGTTGCATGGTACAATTAGAATAACAGATTACTGGGTTAACATGTGTATTTGATGACATGGAGGTACTAATTTTTATTGCACAGTTAAAAGTTTTATCCACACGAAGATGCTTATGGAAGCTTTGTCACTTGCATGACATTGTTGACAAAATTTACTAAAATTTGTTGTGCAACAGCACAAAAAAAATGGAAATTAGATGAAAACTCAGTGTATATGATTTGAATTTATTATTTAATTGGAGCATCAGTGAGTTTTCTGTTTCACTGCGTATGTCTGAATATTGCTGCAAATGTTGTGCCTGCTATCAAAATTGTTCAATCCCAGGTTGCAATTTCTTTATTTTGGCGCTGTCCTGAATATCCATGCTGCAGTGTTTCCCATTTTTACACCACTTGTAAAAATGATTATAGAAAATATTAAAAATTTTGTGTTGTCTCTTATAACCCAATGAAGGATGCTGATCCAAGGACAAAGCCACAATTTCTCTTTTCTTTTAAGCCATAGCAGTTCATTTTGCTATTGGTCTAAATTAATCAGTTTCCCCTCCTCCAATTGGCAACAATTATTCGTATTTTTCACTCCTACATAGTTTGGAAAAATAAAAATGTTTATTTAACAGGCCTGTGAAATCTGTGCATTTTAGCGGAAATCCGCTTTTTTAATTATTCTTGTCGATTTCAATTTCTGCTTTTTTGCTATTTCCGTTATTTTATCGGCAACCATTATTTCAATGGTTTTAAGCAGCTGGAAATGTAGTTTAGCTAAACGGCTGCGAGCGTGAGCGGAGTCTAGCTCTTTAGCGACCAAAAGTTCATACTGCTTGCATATTCGTATACCGGAGAACTGTGGACCGCGCCACCGCATGTGTTGGGCGGGCCGCCGGTCGGCGGCCGTACTATCTGCATTACGTTAGATAAGCAGTGGAAGACAAGTAAATAGATCAGGTAAAATAGTTTCAGTTTTTTTCCGCTCTTTTTTTGAACCCCCATCATAGGCCTGATTAAATGGACCAAAGTAAATGAAAATTGCAAAATTTAACTGAAAAATTGCCAATTTGTACGTGAAAATAATAATTGTATATTATGCTTTGCATCGCCAATTTAGAGACTTTAATGATTAGTTACAATTAAATCGCTCTTATTCATGAAAGTTCTCAACGTTGTGCATTGGAAATAGACTCAAATTTTGCTCTTTCTCTTATAATGTGTAATTCCAAGCTTTCTGGATTAATAGATAATGCAAAAGCATCACTGAAAGAAGACAATGTACTACTATGAGTCAAAAAAGATTTTCTCTTTCTCTTGCCTCAAATTAGCCATCATAGTAGTCTGTTTAGGATCTAGTGTTTGTTTTTCATGTAAGATAATGAACAAAGAAGTCCTGTAGTATTGATCACCTAATGTTCATGTAATGAATTATGAAGTTAAACAAACTATTAGTTTTGCAATTATTATGAAGCATGATTTGTCAATTCTCAATTTACAACTAACCTTCAAAACTGGTGAGTTCCTCCCTATTAATCAAAGGATTGTGTGGCATATGTTCTGGTGATGATTGCTCCATGGTCAATTTTCTAACATTATTTGAACTTGTTTATAACCCTTGACCAAGATACTACTCTACCTACATTTGACTTTAATCCTAACCTTCAACCTAAACCTAACCTTCAACCTAACCTTCAACCTAAACTTAACCTTAAACCTAACCTTGAACCTAACCTTCAACCTAACCTTCAACCTAAACCTAACCTTCAACCTAACCTTCAACCTAAACTTCAACCTAAACCTAACCTTCAACCTAACCTTCAACATAAACCTAACCTGGAAGCCATTGGCAGTCCAATCTGAAAACCTATATCTTTGATGAAAGGAAGCTTTGTGCAAATGTTGGATCACTATAAACCAAGTATTTACAAAACTAGAGGTTACGGTGGCCAAAGGTCAATAGTAAATATACCAGAAAAGTGGTTCACATTATTACTTTCAGTTTCTCTCTCTTATAGTGGATATGCTCACATAACCAAAGACTTTGGTCTCAGGAACTGTGGCCCGTTGCATAAAACATGCGTTTAATCGCAACTCCTAAAAATCAAACGCATGTCCTTAATGCGCACTTCTGATTGACTGAAAATAAAGTTGTGCTTGATTTTCCTGAGTTGCGTTCAAATGCAAGTTTTAAGCAACGGGCCCTGGACAATCACTAAGTGGTTTAATAACACCCAGAGATCCTTGACTGTACTTGTATGTTAATTCAAGCCTGACCCCATTTAATTTACTTCAGATAATACACTTGGAGTAAGTGATTATTTATCCAGGTTTATTATCCATGGCTAGTGTCCCAGACTCACATTTTTCAGCTTATGGAACATATCCCTTTTCAGTTGCTATTCCCCTAGTGTCTTTATCATTATCCTTTTTGTAGCTTTTTTCTTTTGCAGATTGATTATGCTGTCTGCTGAGCTGAGATCAAAGCTTAGTATTAACATGTGTACAAAAAAAAATGTTATTCAAAACATTCAGGAAAAAGCCTTTCTTTTGTGGTTTGGCTCAATAACATTTCATTCAGAGTCCTGTGTAATATATATATGTACCAGATGCATGAGTAGAAAGGGCATACAATTTTCTTGCCTCACTATTGGTCACCTGATGTCAGAATTCTAAAGCAAAAATTAACATAAAAATAAAATTGGCAACACTTTGAAAACTCAACCTTATTGTTTGCTGTTTAGATACAATAACTTCATAAAAAGAAAGTGTTCCAATAAGACCCCGTTCTCATCTACATCCTTAAACTAGTTTAGTGGAAACCAGTTTGGGGTGTAATGAGAACGCTTGAAGTGGTCTTGGAAGCGATCTTAAGTGGTCTTGGAAACCAGTTTTGAAAACCACCTCGCGATGTGGTTTTCAAGACCGCTTTCGTCGTTAAACTGGTTTTACGTGTAATGTGGACACAACCGTTCTTCAGAAACCGATCTTCACCCGGAAGTACTATTGTGCGCGCGGTATACGATCCACGCTGTTTTTTAGCTGAGCTACACGAAAATGTCGCTGTCTTTTCCGTCTCTCTTTGATGATGAAATTTATGTGAGAAACACAACAGCGGCCGAATATAAGCACAATTTTAAAATTTTACACAAGGAGATCTGAATCATACAATAGCAACCGAAGCTTTATACGCTATATGGACACATGTACGGATTGCGTGCATGCGCTGCATGCATGCAGCTGCAATCGCGATCCCGCGCTATAAATGTACGTAACACTCGACGGTTTCAAATTCCGCGCGAAACATTTGACCCCGCTTAGAGTGTTCCCATAGCAACAAGATCACTTTCGGTGAAGTGGTTTTGGAAACCAGTTCAGGGGAGCGTAATGTGAATGCTAACGAAGCGATCTTCTAAACTGGTTTTGAAAACTGGTTTAGTGGAAACCAGTTTAGGAAATGTGATGAGAACGGGGTCTAAGAGAGAGAGAAAAAAATAAGTGTTGCCAATTTTAGAAAAGCTCATAAAAGCTGGTAAATTCAGCTAAAGGTATTACACTGTTCTTTGATTTTCTGAAATTATGTTTTTATTGTTGAATCTCGTTGGTCTAAGCCTATATAATCAGTTTTCTTCAGACAGATTTGAAAGCTATTCAAAGGCAACCTAGGTTGGTTCTTTGGACTGGCTGTCTTCTCCTTTTATATTTAGACTGTTCAGATTTTCTCCTTTTTGGAATTCCCATTTGTCATATTTCACGACTTGTCAGCATGATTAGAAGTACGAGTGGCAGTAATCTGTGATAGTATTGAGGTTCAGGAACAATTTTATCCATAAAATATAGACTTATGTATTTGAGCAAATCAGCTATGACAAAGATATTTTTTACCCTTTTTTCAGTGACTTATGCTTTTATTGCAAGAGATACAAAATTAGCAATTGTGTTCTATACTCTTACAGATACATCCAAAATGTGAAATCAAGGAAATTTATTGACATCTTCAACTCTATGAATAACATGCAGTTTATTAAAACCAACAACTAGAATGCTTTTAATCACTGCAAATATTTATGTGATTGGTGGTGTAATGTTGAGAGTTAAGTTCTTTTTATGTAATTATTGGAAATGATCTGTTTGTGTAAAGCTTTGTTTGCTGTTTTGCAAGCTTCTGCTTAAGTTCATTATATAATGTACATATAACTGATGCTGTTGCTGATGCAGTATGACGAAATGGTACTTGGTCAGTGTACAATCTCTTCAATGTACATTCCCATTCTACCACATCATCGCCATGCATCAGCAACAAGTGCGATCTACAACAAAGTTCTAAAGAAGATTGCAGAACTGCAGCTAAAGCTTACCCCAAAACTTGTAATTTTAATTTCCTGATTGTATAAAAAAGAACTAATTTTCAATATTTAATGCCTTTTTATCCACCTCTTGTTTTTCACAGGTACACCAATATGCTGATGGGTATTGGTCATCTTGTAATGTGGACGTTGGTTCCCTTGGTAGCCATGCTGTCTGGACAACGGGGTGGACACGGCCAGGGTTAATCCTCTTCCTACCAATAGTTGGAAATGCTGTTAGCATTAATACATAGTAATTTGTCATATGGTTCGATCAGGGTTAATATGTAAGTGTTTTTCAACATGACCGCCCCCCAAAGCCGCCGCTGCAAATCAAAAGGATATGAGCTAGTGTTTCTCATTTCTTTTCAAGTTCTTTAAACTTCAAAAGTGATTTTAGTCTGTTAATAGAAGTGTCACTGACATAGACCTAATGTACACTGTATCTCTAACATGAATTGTAAAAGCTCAAGTTTCGATTAAAATAAAGTTATATGAGGATTTTGTCTAGATAGTTTATTGCTTCATTTGTTGTTAAATGTTAAGAAGGCTTTATGAACGACCCAAAAGTGCTCAATGTTTGAATACTGGTATTTATGACCTCCAAACCAATAATTCTTCAGTTTTCTATACACCTGTTTGATCCACATGTACATTTCTTTCAAAGAAATATATTTATTATCGAAGGTGATTAGTAGTTTGATGTGAATGTTTAGAGGATATCAAAGCCCAATTCACAAAATTTACAGTATAAAGACAGAAGTATGCTATGATGAAATGCACTGTGTTGAATTTTATTCCCTTTCTGTTTCTCATGTTTAAGCATGATATTGCTTCTCAGCAAATAGTGCGTTTTGCATACTTACACATACACTTTGCAATTATGTCGTAGGTGCAATAGTAATTAATATGTACATATGTTGCAAAAGTATGTGAACGAGGGACCCAGAAAGGAAAAAAAGGAAAATCATAGTGCAAATTTGGCTATTTCAGAAAATACAGATGGACACAGTGAGAGGTTTCAGATGAAGATATGCAAATGTTTGTTTCCAATAGCTTGCATGAATGTGAAACAATGTTATTTTTTGCTTTAATTTCCTTTTTATACTTAAAAAAAAAAATTAGCATTGCTGACTGAGTTATGTGTTTTTATTTTGTATGCAGTACTGGAGTACTTGTTTTATACTGTGCATGTATTTTTTTTACTTCTCTTTTCCAAATTCCAAAAGATTTAAAAACCTCTTTATTAGCATGTAACCATCAATATTATAAAGGAAGGGGGATGGGGTGTGGCAAGGGCAAAGTTGAGAAATTTTGTAGTTTTCCCAAACTATCTCCATTCATACAAATAAATACAAAGTATACACACATGTATGTTTTGTGTTGTAGGTAATAATGGCAGTAATACAATGTGGAGGTATGTGAGTTAAATGGGTATGCCCACTCCTGGTTTTCTGTAGACCTATTTCATATTCCTGTTTCAATGTTAAAATTATAATTAATAGCAAAAATTAGATTGGATGTCAAAACTTCATTTATACAAAGTTGTCACTGCCATAACAGAGCTATCTTCGGTGCTATTATACATTGATATAGAGATAATAAATGCCTGCAGTTAGGACAGTCTTGGAGATCAACTACAGATTCAAAAAATGATTCAAGTTTCTTCCAGTACATAATAAATATATAAAGCAATTGATCTTGTAGCATTATCAAATGATTTCCAGGCAATCATTAGGAGCATATATCCGCACTATATTTTAGATTGGTAATCCCTTAATCAAAATATAATCTTCTGACTGTAAGAATTCAAATACTTTTGTGTCATGAAATTGATTGAAAAAGGGTGATTTTGATTATGAGTCTGAAAGGAAAGTATTTGTGATAATGAATGTTAAAGCATGTAATACTGTCGGAAAAAGAGAATGTGCACAACTCTTAAAGCCTGATAAATCCTGTTGGCAACTCCATATTTGTCATATATTTTAAAATTTTCATTTTGAAGCACAAATTTTTTAGTACTTATTATTTTTTACGTGTGTAGTGATTCCATTTAATGGAATCCAGTTTATATAGCTTGTTTGGTATAGCTAGAACAAAGTTCTTTTTAAAGTATTTTTAAAAATAATTTGCATATATATTGGTAAATTTTCATTTACTTGTGTCACAACATTTTAGTGATTTGCTTTCTACAAAGTATGTTCTCTTGTCATGTAATACTAAGTACAGTATTAAAAAACAAAGTTGTTGATGTACATAGACAAATTCAATTAGTTTCTTTGTAGTGTGCTGTCTTAGTGCAGCCAGCAAGATTGAATTTAAGAGCAATAGATATACTGCATTATTTTGGATTTTCAGGTTCTATTAAACCTATTCTATAATTGGACTTGAAAAAGCAAGTGGACAAAATCAAAGCAGGAAATCTCTGAGCATATATTAACTTTGGTGGAAAATATATGTTTCAATCTTTTTAATTCATTTTTATTGATAAGGTGAAGACATGTATTGGCCTGCTTTATATTATTATTCCATGCAATTTCAGATTGTTATGACAATTAGCATCATTTTTTTCTAACAGAAAATGACACACTATTCAGAATACGGGCCCCTGTTTTATAGTGATACCAAAGTCAAAATATATTGTCACCTTGTTGTTATTACCTCTTTGATTCTATTGTTTCAATCGCTTTCCCCTGCTAAATGCAGTGTATATTAATGCATTTACTCAAGTCTTTTCACTTCACACTGTCTTAAACAATCCCCACAAATTGTGTTAACTCCCCTGTGTGTGTATTCCATTCTTTATTAGACTTGTGGGAATGCACCTTGCATAGTTTGACACAACAAATAGAAATTGGTATGCAGTGCAAAGATGCCATTTACATGTATATAAAGCTATTTATTGCAGGTAATGGATTATCTCACATAAGATATAACCACAATATTAGTTGCAGTTTTAATCAAAGAACATAATCTGATAGATTTAGTAACGGATGAAAATATAATCCAAGATGATTTATAATAGTAACCACCTTTAAACTTTGTATTACATTTTGTGTGTGTGGTTTGTGTATGTGGTTAAGATGAAGAAATCAAATAGGTAATTGAATTATAATGTGTTTACAATGTTATGTTTTTGTCGCAGTGCTACATTTTTGGTGTCAAACTAAATATATTTGAATACATGCATCTTGATGTATTCAAGCAAAGCTTGTATAAGCATATTTTCTTGTTTGATTAGAATGGAAAAAATTGTTTATTACTGAAAGAAGATTTATTTGTAATGGAAAACATTGTTCACAATTGGAAGTAGTTTTGATTAAATTTGAATGTGTATACTTGAAATATAAATGTATTTATTGTAAAATGTTTGTGAACATTGCAGTGAGCATGTACATGTAGCTTGCTAATCAACTTGAAATCTCATGTGCTTGCTCCAAAAGCTATGCAGAGGTATTCCTTTGGCCTGACAGGCTTTAACCTTTCAGGAATTATGGAAGGAATTATTTAAGGACTAAATTGGCAACAATTATATTTTTCTTTTAGTGCTACATAGTTCCAATAAGGTGTAATGGTTTTGATTTTTTTCAAAAAGTTGGAAAAAAGTGTCAATTTGGATGAAAAACCATGATTTTGAACCTCTCATTGTATTGCCAATTAAAGGATTTTAAAGCTTATTCTCATTTTTAAAATTCCTGGTATCAAATGTAGTATGGTCATGCAACAAAAATGGACACTGTCACACAGTGTGTGCAGAAATTTTTGCTCTTTCTACTCATGAATGTGGTATATTTTTTAGAGCTCTGAATAAAAAGTTATTGAGCCCAACAACAAAATGTGGTCAACTGTCTTGAAAAGGTTAAATTAAGTACAAGTCCAGCAAATTTTCTTTTACATGTTTAACCATGACATGGTTTCATGTCAGAAATTACATGTTTGTCTCATGGCTATTCCAAGCCATTTATTGATTTCTGTCCAATATAATTAAGGCCCATAATGTATTCTGAATCACATAAAAGTACTTGATATTCAGGCATGTCCTTGATATACATGTATATGTAATATAATTACACTGTAAAGCGCTTTGATCAGTTAATTGGAAAGGTGCTATATAAAAAACAGTTATCATCATCATTATTATTATTCTTATTGTAGCATCAGGTAAACTAATATATTTTTGTTAACATAACATAATGTTACTGACTGTAATTTTCTTTATGTTGTACATGTGTTGTAACATATATGTATAGCCGAGAATGATAGAAATCAGTTTTATTACACATAATATCTGCATTCAGATGTAGACCTATTCGATAACATCTATGTCCCACTACTTGCGTCAAGTCACATGTTACAAGACTTATATTTTGAAGCAATTGGCAAATTTTCTGTTAAATTTTGCAATTTTCATTCACATCGGTTCAGTTAATGAATACATGTATTTATATTTTTTTCAAACTATTTAGGAGTGGAAAATAAGATTAATTGTTGCCGATTTTGAGGACAGATAGCTGCATAATTTTGACAGTGAAAAAAACTCTGTGCTGCTATGGGTTAACGAGTTTCTGTAGATAAAATAGTTTTACTACACTGAAATTTGATTCTTGCTGAAATGATTCATAGATTTGATAGAATTGTATGATCAATTGATTATGCATGCTACGTGATTAAAACACCTGGTCCATATTGCATAATGGTACACTTTGTCATCTAGGGAGTTATCATTCATTTTTGTGAGTACCAGTCTACATTTATGTAGCTGGTTTTATTAGAGGGGGAGAGGGGGAGAGAGAAAGAGAGAGAGAGAGAGAGGGAGAGAGAGGGGAGAGTGTGGGTAGAGAGGGGAGGGGGCAGGGGAGAGAGGGGGAGAGGGGGGGGGGTGAGAGTGTGTGTGGGGCTGAGTGTGTGTGTGGGGGTGAGAGGGTGTGTGTGGGGAGAGTGTGTGTGGGGAGAGTGTGTGTGGGGAGAGTGGGTAGAGAGAGAAAGGGGGAGGGCGAGGGAGAGGGCGAGGGAGAGGAGGGAGAGGGAGAGAGGGCGAGGGCGAGGGAGAGGAGGGCGAGGGAGAGGAGGGCGAGGGAGAGGAGGGCGAGGGAGAGGGAGAGGAGGGAGAGGGAGAGGGAGAGGGAGAGAGGGCGAGGGCGAGGGAGAGGAGGGCGAGGGAGAGGGAGAGGAGGGCGAGGGAGAGGGAGAGGAGGGCGAGGGAGAGGGGGACGGGAGGGAGAAAGAGGGTACTGGTACACTGTAGTACATGTATTTGTTACCCTTGGAAAATTGGAAAATTGGCAATAGGAATATTTGTACACTTGGAGGAAACAAAGGGCATCTTGACTACAAGTCTTCTGTGTATAATCATTTTTTTTCTTCAATTTATTTCCAGTATACACATTTACTTTACATATCATGTAAATTACAACATTTTTAAGTTAATGAAGGATCAAATATGATTTGTCACAATGTGACTTTATTGTATTTAACGCTTTAATACACAATACTATCTGTATCAGAATAAAATCTAAATTGCAATACAGAAAACAAAAGAAGACTCTGTCTTAAGCCCCATGCTGTGCTTTACAGTTCATCTTTTAGGAAAAAAAAACATCATTGTGAAGATATCAAAAAAACAGAGCTACACGAAAGCTAGAAATTCTTATTACAGTATTTGTTACAATGTACAATATGCAAAATATGAAAAAGGATCACATAATGGGCCTCAATTGCAAACAAATTAGAGCCTATTATCAATACTCTTTTTAAATCCTTTTTTTTTTTTTGCAAAAGCAGCCTTTGTGCTCTGTAGCAGTGTACAAAGTCCTCTAAATGTATTTCAATACACACAAGTCTATCCAAGCTATGGGCAGAAGAAATGATGAGATTTAGGCAAATGTTATAAGAGTTTGTTCAATGGGGAGAACAAAGTACTTTTTGTACTCCTCTAATTCAATCTTTTGATTAGGTCCTGCATATACAACCTGAATATTGAGCCATATTGTCAAATACAAACTTGTAACATTGGTTTATATCTATGTCCAAAAGAATACTGCAAAATGATTTGTCACAAGCCCACCCAATGCTCACTACACGAGCACTTCCATTTAAGATATGTCATGGCAAAACATTTGCATGTTTGCACCTAACTGCAAACAGTGTTGACATTCACCTAAAGTAAGACAGCATTATAAATACTTCTGTCAACATTGTAATCCTCATAAGTTAGTGCTATCATTATCATTCTGCTCCTATAAAGGTCCATCAACATGTAAGGTACATGTATGTTTATAAGAAGTTAACTAAATTAAGCTGGTAAATAACAACTGAAAACCAATCTGGAGTTATTAAATTATATAATCCTTCAATAAGGTATCTGTACAATACATAATCTGGGACCCTTGCAGCATTCAATTCAATTTATACATCATAAATGAAGAGGGATATTCTATTATGTACCAAGGGGTGATCTTACAGGCTAGGCTGGGGAGGGAACATGCAAAATATAAAACTGCATAAATACTATGCCTACATAAATTCAAGCAATATAATCGGTGAAGAAACAAATAATCACTGATTAAAATATGAATATAAATGCTTTCGTATTCACAGATCCTTGTAATATTCCATTATCCTCAATTCTCCTACTACTTTTTTCATGTTTAGAATGTGTAGTAAATGTATCTACAAAACACACTGTGTATTACAAAGATAAGTTACATAATATACAAATAATCTTATACAGAGAAGTATGTAGTTAACCCTCTTCTTTCTCTATTTCCTATTATTACGTGTAAATCTGCAGAGACAATTTTGAAAGCAGAAAAACAAGAGAAATGATTGTACATTTGCCTGTCCTTTCAGTACTACCAGTTCTACATACATGTTGGTGCTTATGACAATATGGCGAATTGCTTGCTTTGAAACAAAGCTTACAAAGATATTAGTTTATAAAGAAGAAAGGAATCGCTATCGCCTCCCTTAAAGTTGACTGCAATAATCTGTTATTGACCCATACCAAGAAAGTTATAGATTTTATTTTTTGCAATTTTAAAGACAAACAGAAATTCTGACAATATGAAGCAAATTCAGACATGATTTTTTCTCAGGCTTCTCTAATCAAATGTATCATCTCTCATGGAATTCAAGAGCTTTCGTTTTTTTTTTCTCATGAAAGTGGAAACTACTTTGCAATAAACTGGTAACAGATTCTAAATTTAAAGAGAAGGCCGAGTATATGGTTAAGCTGAGAACTAATTTGTAAGCTTTTTCATTCAGTTTTATTTTTCATATGTGAAATGAAGATGATAGCAATCTTATATGAAAAGGATTGCTTTCAAAATGTTCTCATAGTCCAAATATGACGAAATTTGGACCAGAGCTTGGTGCCACATGTGTGCAGTCCCACATACCTATATCTGTGTGCATTAATTTTCACTGTATGTGAGTTTCAGCAAGATTGAGCAAATTTATTATCAAGTTGATAATTCTGAAACCTTACAATACACAGTTACTAGTATGTCCTACATGGTCAACCATTCCAAATGACAACTACATGTAGTCATTTTCTCTCACAGTGTAATAGCATGACTAGTATACATAACTTTATCTCTTAACACAACAGTCAACTTATATTCAATATTCAAACCATGATGCATTTGAATGAAAGCAGATCTCCACAACAATTCTAATTAGCTGCAATGCTGGGTTGCGAATAAATTGCTTGAAAACATCAAACGTCTGAAATTCCTAGCAGTCATTTCATATGTGCCAATATCATAATCTCATTGCACTACAGTGCTGCAACAATTTCCTCTGCATATACTCGAGTACATATACATTTGATAAGGCTTTCAAACTTTTGCTTTCATTCTTTGATATAGCTCATGACCTGATATAGGCTATCACATACAAGAGCTTCATGCATTTGATACAAGTGTCAACTATATATACCTCAATGAGGTGGCTAAAAATGTACTAGCAACGGCTTGCTATACAGAATATTGATAGCAAAATAATATAATCTTCACTTTATTTTCAAGCCACATACAATTCAAATGGGTTTGCCCTAAGTACCCACAGACTAAAAGACATCAGTGTAAGAAGAATTAACACATTACTCAAGCTTGATGATATCTAAATAGCCAGTGAAATAAATCTGAAAATAAAACCACTCTATATAAACTATATAAGAAAGTATCAATTTGACTGATACTGAAATAAAATAAAACACAAACGCTACTTGAATTATTTGCCCTTTTGCTATGCATACAGGCTTTTGGCCTTTGTGTTTTAATAACAACCAAAAAAGAAAAATTGGTAAATCATAAATATTTCAGCTGAATAAAGAAACCACCAAGTTAATTTTACTTCCCTTTCTTATCTTATCTGGGCCCCATTTCATAAAACTTGTTATTAATAACAAGTTCCAATAACTTTTATAAGCTACTAAAATCCTTGAATCTGATTGGCTGAGAGCAAATTTGTTATGGAATTGGGGCAGTAATAAATGGGCGACAAGTGTTATGAAACAGGACCCTGATCTACATGTAGGCTGAAGAGGAACCCTGGTGAATCTAGAATTCCAACATTAGCATGAATAAACTAAATTACACAGATGTTTATCATGATAATTATAATATTCGGGATTTCTATGGCGGCGAATACATATATGTCTCTAGGCGCTATGCATATATTTTAAACTTACACTTTATTTCCGCCTGTACAGTAGCACAGTTAAATCCCAATAGAAAAAAATAGAGTTTGTATCAACCATTGAGTCATTGACCCAACATGGCCATATATTTTTGTAACATGTTTTCACTGTAAATACATTACAGGATAATCATTTTCCTTAAGGGGGTATCTCACTGAACGGTGAATGCTTGCAAATGTAGCGAATTTAGGGATTCGTCAGGGTTCGTAAAAGGTTGCAGAGAAGTTCTAAAACAGTTTTTATTGTCGCAAACAAGTTTTCTCGTCGCAAAGAAATGTTGAACATGTGAATTAAATTTTGCAAATGTTTCCAGAACAGTCGTAAGCCTTGCAAACAGGTGTAAGACGTGTCGCTATTACTCGCTAAAGTTCGTTTTGTTTCACCAATTCTACAGCGATCACGTGACCATGGTTCCACGGCCACGTGACCATGTCGCTAATGAGGGAGGCGAATCCTGATTTTCACCAACATTCATCAGAAAAGTTGGTGAATCCAAAAATCACAACGTTCGTAAGCATTTCGCCGCTTAATGAGATACCACCTTTAAATCTTAGCACATGGAGGTGGGGCAAGCAAGACTTAACATTATTTCATTCCCTCAGTTTTTTTGAAAGAAACAGGTAAAAATGTACAATCTTCTTATCCGTATTCTCAAAATGCGTCCAATTGCTTAGCAAACAGTATTGGTTGCCCTTAGGCAAGCAGGCTTGTGGTTGTGGGACTCTGTTTTTTTTTAGCAGTCTCTGCAGGCCTTATTCAAACATCACTTTACTCACTCAAATTTCAGAAAGATATTCTTTTCAAATTCATTTCTTGTTTGTCTCATATAGGGCAAGAAATTTAAATTTGCTTGGCTATTAGCACATATTGGTTGCCCTGAGGCAAGCAGGCTTGTGGGATTCAGGGTTTATAGCAGTGCAAGAATCTCTGCAGGCCTTATTCAAACATCACTTTACTCACTACATTTTCTTAACAGTAATTTGTGAAAATCTAAATTTTTTTGCGACCAATATGGAAAGTCAAAAGACATTTGAATTTGCTTGTCTATTAGCATATTTGATTGCCCTAGGGAAAGTGAGCAATTAGAACTATCACATCCTGTAGCAGTGTGTGTATAGACTTGAGACAGGTAGAAAGGCCCCTTTTTGAAAGGCACCAAAACAAAAGGACATCAGACACACATAAACAATACAATAAACTATATAAATTACATCATTCTTGTGTTGGAATCCATACATGCAGGCTGGCAGAGAGTGAATTGAATGCTATGAATGTTGAACATTTCATGATTAAATATATGATTTAAGTCCTTTCGTAGGAGTGTACCTACTGTAACACCTAAACAACAAAATGTTTAAACTTAAAACTGCTTATTAAAGTTGCTTGAAAAAAGTAATGCAACTATATAACACACAATGTACTTTGTATCAATTGCGAAATCAAAACTGAAATTTAAATACATGTACATTCAAGAAGATCCACTAACGTAAAGCACAATATTCCCTAACCATGTATAACTTGATACACGTAGAGATATTGTGATTTTTCGCCCTAAAGACTGGAGCATTTATCGAACAATCTGCATAAATATTATGGCAACACAAATACCAATTCTTCCATTACTCTTAGATACATGTATGCAGAGTCAGAATTCTGCAGACATTCCAAACATTTGGTGTCTACCTATATATGGCATTCCAATGCCTTGTTCAGACACGGTGCGTTAAACCGCCTTAAATAATGCAACACCAAAATATGATGATGAAAACAAAAAGTGCATCACAAATCTGTGTATTGTGACATATATATCACAGAGTGTGTACACATGTAGAGGCCTCTGTTGCGTGCCGTGCAGCAATTTTTAATTTGTTTTAAAGCCAAACTTGCTGTTCATTTACCTTCTTTTTGAAGCATTTTACCGCACCATGTCTGAACTAGGCTTAAAAGCCCATCGAGGCATCTGATCTATTCACCCTCCGTGGCAGGTGAACACCAAAGAAAGAAAACACATTCACGTCATGCCCACCTACGAAGTACATTTCACAAATGTATGAATTGCTCCCTCTACCGTTGTCTCCACCACCCCAAGCTACGTGTATTAGCAGCATCCCCCGCTCTTGGGCTCCTCTGCGTCTTCTACTATCGTTACGCTTTTGTGTTTGGATGCTCTGTTGCTGCTCCCTGCCCCGTCGTCAAGGAACGTTGATTCTAACATCCCTAAGAATGAAAAAGTACATAAAAACAACGTTAGTATCAACCATATTTTTTCTCTGCTGGTTCTGTTGAAACTTTTCACGAAAGATTGGGTGGTTGTTTACAATGTTGAACAACACATGCCCCCAAGACAAGTGCTCCGGCAACAATTTTGTACAGGGGGTGGGGGACGTTTCATCAAGTGTCTTGTCGGTGATTTTTACCGACAAATTTTCTCTCAGCCAATAAGATGCAAAGATTTCAGTAGCTTATTTATAACAGTTGTCGGTAAAAATCACTCACAAAACACTTGATGAAACGCCCCCCAGGTAGCGATATTTTTTTGGAGGATGGGAAAGTCACAAACTCGTGAAATATGTGTGATTTAGTCGTTTTGTTAAAAATGCAAAGTACAGTGAGTCTAGTCAAGCACATGCACAGTACAGTGCATTTAGACATCGCTTTGTACCGCACTACTCCCAAGACATGTGTGCGCAATGGTGCGTGTGGGGGGAGTGTGTATGTGTGGGTGTGTGTGTGTGTGTGTGTAGTGTTTCTGCATGAGACTTGTCCATGGTAATACATTCCAAAATATTGAAGAGAATAAAATCGATGGTCTGATCCCCCCCCCCCACAAAAAAAAGATCAGTCATTTCTTATCTTATTCCCTTTTTCTTTCAAAATGTATCTGATATTCTACATTATTTCTCTTGTGGGATAATCTCATTTTGTGTCTATCTTCATCTGCTTTTCTGAGCCCCCATCCCGTTGTTTGCCTTCATTTTAATCCCTTAATATCTCTCTCATCTTTCCTTCTCAAGTCGATCTCACTTTTCACTTCCCCCTATCCCTTAGACTTTCTTTATCAATCTTCCCCCGTTCTCTCTGTCTCTCTGTCTCTCTCTCGCCCACTCTCTTTCTCTCGAGGAAACATTTTACCCTCCCCGTTCTTCTATGAAGTTCAATCGTTGTCGGAATATGGAAACAAAAAAGATCATTTGATCTCCCCGCCCGCGTATGACTTTATGTTTATAAATAACTTCTGGGACAAGAACAAAATGCCAGACATTTTGACCCTAAGCCTTTTGTTTAAAAAATCTTGACCCAGATTGAATTTTACGACCTCCCAGTCAACTCTGGTTGTTATCATACATGACTGGATACATGTTGCGTGTGTATATACTGTGTACATCGTACATTGCATGTAGTGTGTTTAGCTATAGCTGTACTGTATACTGTGCAAGTGCTTGACTCGACTTGTTGTACTCTGCATTTTAACAAAATTCCCATCCTCCGAAAAAAAATATCGCCCCCAGGTATCAATTCCTAACTTCAAGCAAACACTATACATATACCTTACCCAAAACCTAACCTGAATCCTAAACTAAAACCCAACTGCAACCCATACACTATATCTTTGACAAAATAAAACCTGGGGGTGTTTCATAAAGCTGTTCGTAAAGTTACGCATGACTTTACGAATGACATGAATATGAAGTGCCAGATAGGATGCCCAAAGTTTTTCCTGATGTTTTAACAAAGTGTAACTGTATTTCTAATAACTTCAAAAAATATACTTTACATGAATAATGTTTGTTATAATAAGAATGTTAATCTACATCTGCAGTTCAACTTTAGCTGATGCAATTAAAATGATTGAGCATCCCATTTGGCTTGTCATATATTAAGTCATTCGTAGAGTCATGCGTAACTTTGCGAACAGCTTTATGAGACAGCCCCCCACGAGCAAATGTTTGATCACCTGTTTGGAGACGTAGGGGGTATATTACAGCAGCATGTTTTGACACGTGACTACAGAGATTTTATAAATAATATGATATGCCACGCCTCAATTACACAATTCTGAAGTGAGGTGGTAATGATTACAATATCTAAACAATAAGATGCATAAGACACGAGACTGTATAGTAACACCAGGTCAGGGTATAGTATAAGCCATCAATGAAAATATCAAGACAAACATATAGTGAAGTCTGTCACCATCCCTCAATAGAGATAATTTTATTACAGAATAACACATATTTTTATTAGAAATCGAGCTTGGGTAATCAATGGGTATAGAAAATGTCTGAATAAGACATTCAAATACACGGGAAACTCAATATAACGAGGCCATCTGGACTGAAGGATTTTCCTCGTTATAGCTGTTATCTCGTTATATCAGAACATACATAAAAATACACAGATGGGAATAGATTCTACATGTACACTAATAATGAACCTTGTTCTTCTGCCGCCGCTTATAAACTCATTTGAAAGCTATGAAGGCATTAATATGTTAAATCTCGATCTGAATTAGCTAATAAATTATCGGATCATATCCGAAAATACGTTAAAAGCACATTTTCAGACGCAAAATTACTGACAAAGAGTTAAGTCCATCACATTTCCGCATTGAATATCGGGAATGCCGCGCAGCACCTGTACTGTCAGCATAGCGCATACTCATGGTATGAAAAAAAAGTCTCATTCATACTTCAGGGGCCGATCTCCCTGTTCTGTGATATAAATAAAAAGATGCTCCCTGCGCTGTGTGTGTGATACGAATAAAAAGACGCATCCCGCTTCGCATTCTGATTGACTGTGGCTGCCCAAATGCCTGAAAATGTCTTTACTATATGCTTGTGCGTGTGCAAATTCTTCACTGTTCAGCTGAATGACTTTTGTCCATTTGAGACGCAGTGATATTTGCTTGCTCGTTATAACGGGAATTATTACCAATCTTTTTCTTTGCTTTTATAGAGGCATGATTTTTAGCTTGTTATAGCTGATATCTCGTTATTTAAATGTTTGTGCCGACATAGATTTACACGCAAGTAAATTTGGGACCGTGACAATATTCTCGTTATAGCCGTTACCTCGTTATAGCCGTCCTCGTTATGTCGAGTTTTCCCTGTAGACTTTTGTCTTATCTATGTACCATTTTTACTGTTATTTTGGCACTACATTGGATGTACAGATCTATAGAAGACTTGGAGCCCGTAAAATGCCTATACAGGACTCACTTTTGCTAAGATCCAGGAACATTTCCTCTATCCCTTTGTTGAGTTTTGCTGATGTGTGAAAGTGTTTAGCTCCTACCGATGCAGCATACCTACAGGGAGGGAGGAACAAAAAAAAATATATAAATAAATAAAACTTGCTACTTTGAAATTACCAGCACCCTATTCTGGTAAATCTGAACAGTTGAACTACCAAGAACATGAAAACTGGTGCACAGATAAAGCTTAAGAACATTTGAAAAAAACCCAAAACATATCAAAACTTCAAAGTGAAAAGAATTTGAGATAGACAATCCCAAAACTATACATAATTTTTATTTTTCTGCTGATAGCAGAGATGGTAAAGAATATATATTATGATTATGGAATTAGAAACTTGACCAAAAACTAACCAAAATACATAGATTAATTGTGACTTTTAAAGTTAATGTTTAGTTTTGGTAAGCCCTCAAAAACTTTTCATCAGATTTATTGGATTTTTGTTGATACATGGCAAGATACATGTAATAGCAATACAAAGATGCTGTGAAGATTTTACATCCTATAGTGACATATGAGAGGCAAAAAAAATTTAGGTGCTGGGTCAGGAATATAAACTAACAACTTCAGCGTGCACTTTACACCATACACCCGTTCAAAACCTACACACAGTGACACACATGCTATCTCTGTGCGAAGCCTTGAGGTTGTTGTGTGGGGAGCTGTCGTGGTGGAAAGGTCCTAGCGTAGGGCAGTATATTGCTGCGATCTAGCATTCCTTACATATATTTACGGTAAAATTCACCGGAAATCACTGATGGAATACCAAATGATCTCGTACAAACATTTTGATACCTGGAAAACAACATGAGACTATATTTAACATGTTTCTTTCCAATTTCCTTTTTGCTACCAAAACTGTACATGCGCTTTAATAAGTAAAGCAGATTAATTACACATTTTAGGGATAATGGCGGTTATCTTTTTGGGTTTTCAAATTAGTAACAGAAGTAACCTGTAGCATAACTAAAATCATATGAGATAAAGTGAAATAAAATAGGAGAAGAGAAAAACAACTTACGCTTCTGCATCTGCAACTGAAACATTCCTCTGCTTCTCCAGGTCAATTTTGTTACCTGAAAACAAAATAAGTAGTTTCAATAAAAGCATCGGTTGAAATAGAAACAATTTGATAAGGTGGCTCTTTTAAAATCTTTTAAAGAAAAAAAGAAAAGAATTTGGGAGCTACAATGTATTTCAAGGTCTCTTAAGGCTATTTCACACACACACACACACACACACACACACACACACACACACAAAGCGCGTAACCATGTGCATATGCTGAATAGACCTGTTTACTATTAAAAAGTGATTCAAATTTATGGATGTTTCTTTCCTGGGGACCTAGTAACGAGGCATTCCATTAACCTGTTATTAATGAATGAACTACATGTACAATACTTGGAATTCAGTTTTCATACATTACTTGTTGCTTTGTCTGACAAGCCTCTGGCAAGCTTTCAGGTTGTCAAGAACAACCTTTGTTTCAAAAGTATGCATAAAATTTGAATCACTTAGTAAACAGGTCTATTGAGCATCGGGTATATTCTGGTAGTTGTGTATAGATCTACAAACAGGTAACCACATTGATATTTCCAAGGATTTGAAAACCAACTTGACTTTTCTAAATCAAAACCCTCAGATAAATGCTCTAAACTTTGTTTGGGTCATAATCCAAATAATTATTCTTCATTTTTATTTTGATTGCCCATAGGGAAATTTTTGATGGGTGGATCACAAAGCCAGGTATTTAATGCACGATCTGAACCATGTGTCCCTATGTGCCCCAACCCCACCTCCTCTTTGGTTTACCACTGGTAATAGATTTATAAATATTTGAAGCAGAGTGACAATGTTATCTATTGTGTTTTATATACCGCATGTTTAGATTCTAGGCCTCTGATTGGTCAAATGTGCGGGCATGGAATTCACTACGGACTGCTGGGCAGTATGGTGAAAACTATTGACCGGGCATAGTTCTGCTCGCGCGTACAATGCAAAATTATGTCTTGTACGCGCGCGTGTAGCTATGGCAATTTGGCGCGCGGCCGGCACCATACATATCTACACCAAACGAAATTAAGAAAGAGCGATCGATGAGAATTAAGTTACGGTACCGCATTTCATCCGTCTTTGAAATTGATTTCTGAGCTAACAAAGGATGTGGTATATAAAACAAATTCTTTTTCGCATCACGGTTAAAACCATGGCCCTTGATGATCTTGCAACTGTAATATGCCCCTTGAATGTCGTCTCGGGGCATAGCACAGTTGTGAGCTCACCTCGGGCCATAGATTTTGCCGTGCCCCTCAAAGCAGTCAACATTTGTATAGTATATCATATTGAGAATATTTACCTGCTATACATAATGAGATGTCGTTTCCTAGCATCTTCTTCAGCTCTTTCACCCAGTTCTTCACCTAGAGGCAGAAGAAATTGTATGATTCAATTCATGAATTTTATGATAAAATTTATAATACACATGAATGGCCAGATAAATGCATATTTTTACACTTAACGTGCCAAATGAGATAGGCCTTGTGCCAGTCTCTAATCTCCCTGCCTGCTTTTATACTCAGGTCAAACTAAAAAAAGATCTCAAAAATTGCAAATGGCCTAATACAATCATGCACACAACACATTAGGAAAATCTATCCAACTTATCTTGTGCTCACTATTGAAAAATTTATAGACAATTTTAAACTAAAAAAAGAAATAAGGAAAAAAGATCATATTTGACGATGGAGGTAGGAATAGCTTGAAAGGTAACTCTGTAAAGCTCAAATGTCACATGCCTACATGTACAAAGGTGTAATTATAAACTAGTTTTTAATCGACTAGCTGCATGACCCAATGGGAGAGTTCATGTGAGGAAATCTGATCTATTAATTAAAAGTGAAAATGATCTTCAGGAAATTACTGATTAGCCGTGATTATCCATGCTATCTTTAGAGATTGCATTATAAAAAGAATGTTATTCAGTGATGTCAAATTACATTATGCACATCGTTGACCCCATTTTAAAATGAGATCTGGAAGAACAAAAACCCATCAGGATTTACATTTATGAGAGTTAGAGCAGAAAAAGGAAAGAAAAGGGAAAAAAGGGAAATAAAGAAGAGGAAGAAAAAAAAATACACTACTTGCTAGCAAAGGTAGTTTTGTTTTTTTGCTCAATCATAAAGAGGATTTCAACGAAAATGAGACTCAAAGGCCTGTATTCTCGAAAGGCGCCTAACTTAAATCTGTGAAGATTTAGGCCACCGAATTATGGAGAGCCTACAAAATCACTACAGTTCTGGGACTAAATACAAACACAGAAACCAACACGATAGAATTAATTTTGATGCTCATTCAACGAAAGATTTTTTTTTTCTTTATTTTGTTACATTATATAATTTATACAGGACTTAAGGGTTGGCGAATGGCCTTCCATAAAAAATCAGTGGCCTAAGTTAAGCCAGGCTTAAAGGGAGCGACAAGTCGCAATCTATGGGTGCTTTTACAGTTGGCTGCTCCTTTCTCTGGATCAAAGTTCAAAGCGACTTCAATTTATCATGCGCAGCTAATAAAAGTTCGCACATTGACCCAAATTTTAGTAAACAAGATCGCACGTTCTTTATTCCAGTATTTGAATCTCATTGGTCGGTTGCGTATGGAGGGATTCGAGTTAACGATCGCGCTAGGAATCCGGCAATAACATTCCTTCGGTAGCACACGATTGGACCTGATTGTATCCGAATTTCCCCGAGTCAGGCCAACTGGTCAGGCCCATGGATTACGACTTGCCACTCCCTTTAACTTAGGCCACTTTTGAGAATACAGGCCAAATTGTTTGGGCAGCACAAGAGCAACCCTGTGAAAAAAAATCGAATCTTCTAAATTGTACCTTTGTGAATGAATCGTCATCTGTAATATCATAAACTAGTATTGCCCCATTGCTGTCTCTGTAGTAGATAGGTCCTAATGCATGGAACCTCTCCTGACCTGCTGTGTCCTGTAAGAATAAGAAATAAATCATTATGGCAAGTTTCAAATTGGCCACAATAATGAATGACTAAGAGTTCTGTATACAATATATCATTTTGATTTACTGGTTGCATGATCACCAGACAGGTCCTAAAGACAAATGTATGGATCCTTTTTGACCTGCTATGTCCTGTAAAAATAAGAAATAAATCATTATGGCAAGATTTTAAATTGCCCACAATAATTAATGACTAGAGTAAATGTATATGATTTTGATTTACTGGTTGCATCAACTTCCATGGCCACCAGACAAGTCGTAATGAGAAATGAATAGATCCTTTTTGACTTGCTGTGTCCTGCATTAATATAAAAGAATTTATATAACACTAGGCTGTGTTTCAAACTGAAGACGACGACTGATACTAAATGTTCGGTACATGCTTTCACTTTATGACTACACAGATAAAATTGATATTTAATGATTTTAAACTAGGCAGATTTCAAACAAAAAGCATACATGTGTATAACAATCAATTCAATTATATTATTAAGGGATGCACAAATTGACTGAAGTAAAAAAAAAATGCTTCCACATCAGTCACGTACTGACCTTCAAAAATAAAAAAATGCTAATAATCCCTTGTATCTCTACTACTGTATCAATCATTCTTGATTTCTCTTTTATTGATCAAATTGTGAAAGAAATGGATTTAGGTCTAGTATAGCAAAACACCATGGCACATAAAGACGTGGGAAAGACACAGAGAAAATTGCTAGTTTTGTCTGTGCATCTAAAATCACAATCTGAATACCGTAAAAGTTTTCATATTATTTTGCTTTAAAAGGTTCATAGAGTTAAATACTATTTCTACATCCTAATAATTTGGTTCCGTCTCTATAGAATGAAATGATTGTAAATAATTTTGTCATAAAGGTGCCTTTCCAGCGCTTTTTGCTAGCTACTTTATGCATTTACCAGTATGTATGATATGATAGCTCACAAATATTGTTAAAAACCTGTAAAAATAAATCTACACTGTTTACAAAAAATGTTTCTAAATGTACCATACATTTTACATTTAAGCTGAATTACATAGAAAATAAACATTGAAAAAAATAGAAAAATTCAAATAATAAAAAAAAACCTTACCCATATATCAAGGTTTACTCGCTTTCCGCCTATATTCAGCTTTTTGTTGAGAAATGATGCCTGGAATTAAGGAAAGAAAACAAAGAGTATCGGGTATAAACATGTACAATCTGCTGAGTACGGAAATGAGAAATACATACTGTAGGCAGTACTAAGCCAAGCCAAAGTAAAGGTCATATTCATCAAATACTGACAATATTTGAGCAGAGATCAATTTTGATATGGAAAGCTATAAAAGAGAACATATGTACATATTACATACCAAAAGACCTACATGTAGACACTTGCATAATTTTTACATTACATGTATTTCATTCAAAGTCACAAAACAAACTCTTCATAGAAAACAAAGTAGATTACAGTGGAATTACAATGTTAGATTGCACTCATTGATGGTCATACTGTTGTCAGTATCTGGAGAGAGGGAAATTTCTGTAACAAAGTAACACCCACACACACACACACCCACAAATGGGTATTACTGAAACCTGAATTGATAATTATTATTAATTAGTATTAGACAATTTTACCCACTGAGCTTCACAATCCCAATCATGCACAGGCTGATTGTACTGCAATACTCAGTTGATTGCTTTGTCTTGGCATGCATGTAAAACCAGCAGAAACCTTTTTTCAGAGTGCATTCTTTGAACAGAATTTATTTTTTGAATAGTATGGGAATCAGGAATATGAAAATCAAAAGAGTGTGTGGGGAACTGGGGATTGATGATATAATGAATTACCATGTAGTCTACTTTAGAGGATCGGGTTTGTTACTTTATATTATGTTGTTATTGTTGTAGTTTCAAATGTGTATTCAATAGGGATGGGCTGCCGTTGACAGGCCTTACATACATGTACATGTATGTCGACAAAAACAAAAAATATACAAGTATTTTTCCTTTGTTGACTGCTATTACAGAATTTTACATGGGGTTTGATCGATAGATTGGGATTAACAAAGAACAAGGGCAACGCAAAGTGTAGCATCCCCTCACCGGGTACAAATGGTCTACATACATGTACGTCAGAACAAGTTAACTCCATTAGACTATACTATAATATTACTAGGCAAGGAAGTTACTGATACCTACATGTAGGGATTGGATGTACAGAAAGTTTTATACTACATGTACTTTATGGAATGACCCATGGGAAGATCTGAAAATAAACTTTCTCATGTACATAATTAGCAATTTTTGCATATTTAATGAGCTGTGACACTTGAACTTTGACTAATACATACATGTACTGAACAGCATTACTCACGTAAACCACATTTTTGCATACATGTATATATAGCTATTTTTGTATATTTAATGAACTGGCCTGTTAGCTGTACGAGCTCTGTGGCTTATCAATCTGGTACTGGCACACAAAGCTGTACAGGGGATGCATATTATACTGTTATATATTATACTGTGGAGAAGGATATCAACAAAAAAATCTAAATATCACCATTTCCCACATACCGTGAGCCATGCAAACCACCCTTAGAGTTTGCTAAAGGGGTTACCTTCCAGGCTCTACTAAAATTGTAAAAATCGCATTCATGAATGAAAAAGGAAAAAAAAAAAAAAATTGGCATATACAGTCTGTGTGATCAGGTTTTTCTTACCTTGCACGTGTAACTTACATGTAACATGTACAGACTACATAAATGTGCAAGGTAAGAAAACCTGATCACACCTGCCGATTTTGTTTTGTTTTTTCTTTTCTCAAATATTGTCAGGATTATATAAACACACCCATTGCCCCTCTTCACCTGTTTGACAAGGCATAATAGAAGAGCTTTTCAGGTATCTGTGATATGTGACTGCTAGGCTGAAATGTACGGTATTCATGTGTTAATTACAGATACCAAGCAAGCTCCTCTATTATGCCTTTTATTAAGATGACAATGGGTGTGTTTACATAATCCTGAACAATATTTTTTGCTACTATTGAAGAAGCAATACATTTTTCACAATTTAATAATTTAGCAATGAAAAGACAAATGAACACCAAAATGCAAGTTGCAAGAAGATCATTATACTCAAAATTATGTGATGAAAGTTTGAATTGAATTGAATAAAACACTTGAGTTATCATATTCAGAAGATAAGAAAATGGTCTTTCTTTACATACAGAGCATTTGGGGGGGGGGGGGGGGGAACACGTTGTCCAAGGGCACTTTGGGATTTTCATTTCAGGGGGTCTGACACCCCCTTCCCGATGGACAATTTGTCAGCTTTATATTTTTGGAATGTACATGTATCCATAGTTGTTCTTCTGACAATATTTGGTCCCTGGGCTTCACGGGGGAAAACATACCCTAATATTTAGGGGCCGTCTGACACCCCATCCTGGCGGAAATTTTTGTCGGTTTTTTGTGTTTTGGAATGTCCAGTGATACTACTTCCTACTGACAGAGTTTGGTGCATGGGGAGATGGGGTGAAATGGACCAGACTTTGGGTGTTCTTTTGCGGGCTCTGGGTGCTAAACCCGACAGCTTCATGTACATGTATGGTCAGGCTGACAACCTTTTTGTCCACGACTTAGACGGTCTAAACAAATTAAGGGGTCAAATCTTATGGATAAAATGGGATGACTATTCCGGGACAGGCTCCCAGACTATAACAATCGACTGTCAGAAATCAACATTAAACATTTGGCTAATGAGTAAACGACATACTTGTGATATAGACCCCACAATACCCTAACCCTAATCATGGTAATCCTAAACCCTAACCCTAATAATCCCTAACCCTAGACAGAAATAACCGTCTTGTTATGGGGAAATCTTTAATATTTCTGACATTAATCAACCTTCCCCATAGACAGACGGTACAACCTTATAGCAATGAGGACAATCAAACGGTCTGCTGAGACTACGTCTGGCTCCACCAGACCTCCGTAGTATGATGGGGTGACCATATTTCACGCACATTCAAATTTTTATTAGAAATGTGATATTCGATACTTGATTTCTCATATTCTACAATAATTTATTTATAAAGTTTTATACCAAACGGAAAGCAAAATTCTGGACTAAAACTTGATTCAACAAGAACATTAATCGACAAAGAATTTCGGAAACATCGTGATCTCAAAACCAAGTGTCGGATCGCAACACACTGAAATAAAAAAAAGGGCATAAAAAACACGAGACCTAAGTTCGCGCACGTAAATTAACATCTAAGTTATCCAACGTAGGGGTCCAGCAAAGGGAAGATAATTGCATCATTTGTAAGACAAAATATCATAAAATCATTTGGTATCACGTTTTACCTACAACTCTGATGACATCTTCCATCAAAATGAGGATTTTTGGACCGTTGTTGGTAACTTCATATTTTTCGGAAACTGACGCAAAAAGTAGCAAAATTGCTGATATTTTGTCAATATCTTCATAATTTCTCACCCAACTTAAAAGAAAATAGGCCTATAGTCCATGTGTAATTTTAGCTTCCTCTATCTAATAGCGCTAGGCCTATCAGATTTTCGAAATCTTTTGTAGTTTTTTAGATATTGCCCTGTGCGCGAACTTAGGTCATGCGCGAAATATGGTCACACCACCATACATAGAGACTGAATGCTCTGGCATGGCATCTAGCGCGCGTCTTGCAAATCAACGCATGGGACTACGCGTAGAATGCCTAGCAACGTTGAGATCAGCCAAAATAGAGCAAGATGAGGAATAAAAACATAATATCAATTTATTGTTAATTTTTCATATTTTCATTAAAATAATCTCTTTTCCAAGTGCTGTTTCATAAATTTCCATTGACTTATGTGCAGGGGTCGGTAATATTAAGACGCAATTCTCCCTCTAAAGTTATGCGTAAAATGAGATGACTCTATTTATTGTGACGTCATTTCTACAAGAACGCGCAAGTATTATCGCTCGTCAGTACCTGGATCTTGTTCCCCAGTATTTGGGTAGTACTAGTAGTAGTCTCTGATGAGTTTTCATTGACATTAGTTAGGCACGCTCATCCAACACGAGAGGGCGCATTTTCCGTGTTCATTTCTGCTGTACAAAAGTTGCGACACGCTAGATCTGTCACCTGTCCATTCGCTATCATGCACAAAGTTCCCATTCTAGGGGCTTTTATATAAATCAATGGTTAAAAGAAATATGACATCATTTTCCTTGCGACTTCAGCTTTACAATGCAAGTATTTTTCGCCGATGACGACATCATAATCCATACGCAAATTGCGTTTGAATATGTCTATAAGTACCACTTTTGCCTCAATTTGTCCGATTTCGTGAATATAATTTAAGTATCAGACACATTACATCAAAAGTACATATTCTACTATAAAATTTAAATTGTAAGGATTGATTTGATACCAAATTCGTGACGGTTCTTTCTGCCACTAACTGCCAAGACGGCTCGAAAAAACCCTTGTCAGCCAGTTTCGCGGTGAATTTTCCAACATGTAGTCCCGTATATTGACGAATTTGAACCGAATGCAACACGCGCATGCGCACTGATCAGCTGATCTCTCGGACATCAAAAATGCCGACGAATTTGCCCTGACTGCCCATTGGCGAGGTTGTCGCATATAAAAAATCATAACTATAGTTATATTAAATTTTACGTCTAGATCAATACATTTTTATGTTCTGTGACAAAATCTCTTCAATTTAAGGTAAGTTTCACTAGATTTTCATGAGCATTAAAAAATATGTGAGCGTGCCTACATTAGTTACGTTTCATGAAGAATCTTTCCCGTAGTCATTGGAAACATTGTTAAGACTAGTTTTTTTTAGGTAGGGCGCCTAGGCCTAAAGCCAAGGCAAAGGCATCATACGGCATGGCATGAGGCATGCCATGATGACGAGGCATTACATACACCAAGTCTAACTAAGGAGAGGGAGGGAATTACCTTGAACTGAACATGGCATAAGTGGGAATTCCCATTTTGTTGCAGCCAGGCACACACTTCAGTTCACAATCACACAAAATACTCGCCTGCAATGTTGTAATATGTTTATCATTGAATTTGTTTTCAACGTATCGCAACACAAGCGACGTTTTCCCGACACAACCTTCTCCCAGCAAAACCACCTTGAAATTCTTTCCTCCGGCGCTGCTAGCTGCCATTTTGATCACTATAAAGAGTCTTTACAATGCCAAGATTGACAAAAGTCAGGTCCAGCAATTCTTCGTTCAATTTCAGTCAGGCCCAGTGCTTACGAGTTGAGAAATTCGATCCTTCCTTTTCACCCTTCCACAGCAGCACAGTCATGTTACATTTACGCCTCCATTATATTTGTGGATGACGTCACACACTCAGGTTTTGAGATGGGCAAAATTTCACGTTGAAGTAAAACAATTTGTTGCTTTCATATTGTAAGACAAAATTCTAACAATGATATGATATATGTAATTATTTCAATTCATTACAAGTGTAGATTTATAGTTTTTTCTTTGTTTATAACACACAGATATGAATATCATTGTCATGGGACCCTTTGCATTGGACTCCAATTTATGACATCATTTTTATCATTATACTGTGGTTGAGGCTATGTTGGCGTCATTTGGGCAGCTATTGAACGAGCAATTATGAATATTCATAAGTACGGGCGCGCCGCGCTAATTTAATCGCGCTCGCTCTGATCTCGATCTCAAATGCCAAAATTACGCCAATAATGCTGGAATCGCGCCAGTCTCACTGTACTTTGTCAAATATGAAACAAGAAGAAAATGAAAAGTCGGATTTTATTTTTTTTAAAACATTTATCGATATCTTATGGGTTGGATATCATTTTGTACATTGAATCTCACAATATGACACCTTTATTTCCATTCTTTTAGGTGATTTCAATTGTAAAAAACAAAGAAATGCCAAAATTACGCCAATAATGCTGGAATCCCGCCAGTCTTAATGTACTTTGTCAAATATGAAACAAGAAGAAAATGAAAAGTCGGATTTTTTTTTTTTTTAAACATTTATCGATATCTTATGGGTTGGATATCATTTTGTACATTGAATCTCACAATATGACACCTTTATTTCCATTCTTTTAGGTGATTTCAATTGTAAAAACAAAGAAATGCCAAAATTACGCCAATAATGCTGGAATCGCGCCAGTCTTACTGTACTTTGTCAAATATGAAACAAGAAGAAAATGAAAAGTCGGAAAAGTTCTATCTGTTTACATTTATTGATATTTTAAGGGTTGGATATCATTTTGTACATTAAATCTCACAATATGACACCTTTATTTCCATTCTTTTAGGTGATTTCAATTGTAAAAACAAAGAAATGCCAAAATTACGCCAATAATGCTGGAATCGCGCCAGTCTTACTGTACTTTGTCAAATATGAAACAAGAAGAAAATGAAAAGTCGGATTTTTTTTTTTTAAACATTTATCGATATCTTATGGGTTGGATATCATTTTGTACATTGAATCTCACAATATGACACCTTTATTTCCATTCTTTTAGGTGATTTCAATTGTAAAAACAAAGAAATGCCAAAATTACGCCAATAATGCTGGAATCGCGCCAGTCTTACTGTATTTTGTCAAATATGAAACAAGAAGAAAATGAAAAGTCGGAAAAGTTCTATCTGTTTACATTTATTGATATTTTAAGGGTTGGATATCATTTTGTACATTTTATCTCACAATATGACACCTTTATTTCCATTCTTTTAGGTGATTTCAATTGTAAAAACAAAGAAATGCCAAAATTACGCCAATAATGCTGGAATCGCGCCAGTCTTACTGTACTTTGTCAAATATGAAACAAGAAGAAAATGAAAAGTCGGATTTTTTTTTTTAAACATTTATCGATATCTTATGGGTTGGATATCATTTTGTACATTGAATCTCACAATATGACACCTTTATTTCCATTCTTTTAGGTGATTTCAATTGTAAAAACAAAGAAATGCCAAAATTACGCCAATAATGCTGGAATCGCGCCAGTCTTACTGTACTTTGTCAAATATGAAACAATAACAAAATGAAAAGTCGGAAAAGTTCTATTCGTTTACATTTATTGATATCTTATGGGTTGGATATCATTTTGTACATTAAATCTCACAATATGACACCTTTATTTCCATTCTTTTAGGTGATTCCAATTGTAAAAACAAAGAAATGCCAAAATTACGCCAATAATGCTGGAATCGCGCCAGTCTTACTGTATACTTTGTCAAATATGAAACAAGAAGAAAATGAAAAGTCGGAATTTTAAAAAAAAAAAACATTTATCGATATCTTATGGGTTGGATATCATTTTGTACATTAAATCTCACAATATGACACCTTTATTTCCATTCTTTTAGGTGATTTCAATTGTAAAAACAAAGAAATGCCAAAATTACGCCAATAATGCTGGAATCGCGCCAGTCTTACTGTACTTTGTCAAATATGAAACAAGAAGAAAATGAAAAGTCGGAAAAGTTCTATCTGTTTACATTTATTGATATTTTAAGGGTTGGATATCATTTTGTACATTAAATCTCACAATATGACACCTTTATTTCCATTCTTTTAGGTGATTTCAATTGTAAAAACAAAGAAATGCCAAAATTACGCCAATAATGCTGGAATCGCGCCAAACTAACTGTCTAACCAATATTCGAAGTCCTGGTAGGTATTCTCACGCACCTCGATGCATCATGTACAATCTCTATGGAAGAGAGCGCGCGCGCGGAATCCGAGCTCATGAATAATAATGAGGGTGCCCAAATCACGCCAACATAGCCTCAACCTTATACTGTACGGTACGGTGAAACTGCGGATCAGGTCAATTCACATTGGTTTCCCAATTTGATGACGGGTAAGGTAGCACGGATCACCGTGTATAATGTGTAACTTTGCAAATATGATTTTTTTTTTAAAGTGACAAGCACACCAAAATAGGGAAATTGCGTTTCCGGACAACTACCTCCTGGGCAATTACCCCCAGAGGGCTACCCCGGACAACTACTCCTACGACAATTACCACCCTCCCCGCAGGACAACTACTCCCCCCCCCCCCCAGGACAATTACCCCCAGGACAATTACCCCCCATGACAATTATCCCTGGAAAACTACCCCCTGGACAGTTATCCCCCGAGCAAAATTTTACCCCCTGGACAACTACCCCCCCCCCCCCGCGGATTCTGGGGTAGTTGTCCGGGGGGGGGGGGGGTCGAGGTAATCGTCATTTAATGGGGGTAATTTTCTCCTGGGGGGATTGTCCGGGGGTAGTTGTCTGGGGGGGGGGGGTAGTTGTCCGGGGGTAGTTGTCCAGAATCGTGAAATTGAGTTAAGCACCATACTGTAAAATGCCGAATGATTATGTTTTTAAAATTAATCGTTGCACATTGTTCAGCGACATTTTTACATTGTTGTTTCTGTCAGTGTCTATGCAAGTAATATAGGCCTATATACACTAGAACATTCAATTCAATTCAAAAATGGTTTAGCCTTCCGAGGAAAAATAAATTTAAAAAAAAAACTAGAAGTGGCAATTGTTTTTGCTTTAATCGGGGGGGGGGGGGGGGTATGTACCATATATACGAAAAATGCGTTTCCCAAAATGTGATCTTTGCCTCGTTTCAAAGGGAAATCCAACCCGTAATGACAAGTTGCTCTGGAAGATTGGTGAAAGTTTGAACGAAATCGGACAATCCATAAGACCAAAATTATTATTCCCATAATTATGTAGTGATTACAAACTTTCAAAAAAATCAGTTTCTATAGAGAAATTTTTGAAAGTTTGTAATCACTCATTTCAAACTGGCCGAACTGAGATACGGTCACTATGTAGTTGCGGACACCCCCCCCCCCCCCCCCCCCTTCTGGAGTGTATCATACAATATCGGCAGCGGCGAGGGAGCCAGGTGTAGGAGGGGGTACCCCTTCCCCCCCCCCCCCCCCCTCCTAAGGTAAATATCACAAAACAGCAAAATTAAATGGGGCTCGCTTCGGCTTGGCGCCCCTGCCTGGATCTGCCACTGAATAGTCATGGGTGGCGATCCCGGGAAGGGGGGGGGGGGCAGGTGACGCCCCTCCCCGTAAATTTTGCAAAAGTTTGTACAGCAAATGCCAAATGCTAGTCTCGTCCCCCGGCCGTGAAAGAAACCTCTGCACATGGTCATGACATCATTCATTAAAAACCCATGTAGCTGCAATGGGAACTCAGAAAAACGTGACCACAACCACCCACCGTACCAACGTCCCAGCATGTGGTTTAATTCCTTGAATGCCAGACAAAGCAATGCTCCAAAAATGCATGTATAGAGTCTGTGCAATTTAAGTGCTTCATTAGCACAGATAATGGATCACATGTGGCATGCATTCCCTTAGCTTTTATAATTGTTTTTATCTCACGTCCTTTCTTGTATTAATATAATTATGCTCCGAGTGGCGGATCCGGGGGGGGGGGGGGCGGGGTGTGGGCTCAGTATTAAGAAGTACATGAAAAATCTGTGACAAGCGTAAATTAAATGAGGTACTTGGCACAGTTCTTGGTTTTAAATTGCCACCGGGGGGAACAGGGGAAATAAGGGACATACGGCTTTCTCAGACAATATCATATCCGGGGTTCATCATTAACTGACTGAGTTTCGTTGGCTCTCTGTCTATAGTACATGCCTTGGACCCGACGAGAATTTCCGTGAGTGGCAGATCTATACGCCAAACTAAAGGGTCACCTGAAACTTTATGCTACCCCGTTTTCTCTCTCCCTCCCTCTCTCTCTCTCTCTCTCTCTCTATATATATATATGCTTGTCACAATTTTTTCAGACCGTTATGCCGCCCCCTGTGAATGAAATATATATCAGAGATTATCATGTTTATCAGCTTTTCAATCCAACCGTCTTATTAATCATTAAATAAATCTGAAAGGCCGGCTTTTTATTTTATATATTTCCGAGAATTTTCAGATCAAAGATACGCAAGTTATAGGCAGTGGCGGCACCAGGATTTTTAAAGTGGGCCGGGGGCAAATGGCGGGGGTGGGGGGGGGGGGGAAATGTTTTTTTTTGGGGGGGGGGCAAGGGCGGACAAAAATTTTTCCACCCTTTTATTTTTTTTTCACTCCGAAAATTATTGGGGGGGGGCAACTGGGGGGCAAAGCTTCTGACTGGGGGGGGGGGTGCCCCCATGCCCCCCACCCTTGGTGCCGCCACTGGTTATAGGGAAAATTTATCGATAGCCTACCTTAGGGTCGAGACCACAAATTCACCATTTCTAAAGGGATTAAATATCCAGTAAGTCCTATTTCAGAGTGAAAGATCATTAAGGTATAGAGGCCGCGAAAAATAAAGAGTGCTTGAAAAAAAACAACCCCGCCCCCCCCCCCCCCCCCAAAAAAAAAAAAACAAACAAACAAACAAATAAATTCCTCCGAATCATTCAGGCACAATCCCAATATTCATTTTAACAAGTAATGTCGAAGATCAGATAGTTTGTAATATGTGACTTACTTGTCTATAATCTTATTTTTCTAGGAAGTTTGCTACAATATCATATCATATACTTCACTGTTTTCATCGAGAGCGAGAGTTCTCTGCCAATGTTTTATACGTGTCTATATACGCAGTTCCGCGGCCCATGTACAGGCCTGCTTTTATTGACCGGACTATATAAAAGCGTTCAGTGAAAAGGAGTTCTGTGCCGTAAACGAAAGTTGAAGAGCGCCATCTTATCCTGTATTATACTGCGTACTAAAATCACTAGTGTTTAAAGGAGAATTAAGCCCTGATGACAAATTTACTTATATTGGACGGTGTAATATATTCCTACTTATTGGCCTAAATCATTTTCTAATAAGATATCAGAAAAGGGTATAAATAAAGATATTCCAACACCCGGTATCGTCTCCTACTCATTTACATGGGGGCTGCCATTTTCTTGCTGATTTGGAGTTGTACATGAACCATTGAGAAATGTTCCAGTCAGGAAGATATTTTGAATCCAAATCCTAAATTGATTTTCTTCATTACCTAAAATCCCATATGTGACGGAAAATATAAAGTGGGTATTTACATGTATTATAAAAATTAAATCTTTATAATGATACTTTTAAATTGTCTGGTTTTGCTTAACAAAAATTTATTTTCTTGGGTTTGCCAAACAGAGCAGAACATAATATATGCAGCATGCATTCTGACTTTTCAAGTCCATTATCCGAAAGCAGGTAAATGCATAGTTTGCCGCTATAGATGCTCAGGCAGAAGCATCCATAAAATTTGAATTAATTTGCTCCGTCCCATACGTCCAGTATCGAGAAAATAGATTTCTATTAAGCGAATATCGATTTTCAACAGAAATATATAAGGAAATCTTCAGTTTAAAAATAAATTGACATATCTATTCTATATTTTTAATCTCAAATGGGTTTTTAATTTTGAAAAAGGAGGGTTAGGGTTAGGGTTAGGGTTAGGGTTAGGGTTAGGGTTAGGGTTAGGGTTAGGGTTAGGGTTAGGGTTAGGGTTAGGGTTAGGGTTAGGGTTAGGGTTAGGGTTAGGGTTAGGGTTAGGGTTAGGGTTAGGGTTAGGGTTAGGGTTAGGGTTAGGGTTAGGGTTAGGGTTAGGGTTAGGGTTAGGGTTAGGGTTAGGGTTAGGGTTAGGGTTAGGGTTAGGGTTAGGGTTAGGGTTAGGGTTAGGGTTAGGGTTAGGGTTAGGGTTAGGGTTAGGGTTAGGGTTAGGGTTAGGGTTAGGGTTAGGGTTAGGGTTAGGGCTATGGTTGTGTACCTTTGGGCACCCCAAAATTAACTATGGGTACCCGAACATTAACCTCATGTACCCGAAAATATACTGGTTCCCCGAAAATTAACTATGGTTCCCCCAATATTAACTATGGTACCTGACAATTAACCTTGGGTACCCGAAAATTAACTATGGGTACCCGAGCAATTAACCTTGGGTACCCGAAAATTAACCTTGGGTACCCGACGGTTAACTATGGGTACCCGAAAATTAACGCTGGGTACCTCGAAATTAACGTTTGCACCCGAGAACTTACCTTTTGGCACCCGAATCTGCATCTTATGTTTGAAATTTTTCATTTTCTCAATTAGGCCTTGGCAGTCGTAATAAAGTGGTAAGATATGATCAATAACTATTATTCTATCACTACAGAGGAACTTGGGGATTATCTTTGTTTTTTAAAGAAGTAAGAGTGATTTAATGATGGAATGTTTTCTCGTCTGAAAATTTTCGATTTTTGACGTTTTCGGAGTAGTTTTGGCTGACTTAAACCACCTTTTATCTTCAAATATATCGCGTTTCTCCCTTTGGTTTGGCCAGGGTTAGTTTTAGAATTTAATAGTCTTCCTGTTTCTGCTTTTCATTATCAATAATATGCTTTTATCAAAAAGTTATCTGCCTTTATGTAAAGTAATGACAAAATTCAACTCAAAAAGTTTCGTTTTTCTGACGGAGACCGTTAGCTGAGCCAAGACCGGACCTACTTTGGTATTGCCAGCTCCTTGACCATAGACTCGTTATTGTCAGGCCGGCAGACCCGGCGTACAGACGGGCCACGGTACGTATGAAATAGCTGTATGACGTGTGTTGGCTACTCTTTAAATACTAGAAATGCATTTAGAATGACCCCCTTTATTTTGATAAATTCTGAGTTGTTAACACTGAAACTTTATGTATAGGTAGAGAAGGAATGTATAATATAGGACATGAATTTCCAGGCCAAGATCATTTCCACAAAAGTGACAAAATAAGCTCAAAGTTTGCTTATTACTGCATCTTTGACCATAGACTCGTCATTGTCAGGCCGGCAGACCCGGCGTACAGACGGGCCACGGTACGTGTGAAACAGCTGTATGACGTGTGTTGGCTACTCTTTAATACTAGTAGAAATGCATTTAGAATGACCCCCTTTATTTTGATAAATTCTTAGTTGTTAACACTGAAAGTTTATGTATAGGTAGAGAAGGAATGTACAATATAGGACATGAATTTTCA
This sequence comes from Heliocidaris erythrogramma, assembly GCA_025617745.1. Classification (NCBI taxonomy): domain Eukaryota; kingdom Metazoa; phylum Echinodermata; class Echinoidea; order Camarodonta; family Echinometridae; genus Heliocidaris; species Heliocidaris erythrogramma. The sequence continues at coordinate 33,831,167 of CM046873.1, read as the reverse complement.
GGCCAAAATCATTTCCACAAAAGTGACAAAATAAGCTCAAACTTTTGTTCATTACTGCGCAATGTTTGACTGTTCAGGTTAAAGTAGGTTTGTAAATTATGCAATAGATTCACCCCCTTTATTTTGATAAATTCTTTATTGTTAACACTGAAAGTTTATGTACAGGTAGCTGTTTATCATTTTCCACAGAGAACATGAGCCTATTTCCTGCGTACGAGAGGTAAACGACTACAATTCAGCGTGCCGTGAACTCCACCACAGGACGGTCAAAGATTATGGTGGTAAGATACAATACATGTAGGTTTTTCATGTTAAATTTAAAATTAAGATATGTATTAATGATTATGCTTATTTTTGCATGTCATATTCACAGAGAACGTAAGCCTATTTCCTGCGTACGAGAGGAAAACGACTACAATTCAGCGTGCCGTGAACTCCACCACAGGACGGTCAAAGATTATGGTGGTAAGATACAATACATGTAGGTTTTTCATGTTAAATTTAAAATTAAGATATGTATTAATGATTATGCTTATTTTTTCATGTCATTCACAGAGAACGTACGTAAGCCTATTTCCTGCGTACGAGAGGAAAACGACTACAATTCAGCGTGACGTGCACTCCACCAAAGGACGGTCAAAGATTATGGTGGTAAGATACAATACATGTAGGTTTTTCATGTTAAATTTAAAATTAAGATATGTATTAATGATTATGCTTATTTTTTCATGTCATTCACAGAGAACGTACGTAAGCCTATTTCCTGCGTACGAGAGGAAAACGACTACAATTCAGCGTGCCGTGAACTCCATGCACCACAGGACGGTCAAAGATTATGCTGGTAAGATACAATACATGTAGGTTTTTCATGTTATATTTAAAATTAAGATATGTATTAATGATTATGCTTATTTTTTCATGTCATTCACAGAGAACGTACGTAAGCCTATTTCCTGCGTACGAGAGGAAAACGACTACAATTCAGCGTGACGTGCACTCCACCAAAGGACGGTCAAAGATTATGGTGGTAAGATACAATACATGTAGGTTTTTCATGTTAAATTTAAAATTAAGATATGTATTAATGATTATGCTTATTTTTTCATGTCATTCACAGAGAACGTACGTAAGCCTATTTCCTGCGTACGAGAGGAAAACGACTACAATTCAGCGTGCCGTGAACTCCATGCACCACAGGACGGTCAAAGATTATGCTGGTAAGATACAATACATGTAGGTTTTTCATGTTAAATTTAAAATTAAGATATGTATTAATGATTATGCTTATTTTTGCATGTCATTCACAGAGAACGTAAGCCTATTTCCTGCGTACGAGAGGAAAACGACTACAATTCAGCGTGACGTGCACTCCACCAAAGGACGGTCAAAGATTATGGTGGTAAGATGCAATACATGTAGGTTTTTCATGTTAATTTTAAAATTAAGATGTGTATTAATTAAAAAGGCTTTTGAATCATTGGAATAACAGTTGAATGTGTTGTTTATTGATTACGCTCATTTTTGTATGTGATGTACCATGAAGTTACGCAGATTTCTTGCGTATGCAGCGTGCCATGAAATCAACCAAAGGACTGTCAACGATTATAGGAATTCCCGCCAAATTGATATTTCAATTATCCTGCATGTGTATGTATAGATTCTCAATATACGTACGTGTGTAATGTGCAATAGTAAACCATAAGACATGACTTGTGTATGTATAGTAGCTACAATGTATATACCAGTCCCACCTGTGTTAAATGGTGTACTGCAAAGCAATGGAAGAGTGTTTTCCGACTTGACCCATGATTTTTTAGGTTAATATTTGTCTTGAGTATCAATATTTAAAGCAAAAAATGATGCAAATTAGTTTTGTGGAGTTTATTTCCCTGAATCTTTCCCGCATTTAGTGTAAAACATTATTACTCTTAGTGCAAAGCACCATACTGTATAAATGTTTAGCCTGCTGCTGTAGCTCTAGATGTTGAGGTGCCTGATGCCTGAACTCCGGGGGGAGGAAGCCAGCAGTAACTGCCTCAGTGAACTGCTGGATTTGAAAGTTTTCACTCATGGTAACAGTTTAATTGTTCATCTTCTAGGGGCATACTGCAGTTTATATTTGATTCTAACTTTATCTCAACATATTTTGGGTAAGATGGTTGATATTTCCTTTGGAAATGAAACCCCAGAATATGAATTTGCATGTTTGGGGTTGATATTTTGTACTAAAACCATTTCACATGACATATTCTGAAATCTGAACATCAGATGTTGGGAAGTCTGGACATGCATGCCTGAAACATGAGTTCCCTGATCGCTTAAACGGTTGAAGTTTAATGCTACGTTGCATGGGTTCGAATCCCATGAAGTTCAAAATATCACCTCCGAACTTTCATTGGTGGCAACAGCATGAAATGAGACCAAAGCGTTCTACATGATCTAAAGTCGTAATGAATAATATTTATCATAAGTACTTTTTATCATAATCATTATCATTTTATCATTATTATGATAGCACTATTGATGATAAAATGTTGGAAGGTGACAGTTCTTATTATTAATTTTGTTATCATGAGTATTATTGCCATCATTATTATAAATATATTTATATTATAATTATGATCACCATTATTTTTATTATTATTAGCTGCTATCACTGCCCAATATATACCAGCCTAAGTATTCAGTGTTGTTTATCATGATGAATATATGTAAATATTGTAAATAAATATAAGAGTTTGGAAAGTCAGAGATGAAAGAAAAAGTGGGGGTGGGGGTAGGGAGTACAGTGTTTTTGTGTCTGGGAGAGAAAGAGAGAGAGATAGAATAGTAGAAATAAGGATATAGATAAAGAAAAGAGGGGGAGAGAGCTAGAGGATGAGATACACTAGAGACAGAGGGGAAGACAGAAGGTAGATAGTGTATAGAGCTAGTGTGTGAGAGCTTGAGAGAGTAGTAGAGAGAAAGAAGGAGAGGAATACAAGAAAAGAGAGAGCGAATGAGGTAGATATTAGAGAAGAGTAGAGAGAGACAGGGCGATAGATCAGTAAGAGCGAAAGGAAGAAACATATTTTTTTAAAGGGTGAACATGTGATTCTTATTATTTCTCTGGGGGGCCCGTTTCACGAAACCGTCAAGTCTAAGTCTGTGGACATCCCATAGAAATGCGTGTTGATTTTACAACAAACGTTTCTATGTATTATCCAAGAAGACTAATGATGGCTCTGTGAAAGGAGCCCCTGGGCTCTTTTCTTCTCACTCAATCTGCATCCTCTCTTTATCTATACATCTCCTCATTCTTTCTCTCTCTCTCTCACTCCTGCCTTCCCTTTTTCTCTACCTCTTTCTCATTGATACTCTCCCTCGTTCCTTTGCTCTCTTCATTTTTCCTGCCTCCTGATCTGTCAATCATTAAATCTCTTTATCGTCCTCGCCCCCCTCCCCATCTCTCTTTCTTTCTCCTGATCGGACAATATACCCCTCACTCCCTCGTCTCTCTTTCTCTCCTCTTTCTTGTGATCTATCAATCATTCAATAAATCTCTTTTCAACTGTGAACATGCAAATAAACGATGAAACAACTCGTCCTTTTCTTATTCATCTCTATTCTATTCTTCAGGAACAAGTCATCTTCACGTCGATGAACAATCTGCAAATTTGCGATTAACGGTTCACTGTAAAGAAAGTATACAAAGCATTATAAACATGTGCATCATTGTAAACAAAATTAAATGCATGTAAACCTGTTTACTTTACAGTGAATCTTCAAATAGTCTTGATATCATGTGATCTTGATATGACAAAATAAACCCCCAAAAGAATTTAACCATCCAGCTCTACAATGTATGCATTTATGTCTCTGCTTATTATATTCTGCGCTTGGAATGAGCCTCTCATGCACTGCAATTAACAGATATGACATCTTATTGCCCCTTTAAATGAACAATTTGCAAAGTAGTCTATGCGAGTCCAGCCCCTATGAGAACTGACATCAATAATATTCCCTCAGAACAGGGATGGTATTCTGAGATTTATTTTATCTTGATTTTAGTGAAAAGATTTTGTCATAACATATTTCAAATTGCAAAATTTCATTGGTGTTTGCACAGATGAATTCCGCGTACGCAGTCACTTTTGCACATGCATTAACCATATAAGCGTTCATTTTATTATGACAATTCAAATTATTTCACTAAAATCAAGATTAAATAAATCTCAGAATACCACCCCTCTTTTAGCTCTTGTAAGTTACTAAAAACATAAGCTCATGAAATCGTGCACCATCTTAGATCTTGTTTACATGAATAAACCCTTTATGCACGACACATACTGCGTTGCAATTGCAACCACTCCTATTCAATGGCTGAGGTCATGTACACTTATTATACACAAACATGTATCCTGTGCGTAAGCACAACTATTTTGACGGGCTTTAACAACATAAAAAATTTGAAAAATGTACACAATGAAATCGTAGACCTGGGGATGTTTCATAAAGCTGTTCGTAAGTTACGCACAAATTTTATGCACGACTGGTGATGAGTTCTTGTGCTAAATGATTGAGAATCTGGTTAGTGTAGCACCCAAGAACAGGTTCCAGTCGTTCGTAAAGTCATTTGTAACTTTACGAACAGCTTTATGAAACACCCCAGGCCACTTTAACGATAAACAATCATTCCACGTTTACGTTTTGTCAAACTCATTAACTATTTGCCCCTTCTGTTGAACTTTCCAAACGAATCTTGATAACAATCAAAGGCCATGTTTACTTTCACATGGTATCTGCTCCTGAATTTCCCCTTTAGCTGTAGGTGGTGCTTCAGATATAATCTACACCCACCGTTTTTCACTTTTTGCCTGAATGTACAGGATTTTGTAGTCGAGTGGTTCTGCCACGTGGGTCTCATTTTGTGCTATGTCGGATGAGTTCGATTCCCACGATGTTCCGGATATCAATTAAGAACTTTCATTGGTGGCGACAGCATGAAACGAGACTAAATCTGCATACTCGCGAAAAATCTTTAAAAATGGCATTCATGTCCACCGAGTACCCACCACTCTTGGTCGTCTCCATCCGACAGCAAATTTTGGGTTAGGCCAGGGTTAGGATCCATCCATGGTATGTCTTGGGAAGGGGCGAAGGCAGTGTCAGCTGACCTATATATGTATACAAAACAAAAAAGCTTGGGATTATATGCAGGTCACATATGCCAAAGTTTCTTGATAACATGAAAGAAAAGCTTAGCAAACATAATGTCATGAATGTAAATCTTAATTTTGAAGATGACTGATTAGTAATCAGGCCTAGTGATATATTATTACAAAAAACAAAGGAAAATTACTCGGTGGTTTTGGTGACCGCAAATGATAATCTCGTCAGTCACATCAAAAGCTTGGTGCATTGAACGCATCGCATTTGGTGTATGTGCGGGTGCGTAGCTCTGACTTGAACCTGCATTTCATGCGCAAGTAGGCCTATCAAAATATGTTTTGCGTCACCGGGCCGGGGCATTTTGGCGTAGTGTTGCGTAGGAATGGCGCACAGTGGTGAAGTGTTGCGTAGGCTTGCATATAAACTGCGTTCTCTGGCTCTACGCAGGCAGTACGCCAAAAAATTAAGCATGTTCAATTTTTTGCGTACCTATTTTGCGTTCCTGGGTATAGACTTTCGTAGGGACAGCGTACGGTAGCGAAGTGTTGCGTAGTCGCTACACAACACTACGTACATTAACTCCACACAGGTCCCGGTGTGAAAGCTAGTAGTAAACTAACAATACATGACACTATGACAGATGACTAAACTTAAACTTTAAAGTGAAATTGAAACATCCAAATTGTTCTTTTCTCAGTCATGTTTCTAGACTAAATTCTAATCTTTGTGAATGTCTATTCTTCCATAATTCATATTCATTATATTTTCATGATGTTATGAATTTCTTATACTATCACATTGTTTTTAATTATTAGACTCATTCTAAATCTAATGATTGAATAAAGTTTAGTTGAACTTGAATTGAAGTCCAACGGAAGGCTGGTCCGGGCTGGTCGGGCCGGGCTGGGGGGCAGCGCCGTGACGCGCCGCTGCAGCAAACTAAGCGAAGCCAAAAGGCAAAAGTTCAGTCTTAACTGGTGATATTATTATAGGCCCTACAGCTACGCTATTTCTTAGTTGGGTTGGATAATAATAAACTTAAATGTTTCTCAACTTACCTGCAGATGTAGGTTTTCCTCTATTTTTACTTGAAAATCCGGGAGAGACAACTGAATTTGAATCTAACTTTCCACGGACAATGAATAACAACAGTCAACAGTCAATACGTTCAAATACCGTCGACGTCGTCGATGGATACCTGGCGATACCTGGAGACTAGGCCTATGCACAAACCCCAAGTAACCCTAACCCTAACCTATATTATCTGAATAGGCCTATTGTGATTTATTTGATGACCGATTGGGAAAAACTGACTAACTGAATTGTAAATTAAAAATCACTGATGAGTCACGTTAATTTATGGACAATTGATTGGGATTTGAAAAAAAACTAGCTACTTGCTCGTAGTTATATTTGTGCTGAAAGGGTTTGACATTTTGAAAAACCGGATTACATGAGCGCATGAATACACTGGTAGGGTTAGGGCGAGAAATCCAGGAAAATATTGCAAAAGCTGAAGTTAGCCGTATGAGATTTTAAAAAAGTAATGTATCGCGATAGCCCAGAAAGCTGTATGTTAGCCTATTAGGGATATTTTGGAAGGGTGGATATCGCGATCGCAAGGAGGTTGCCGTTGGCAGTGGCTTACTTCAGCCCGTGGGAATATTTTGTTTGTTATTGTTGGAAGCGCCCTCTCCGTTGAATTTGGCCAATGCCGAATTTGGGATGAAAAATGAAGTTATTTTGTGGGATTTTGAGCAATAAATAGATGAATTTACATGAATCCACTGGCAGAAAAGTGTTGTACAGTTATTTTTGGATTGAAATGAGGTTAAAATAGCTTATGGTTGAGATTAATTTTCTGTTTGTGATGATTTTTCCTCGACCCACTTTTGAGTCTAATACTGTAGAAAACCTATGGGGATTAGATCCGAGTTATATCTGTCGGAGCAAAAAAGGAGTGATTAGGGTTAGCTAATAATGGATATTTTGAATGAAAAGAGAAAGGAAAACAAGGTTGCATTATGATAATAATGAATTAAGGGTCAGAACTAAGGCAGTCCGCTGATCTAAAAGTGATTATTAAGGAAAATAGAGCAAGTTGAAAATAGGGTAAAAACGTGATTTTGGTGATTTTGCATAAATTTGAGGCAATTTTTTTTTTGAATAATTGCTTCTAATTAATTAACTACTGAATCAAATGTTGCCATATTTACAGGATATCTTTCCGATGATAAGATAAAGACATGTGGATTTTTTGAATTTTTTTGGCCTATGTTTTCTTTATTTGATATTTTGATCTGATAGAAAAGAGATGATGGGATAGTGTCACGGGTTGGTTTACTGCATTTTTTTGAAGAAATGAAGTCCATAACCCTGGAGGTCGGAATTAGGCTCTAAAAGTAGGTTGTTAAGGTGTTAGTCGTTAACCCATCAATCTAACAAAACCCTTGGAGTCCCGGGACATCTGGAACATAGCAAACCAGCAAAGGTACCCAAGGGTCACTTTTTTTCATGTTTGATGCATTTTGAAAGAATTGCGTGAATGAAACTGAACCAACGACAGAATATAAATATGGGGGGACGATAGCTTGAAGTTGGCCAAAAAGATTTGAAAAAGAGCAAGAAACAAAATATCTAATCAAAATGGTTTGGTGCAAAACCCAGGGTTGACCGTTTAGCACCTCAAAACTTACGTTTTGGTACCTCTGAGAGGTAAAAGGTTAATAAAAAGGAAATGACAAAATATTTTTGTTCCAAAAAAAACCCTAATAATATTTAACTATTTAGAAAGCTAACCCTCTGGCTAGAACCTTAACCACCTTATAATAAGCTAACCCTGGGCGTTAAAAAAAAAAAAGTCAGGTCCCACAACCCTAATTAGGGTTAGGGTTAGGGTTAGGGTTAGGGTTAGGGTTAGGGTTAGGGTTAGGGTTAGGGTTAGGGTTAGGGTTAGGGTTAGGGTTAGGGTTAGGGTTAGGGTTAGGGTTAGGGTTAGGGTTAGGGTTAGGGTTAGGGTTAGGGTTAGGGTTAGGGTTAGGGTTAGGGTTAGGGTTAGGGTTAGGGTTAGGGTTAGGGTTAGGGTTAGGGTTAGGGTTAGGGTTAGGGTTAGGGTTAGGGTTAGGGTTAGGGTTAGGGTTAGGGTTAGGGTTAGGGTTAGGGTTAGGGTTAGGGTTAGGGTTAGGGTTAGGGTTAGGGTTAGGGTTAGGGTTAGGGTTAGGGTTAGGGTTAGGGTTAGGGTTAGGGTTAGGGTTAGGGTTAGGGTTAGGGTTAGGGTTAGGGTTAGGGTTAGGGTTAGGGTTAGGGTTAGGGTTAGGGTTAGGGTTAGGGTTAGGGTTAGGGTTAGGGTTAGGGTTAGGGTTAGGGTTAGGGTTAGGGTTAGGGTTAGGGTTAGGGTTAGGGTTAGGGTTAGGGTTAGGGTTAGGGTTAGGGTTAGGGTTAGGGTTAGGGTTAGGGTTAGGGTTAGGGTTAGGGTTAGGGTTAGGGTTAGGGTTAGGGTTAGGGTTAGGGTTAGGGTTAGGGTTAGGGTTAGGGTTAGGGTTAGGGTTAGGGTTAGGGTTAGGGTTAGGGTTAGGGTTAGGGTTAGGGTTAGGGTTAGGGTTAGGGTTAGGGTTAGGGTTAGGGTTAGGGTTAGGGTTAGGGTTAGGGTTAGGGTTAGGGTTAGGGTTAGGGTTAGGGTTAGGGTTAGGGTTAGGGTTAGGGTTAGGGTTAGGGTTAGGGTTAGGGTTAGGGTTAGGGTTAGGGTTAGGGTTAGGGTTAGGGTTAGGGTTAGGGTTAGGGTTAGGGTTAGGGTTAGGGTTAGGGTTAGGGTTAGGGTTAGGGTTAGGGTTAGGGTTAGGGTTAGGGTTAGGGTTAGGGTTAGGGTTAGGGTTAGGGTTAGGGTTAGGGTTAGGGTTAGGGTTAGGGTTAGGGTTAGGGTTAGGGTTAGGGTTAGGGTTAGGGTTAGGGTTAGGGTTAGGGTTAGGGTTAGGGTTAGGGTTAGGGTTAGGGTTAGGGTTAGGGTTAGGGTTAGGGTTAGGGTTAGGGTTAGGGTTAGGGTTAGGGTTAGGGTTAGGGTTAGGGTTAGGGTTAGGGTTAGGGTTAGGGTTAGGGTTAGGGTTAGGGTTAGGGTTAGGGTTAGGGTTAGGGTTAGGGTTAGGGTTAGGGTTAGGGTTAGGGTTAGGGTTAGGGTTAGGGTTAGGGTTAGGGTTAGGGTTAGGGTTAGGGTTAGGGTTAGGGTTAGGGTTAGGGTTAGGGTTAGGGTTAGGGTTAGGGTTAGGGTTAGGGTTAGGGTTAGGGTTAGGGTTAGGGTTAGGGTTAGGGTTAGGGTTAGGGTTAGGGTTAGGGTTAGGGTTAGGGTTAGGGTTAGGGTTAGGGTTAGGGTTAGGGTTAGGGTTAGGGTTAGGGTTAGGGTTAGGGTTAGGGTTAGGGTTAGGGTTAGGGTTAGGGTTAGGGTTAGGGTTAGGGTTAGGGTTAGGGTTAGGGTTAGGGTTAGGGTTAGGGTTAGGGTTAGGGTTAGGGTTAGGGTTAGGGTTAGGGTTAGGGTTAGGGTTAGGGTTAGGGTTAGGGTTAGGGTTAGGGTTAGGGTTAGGGTTAGGGTTAGGGTTAGGGTTAGGGTTAGGGTTAGGGTTAGGGTTAGGGTTAGGGTTAGGGTTAGGGTTAGGGTTAGGGTTAGGGTTAGGGTTAGGGTTAGGGTTAGGGTTAGGGTTAGGGTTAGGGTTAGGGTTAGGGTTAGGGTTAGGGTTAGGGTTAGGGTTAGGGTTAGGGTTAGGGTTAGGGTTAGGGTTAGGGTTAGGGTTAGGGTTAGGGTTAGGGTTAGGGTTAGGGTTAGGGTTAGGGTTAGGGTTAGGGTTAGGGTTAGGGTTAGGGTTAGGGTTAGGGTTAGGGTTAGGGTTAGGGTTAGGGTTAGGGTTAGGGTTAGGGTTAGGGTTAGGGTTAGGGTTAGGGTTAGGGTTAGGGTTAGGGTTAGGGTTAGGGTTAGGGTTAGGGTTAGGGTTAGGGTTAGGGTTAGGGTTAGGGTTAGGGTTAGGGTTAGGGTTAGGGTTAGGGTTAGGGTTAGGGTTAGGGTTAGGGTTAGGGTTAGGGTTAGGGTTTTCCCGAACACCAAAAACAATCTACACTGACATACTGGTCGGTTAAATAGAACTAAAAAAAAAAAAGGGTTAGGGTTAGGGTTAGGGTTAGGGTTAGGGTTAGGGTTTTCCCGAACACCAAAAACAATCTACACTGACATACTGGTCGGTTAAATAGAACTAAAAAAAAAAAAAAATTGAGGATACCATAATTGGTTGGCTAACTGGGCGTTGTGGCGTGCGCCTGTAATCCAGCTACCAGTGGAAGTTATAAACTGATTCAGCGGACCCAGGTTCGAGACTGAGTCACGTCTTTCGGATGGTGACGTTAAAGGTCGGTCCCAGACGTAAATAATCATATCTGATTGATACACGTCTGTAAAAACCCAATTACACACACACACACGCTAACCATAATTGGTTGGCTAACCCTAACCCTTATATAACGTCATTGGCAACAATAGTCAAATTTGACTGATTGCCGATACCATACAACGAAAGAAGAAGAAGAAGCTAAATACATGCGCTGATGCAGTCACAAAGTACCGCTCCGTATCGGTAAGATTGCATCTATGAAAGGGCTAGGCAAGCGCTCGTTGGAACTGAGCTGAAGCATGTGGTGTTTTGTTATTTTCTTATTAAGCTTTAAATACAGATTAAATACAGTATTAAATGTTTACTTGATTCTAAATGTAAATTAAAAGAGAGAAGGAGTCAGAAATACTGAATTTGAATTACATGTATAACGTCATTGGCAACAATAGTCAAATTTGACTGATTGCCGATACCATACAACGAAAGAAGAAGAAGAAGTCGCGAAATTCAGTGGACCTCATTCAATGAGTCATTGCCGTACGTCAAAGTTGACGGGGAATACAACCAAAAATTGTCCAAAATAACGATTTTCGGGGCAAAATATCTAATGACAGACACCAGAGAGGCGATATGATATTGTAGAGGGTCCAGTTAGGTGAAGTGATCAATTTGTAAGTGTGAAAACTGTGATTTACGTTGGCGTACGAAAGCATTATTAGCGCCTATTATTAGTAGTAGGCCTAGTATGATGGGGAGCCCCTTACTGCGGCAGCCCGAACACTACGTGTTCGGGCTGCGATTCGCAGTCCTTTGATCGCATGGATGTCACATAATTACAAGGTCGTTTGTCAAAATGATAGCCATGAAACATGAAATCAGTTGATTTTAGGCTATTTTAGGTACTTACAATACTTTACGATTGACTGTCGTCTTTCTTTTCAATGAGGATGATACAAAAAAGGCATATTTATCTCCAAGAGCCTGTACCCTGTAGTAAAAACTTCCGAAGGTCGGTGTTTTGCTTGCAATGCGCATGCGTCAGCAGCTCCAATTATAATACAGACAAGAAGGGAGGATTATGAATATTCATTAGACGAGCTTGAGCGAGAGCGCTAGATCTATACGCTAGCGATCGGCGGATTACAGTGGGTAGGCCTATATGAATATTCATTATTCCATTGACGAAAACTATGCCGTCATTGTAATAAACATTCATAGGCGCATGCGCAAGTGCCTATTTTCAATTTGGCTTTAACAACATGGCGAATGGGACTGGTTTCGAAAATTGAGAGTAAAAAGGTGACATTCATCGATTCTACACATTTTTTAGGAAAAGCTGATTTGCGTAAAGTCTGTTTAGGTAAGTGGCATCGTATATATGATACTTTAATTAAAAAATAATAATTACATGGCCATTTTTTAGCCCCGGGACGCTGCCACGAAGTGGCACTGCCTGAGTGAAACCAGTACGATTCGATGGGTCTCACAATCTACCAATGTTCAAATGACCATTGAAAATATAGCCATAAAAGTTATTTTTTGAAATTAAAGTATCATATATACGATGCCACTTACCTAAAACAGACCTTCCGCAAATCAGCTTTTCCTAAAAAATGTGTAGAATCGATGAATGTCACTTTTTACTCTCAATTTTCGAAACCAGTCCCATTCGCCATGTTGTTGAAGCAGAAGCGAAAATAGGCACTTGCGCATGCGCCTATGAATATTTATTACAACGACGGCAGCGTTTTCGTCACAGGAATAATGAATATTCATATATCCACTGTGATCCGGCGATCTCTATTCGCTCGAGCTCCTGCCTGCCACTCGTCTTGATGAATATTCATAATGCTCCGTTCTTGTCTGACGCATGCGCATTGCAAGCAAAACACCGACCTACGGAAGGTTTTAGTACAGGCTTTGAGATAAATAGGCCTTTTTTGTATCATCCTCACTGAAAAGAAAGACGACAGTCAATCGTAAAGTATTGTAAGTACCTAAAGTAGCCTAAAATCAAATATTGTCATGTTTCATGGCTATCATTTTGACAAACGACCTTGTAATTAAGAGACATCCAAGCAATCAAAGGACTGCTGATCGCAGCCCGAACACTACGTGTTCGGGCTGCCGCAGTAAGGGAGCCCCATGTCTGCGCACCTAAGGTTTTGACCTGAAAATGAACAAGAATTTCTTCAATATTCCTCTAAAGCTTAATTTTATATTATTCCTGATATTCTAAAGAGTAAGTCTGCAAAAGATCTTATCAAAATTAGAGCAAGAACAATGCCATTTTCACAAGAAACGGCGGCCCTGTCATTTCAACATTGCAAAAACAATGGTGCCCATGTCTGCGCACTCATTCATTTTACACGCAGTTCGGGAGTTTTGACGTGAAAGACAACATTTTGAGGTTTGTGAATGAAAGGTTTGAAATCAGACCTTTTTTCATTATTATGACTCGTTTTTTGCATGAATACTTATCGCTATGATAAAGATGAAAAGTTTGTGTTCGTTGCGTGTTTTGTTCTATTAGAATCGCGCAGTTACGTGTGTGCGCAGACATGGGCACTGCGCAGACTTGGGCACTCTAGCCATACAAGTACATGTAGCCCCGGGACGCTGCCACGAAGTGGCAGCGTCCTGAGTGAAACCAGTACGATTCGGTGGGTCTCACAATTTACCAATGTTCAAATGACCATTGAAAATATGGCCATATAATTTATTTTCTTTCATTCAAGTATCATATATACGATGCCACTTAATGTACCTAAACAGACCTTCCGCAAATCAGATTTTCCTAAAAAATGTGTAGAATCGATGAATGTCACTTTTTACTCTCAATTTTCCAAATCAGTCCCATTCGCCATGTAGTTGAAGCAGAAACGAAAATAGGCAGTTGCGCATGCGTCTATGAATATTTATTACAATGACGCCATAGTTTTCGTCACAGGAATAATGAATATTCATATATCCACCGTGATCCGCCGATCTCGAGCCCACTCGTCTAATGAATATTCATAATCCTCCCTTCTTGCCTGTATTATATTGGAGCTGCTGCGCATGCGCATTGCAAGCAAAACACCGACTTACGGAAGTTTTTAGTACAGGCTCTTGGAGATAAATATGCCTTTTTTGTATCATCCTCATTGAAAAGAAAGACGACAGTCAATCGTTAAGTATTGTAAGTACCTAAAATAGCCTAAAATCAACTGATTTCATGTTTCATGGCTATCATTTTGACAAACGACCTTGTAATTATGTGACATCCATGCGATCAAAGGACTGCGAATCGCAGCCCGAACACTACGTGTTCGGGCTGCCGCAGTAAAAGTACATGTAGGGCCTAGTAGGCCTAATAGTATTACTATTAATGACTATGACTTCTGAATATTGTACCTAGGCCTACTAGTTTATAATTATGTGAATGATGGGGGGGGGGGGGGGGGACTGGTCGATATGAATGATGGCTGGATCTTGTGGCTTTGCCTTTGTGCCAGGTGCAGAAATTAGCACGAAACTAAGCATTGGCTGCAGAATGAAGCAGCCAAAGTCACACTCGCCATGCTAGGCACGCTCACAATTTTAATGCTCATGAAAATCTAGTGAAACTTACCTTAAATTGAAGAGATTTTGTCACAGAACATGAAAATGTATTGATCTAGACGTAAAATTTAATATAACTATGCCTATAGGCCTAGTTTAGTAGTTATGATTTTTTATATGCGACAACCTCGCCAATGGGCAGTCAGGGCAAATTCGTCGGCATTTTTGATGTCCGAGAGATCAGCTGATCAGTGCGCATGCGCGTGTTGCATTCGGTTCAAATTCGTCAATATACGGGACTACACATTGCAATGTAGAAAAATGCCCTCGCAGGCGCTCCAAATCTGCCCGCGCGAACTCCGCTGCATATGCGTGCAATGTTGGAAAATTCCCTGCGAAACTGGCTGACAAGGGTTTTTTTCGAGCCGTCTTGGCAGTTAGTGGCAGAAAGAACCGTCACGAATTTGGTATCAAATCAATCCTTACAATTTAAATTTTATAGTAGAATATGTACTTTTGATGTAATGTGTCTGATACTTTAATTATATTCACGAAATCGGACAAATTGAAGCAAAAGTGGTACTTATAGACCTATTCAGACGCAATTTTCGTATGGATTATGATGTCGTCGTCGGCGAAAAATATAAGTTTGCATTGTAAAGCTGAAAATGGAAAATGACGTCATATTTCTTTTAACCTTTGATTTATATACTACCCATAGAATGGGAACTTTGAAGGGGGTGTGCATGATAGCGAATGGACAGGTGACCGATCTAGCGTGTCGCAACTTTTGTACAGCAGAAATGAACACGGAGAATGCGCCCTCTCGTGTTGGATGAGCGTGCCTAACCGTGCTCACATTAATTAGTCACAGACAGACAGACAGTGTCCCGAGATCAGGACAAGTGTCACTGTCATGTGTCACTGTGTCAGTGTTGAGTGTGAATTGATTCATGTGAATGAAGCTGTGAATGTGATCGAGTGAAGCATGAAATCATGAGTCAAAACGGCAATGACATGATTCATGAATGAGCAGAATGGGGTCCGGACCACTCATAGCTACATTCCTATACTTCGTGTGTATAATGTAGGCAGTCATACACCTCAACTTTTTAAAACACCACTGCACAAAAGTCAAACATTCACTCAAAATCGGCATTTAATTTACAAAAACCGACCACTAAATATCCAAGAAATACAATAAATTCAACTCACCGATGTTGGAAAAGATATTTCCAAAAATCAAATCCGTAATTGACTGTTGATTCTCGCGAAACGAGCTATCGGAGTCATTGTGTACATTTCCTGGTCGCCGCGGGCGCTGACATCTCCCCAAAAGCGTTTTGTCCTTAAAAATTCGGTCCCTATGTGGCATACACGGAAAGTCCCGATTTTCTGTGTGCGCGATCGTAAAGATCGATGTGCGCTTGCGATCCCGAGTTTCTTCGTGGACAAAAATTTTATTGGCCGATTTTAGTCTAAGACATCGGCAGTATGTGAACAACACCGATCGCGAAACAAATCGGCAGGGATTTCTCCGGTTTTGGACAAGATTTTGACTTTGGATTTTGCTGAAAATATCAAAAGTTCTTCCTAACGGCCATTTGAGGTAGGAGTGAGATTTTTAAGGGCTGAATTTGAAAGCAAGTATTTAAAATATTTCTTATTTCCCCCCCATACCTTTACTACACGCGACAGAAAATACGAACTATTTTTGCATTTTGTATTCGTAGTGGTCAATATGACCACTATTCGTGGTGTGGTCCGGA
The DNA here is from genome assembly GCA_025617745.1 of Heliocidaris erythrogramma. Taxonomy (NCBI): domain Eukaryota; kingdom Metazoa; phylum Echinodermata; class Echinoidea; order Camarodonta; family Echinometridae; genus Heliocidaris; species Heliocidaris erythrogramma. The sequence continues at coordinate 33,815,338 of CM046873.1, read as the reverse complement.
CAACCATGACAACCCGACCACCGGACAGCCCGACCCAAGACAACTCGACCAGGTCGAGTTGTCCAGGGTGGGCTGCGTTTTCGGACAACTCGACCAACTTTTTTTCTTCTAACAAATTTCATGAACAGAGTTTCGCAGCATGGCTACAATAGGGTTAGGGTTAGGGTTTACTGCGGCAGCCCGAACACGTAGTGTTCGGGCTGCGATCAGCAGTCCTTTGATTGCTTAGATGTCTCTTAATTACAAGGCCGTTTGTCAAAATGATAGCCATGAAACATGACATTAGTTGATTTTAGGCTACTTTAGGTACTTACAATTCTTTCTGATTGACTGTCGTCTTTCTTTTCAATGAGGATGATACAAAAAGGCCTATTTATCTCCAAAAGCCTGTACTGAAAACTTCCGTAGGTCGTTGTTTTGCTTGCAATGCGCATGCGTCAGCAGCTCCAATAATTATATAGACAAGAAGGGAGCATTATGAATATTCATTAAGACGAGTGGCAGGCAGGAGCTCGAGCGAGTAGAGATCGCCGGATCAGTGGATATATGAATATTCATTATTCCATTGACAAAAACTATGCCGTCGTAATAAATATTCATAGGCGCATGCGCAAGTGCCTATTTTTCGCTTCTGCTTCAACAACATGGCGAATGGGACTGGTTTTGAAAATTGAGAGTAAAAAGTGACAATCATCGATTCTACACATTTTTTAGGAAAAGCTGATTTGCGGAAGGTCTGTTTAGGTAAGTGGCATCGTATATATGATACTTTAATTCAAAAAAATAACTTATATGGCCATATTTTCAATGGTTTCGAACATTGGTAAATTGTGAGACCCATGGAATCGTACTGGTTTCTCTCAGGACACCCGGGGCTAGGGTTAGGGTTAGGGTAAAATGAACTCCAATAAATAGTAAGTTACTCGGTAGAGTCGGTTGCTTCTCATTGATCGGTGCGTGGGGCCCGATCTTCTTCTTCTTCTTGATTTGTTTTTGTTTGGCAATCAGTCATAATTGACTATTTTGGCCACACACTATACATAATTATGTAGACCTACGTAACATTTTTTTTTTCTCCTTTTAATATCGGTATTCTTTAACGAGAGGAAAAAAAAATGCACACACCCATAAAAACAGTCAGAAGTATAATATTTCATCTTTAGACTAGTTTACATGACCTTGTTTTTTTCTCTTTTGTTGTTCTTTCAATGCAAGAGCTAGAGAAAGGGGGAATTATGAAAAAGAGAATGAAGCCAACACTCCAAATGATACACAAATATATTTTAAACAAAAAGTTAATTTGGACAGCAAAGAAACGGACAAAGCAAGAAGAGCTCCATCCCACAGCCGTTATTCTCACTGCACTGTTATTCTCACTGCAAGGAAAATCATGTTGTATAGAACTGAAAAGCTTAAAATTCCTTGTTTCATGTCATGAATGTATCATATCAACATACTTGATGCAGAAAATGTCTTTTGTAGCCATGCTGTGAAACTCTGTTCATGAAATTTGTTAGAAGAAAAAAAGTAGGTCGAGTTGTCCGAAAACGCAGCCCACCCTGGACAACTCGACCTGGTCGAGTTGTCCAGGGTATTGGGTCGAGTTGTCTTGGATTCAGCAGAATACAGTGGCAGTGACCAGTATCGGTGAATTGGACCTGATTGGACTAGGCCTACTGACTACTGTCCTGAGCCTGAGGCCGAGTATGTTACACGAATAGGCCTAGTGACTCAAGTTCACGAAAGATAGTGTGTGTTTTCAGAATAGATAGTTTTGAGAATATTTTGAGTCTGACTCTGAGTGAACATGGTGAAAAATTTTGAAGAAAATCAAGCAAAAACATGCATTTTGTTTGTTCTTCTTCTGGAAAAGTGCTGTTTCAGTATACTGAAGATATATCGCATTATTTATGTGTTAACAATATTTCAACAGGTAAATAAATAACATGTAAATGTACAGTAACAAAAGTTAATACATTTGAACGAACCAGTGCTAATATATATCTGAGCACTAATTCTGTAGTGAGTGACGTGCAAACCAATGGAGATTACAATGTATACATGTAGGTACTTATAGATTGATTTTGGTATTTCTTTAACACTAGTGGAGCAGTAAATGTTTGACACATTCTCACTAAGTTTGGCCCCTATGGGTATGAGTAGAGAAGGAGAAGGAACCTGCTTGATCGAGGTTTAGTAGAGGAAAAAGAAGAAGGAAAAAGAGAAGGAATGAGTTTGAGAAAGTAGTAAAAGGCAGAAGACAAAACAAAAGAAAACAGAAAAGACAGCTCGGTTTTGAATGTTGGATAGTAAACTTCCCCTAGACTATACATGTACATGCACATGTACCTCTAGCTTTACAAATCAAACAAACGGGTAAAAACTATTTGTATAATTTGTCTTGAAAGCAGACACATAAGAAATTAGACAAATGATAAGAGAGTTTAATACAAATGTGTGAAAAATTAGACCTCCAAAAAATTGGTACACCTGTAATGAGAACTGATTTCTCATAATCACCCACAGTTTATTTATCATTAGATATGTTGTACTGCAACAATTTGGTATCAAACTGAAGAGTAGACTTCACCCTTCAAGTTGACACCAGTTTAACATACCATACAGCGTTTGGTTTTCTTTTTTCATGGAAATTCATATTCTTTGCATTTGTGTACATATACCCTTACAAGAAATATTATGACTAAATGAATAATGTTATGTCATGAGATGTACATTTACATGTATTTATTTTTTTAGTTTTATTTTATCATGTTTCTGACCGTAGAGACCTGCCTCTGGCAGCGATCACAACACTGCACATTCTGGGCATCCGGCTGATCAAGTTGTGGAGGTAGTTGTGGAGATATTCACTGGAACTTTCTTTCTATTCTGGAGAGTATTGTTTTCAAGCAGGAAAATGACCCCAATCATTATTTAGGGTTTTGCTAAAACTACCCCGGGGGTAAAAAAAAAAGAGAAAGGGTCCGGATTGGTCACCCCTATAGAACTGATAATGGGAAGAGCTGGACAGAAACGTCTGATAAATATGCCCGGCAAGTGAGCTTCATCTTTGGCAGGCATTGAAACGCATTTCCAGTAACTACCTCCACAACTTTGCATTTGTGTTTGTCACAGCCGATTAAAACTAGCCATTTGCTTGTTGTCCAGAGTAACTGATTGAATACCAGACTCAAACAAAATACAATATGAGACATGCATTAAGGGAATTAAGTTTAATTCCAGTCTTCAAAATTCATTTATATACTTTAACGGTTTACAATGTATAATAGAATATAGTATTCTTCACAAAATTATAATGAATGTAGTTTTAGGTTCAAATACATGGAAATATAAGATACATTTGGCTTTTAATGTTTACATGATATTTGCTACTAAAAGAATCGTATCTTATAACCTACTATTGCATTTAACTATTAATATAGTACTAGAACATTTAGTGTTGGTTTAAGAACCAAGACATGTCAGAAAAGATATCACATTTCATGCCAAAGCATAAATGTTACAAAGTTTTAGTCCATAAGATGTTACATAAACTCGAAATGATAGAGAACCAAGTTGATCTAACACAGGAAACATCTGATCTTCAGACATCTTTCTGCCAACTGAAGCACTCGACCCCAGGCCGAATTGGAGAACAGCTTACGCTGACTCTACCCTTCGTCTTTTCTCGAGTCTAGTATCTGACTCCCGAGTCAGAGTTAACACCATCTATGAACATGAAATTACACAAGGATAATAACTATCTATCCATAATATGTAATAGAATTTACAATAAAACACAAGTTTGGTTTGTGTAAAAACTATATTTCCACATTTTAGCTTCATTAATGATTACAAACATGTGAAGCTAAATTTAACTCCATCTGTAACATTTCACACAGAAATATACTTCAAGACACACTTTTAAGTCTTATTCATAAGTCTTGTTTGTAATCAACATTTAAGATAAAATTGTGCAATATCTAAACTTCAATGAAATAAGCTTTACTGCTTCAAGACAATTTAGCACTTGTAACATTTCACTTATACATTTCACTTTTCTTCTGTGATAATAAAAATATTGCCTAAATTGTCTTTAAAATTACTGCATAGGAAAATAAATTAAACTTACAGTTCAACTGATGACATGAAGCTTGGAAGCACGAACACAGCTCCTTGTCCAGTACAGACAAATGCTGGTGACAGCTGGAAACGCTGGAAACGCACAAAATTGCCACGCCCAGTTTAAAACTAGCAGCTCAAACATGCTGCCATTCGCCTAGCTGCACCTAGCAAACTCCTAGCAGGCAAACTGCTGCTGCTGCTGCTGCTGCAAGACACCACAGATAGGTCTTGTCTTCCCAAAATCAAAGCTTCAAGTGACCAAACTAGCCACCCCTAATGTTACACCCTACCAAAGAATTTAGGATTTCCCATACCTTACTATCTCCTAGCAACAACCCATGAAAGGAACCTACATGCCAATCTTGCATTAAACCTGTGCTGAATTAAAAAGAACATGAATAAAATTATCCCAAAAGCACTGGCCTGTGTCAGGCCATTCAATAAGCTGCCTGCTACATACATGTATTAGAACAAAAGACATAGCCAGGTGCTACATCTAGGGCAGTCAGTCAAAGTGGCTGAATTAATTAGCAACTAAAAGGAGAGATAGACATGACTTGTAACAGTGTACATGAACCAGGTAGTTGTTGTTTATCAATGATATTCAATTTGTAAGTGATATTTTACAATCGATAATTTTTGCAGACAATACAAGTTTATTTCTGTCTGGTAAAAATATTGATACATTGTGTTTTACTATTAATACGGAACTTAAAAATTTGATACATGGTTTAAAGCAAATAAATTAAAATTGAATGCACAAAAAACTTGCTGCATGTTATTTCAGTCAAAAAACAAAAATATTAATACTTCCTGTATGAAAATAAGTATCAACGAACAAAATATATCGATTGTAAATTCTACAATTTTTTTAGGAGTAAAAATTGACAACAAACTGACTTGGAAACAACATGTAAATTATGTATCGTGTCAAATATCTAAAGCTATTGGTGCAATAAAATAGAATAAAGAAAATTGTACCTTTTAATATTCTTCTTAATCTGTATTTAATACCATGATCTTGCCATATCTTAGTTACTGTAATATAGTATGGGGAGATTGTGCTAAAACTCATTTAAATCAAATTTTCATTCTCCAGAAACTTGCAATACGAATCATATTTAACTTACACCCTTTCTCCCACACTGCTCCTGTATTTAAAAAACATAACATATTAACAATTTATGATAAGCAACAGATCGGTATCTTTATGTTTTCTTATTCTAATAATATACTTACAAAGTTTATAGACGATTGTTTTATATATAATAGAAATGTGTCTTATTATGAAACTCGTCAATCTAATTTTTTCCACCTACCAATGTTAACTTATGATTTCTCAAGAACAACAATTATTTATGCTGGGCCAAAATTATGGAACAAATTGCCTCAGGATATTCAAATATGCCCAACACTGTCAATGTTTAAAAGAAAGCTTAAGAAATATCTTGTCAATGATTATGTTTAACTAGGTTTAATTTTACATAATTGCCCTTTCTGTGTTTGTTTTTTTTTGTAATGGATTTGTCTGGTTTAATTCTATATGTTGATGTTTTGTGTCATTGTATTTCTATCTTATTTTTAGTATATTTAAGAAACATTTTATGTAAATTTAATTATCTTTGGGAATAACCTTGATAGGCCAATGGCCTTTGTTTTCCCCCCACATTATGATTTCAATTGAAGATGTTTCATTTTAATGTTTTATTATTGTATATATGCATATATACATGTAAATTGTACTTGTGTTTTTTAATCAGATGTGGAAATAAACTTGAACTTGAACTTGAACAACTACCTGCACAAGTTTGTCTTTCAGCAGAAAAATGACCCCAAACATTCCTCAAGGCAATGTAAAACTACCTTTAGAAAACAGAAGAGAAAGGGGTCCTGAAAATCATGCTATGGGAAGAGTTGGACAGGAACAGGAAGGTCCGAGAAAAATGCCCAATAAGTGAGCCTCACTGTTGGAAATTTTTCAGAAGGCATGGGAAGACTTTTCCAGTGACTTCCTCCTCAACTACATACTTCCACCATTTGACCAGCTGGATGCCTAGGATGTGACATGATGTTGTCACTACCAGCGTGACCAGGGGCGGGTTCTGTGATGAGAAGTCTTTATTATTCGAATTGTGATTAAATAAAACTTTGAAAAATAAATAAATGTGCATCTCATGCAAGCTATTATTAATTTAGGCATTATTTTCCTTAAAGAAGTAACATAAATGCAAAGAATACAATCAAAAAAGATTTTCCACAAGAAAAAAAAAGAAAACAAAAAGCATTTTGGTGATCCCCCAATATTGATATGTTTATTAGATGAAAATGTTAGTTTTCTGCATGAGTAAAGGATTGGTTAATGTATATTAGTCAATAAATTTGTAACATTCAAACAAGGTTGCCATTGACTGCCTCATGAAACGCTTTTCATATGTTAAAATGATGTCAACTTGAAGGCTGATGTCTACCTTTCAGTTTGATACCAAACTGTTACAGTGCCCAAAATCTGATGATAAATTCTGAATACAGGTGTACGGATACTTTAGAAGGGGCTGCAGTGTTATACGAATGTCAAACTGGCAAATTTGGTCTGTCGATTGTGACATAAAGTATTCATGGTCGACTCTCCTGTAACACTGAAATACCATGAATTTCTGGTCTTCTAAGCGCCATTTCCCTCGGGGCAGACGGGCAAAACCTCTTGCATATTGTCATAGGTTCTCCAAAAAGAACATGATCCTACTGAGTAATATATTTTGAGAATATGATATTTCATTCATATTGTGTGGTAGGAGAGGTGTCCTCAGCTAGCTACATCACCGTGACATACCAATTTGGCCAATCTGAAATTCCTGTATTAAAATTCCTAACTTTCATATTAACTTTAATTACAAGTCTGATTTCGTTCAAAGTTTCTCCAATCTACGTTTCTGATTTTCCTGCTTTCCTTCAGAGCAGGTTGCCATTATTGATTGGATTTCTCTTTAAATTAACGTTTCAGAATTGTTGTCCTTCTCTTTCTGCCCCACCCTCTCTGCTTGTACATTGTAGTTTTTGCAAATCATCAACTCGATTGTTTCACACTTTCTCTCTAGTTGGAGATCTTGTTGAGAATTGATTCAGCCACGAGGAGCCCAGGTTTAGGATCTGCAGGCATTGCAAGCATCTACTGCTCACAATGGCTTCCAGTGGGCAATTTGATTCTTACGTCAAGAATAATCTAGGAAAGGTGTGTACATGTATGTAATAGCTCAGAACCAGAACGAGTTTTAAACTCGCCAGACTAAGGGCTTTGAGCTGAGCCAGACTAAAACTCAAATCAATTCTACTTGCTAACAGAGGTCCGGTAGAAAAGAGTTCCGAAAATGCTCACTTTTTATAATGTTTAATAACATCCAATATAAATTTATTTCATGTCTTGAGAAGAACCGACATTATCGGTGTCAAAAGTTTGATGATACATGTAGGTTTAACTGTGTTCCTTAATGAGTTACTGGACTGGTCCAGACTCTAGAACCTGGAAAGGTTTTTAGAATTTTGCGAGTCAGACCAGGGCCCTGTTTCATAAAACTCGTTATCAATAACAGTTACAATAACTGTTATAAGCTACTGAAATCCTTGCATCTGATTGGCTGAGAGCAAATTTGTCATAGAAATGTGGCAGTTGTTACTGACAACAAGTTTTATGAAACGGGACCCAGACCAGGATTTTAGGTTGAAAGCTACAGCAATATAACCTTATGCCATAAATACATCACAAATGCAGGTTTAAAACCCAACATGATTTAGACAGTTCAGTCTCTTCTTTTAATAGAGACATGTTGGTCCATAATGCTAGGAATTAAAGAGAAAAAATAACAGAAAATTGCTAGTTAATTTCTGATGCAGTACATGCACATTGTGCTGTTCATGAACAAGAAAGATTTAAATCGATTAAAGTAATCATTAAAGTCTCTAAATTGGCAATGCAGTGTGAAATTTATAATCACTATTTTTTGTGCAAATTGGCAAGATTTTGTTAAAGTGAGTAATTTTCATTCACATTGGTTCATTTTATACATTTTTATTTTCTAAAACTTTGCTGTAGAATTAGTCTATGATATGTTGGACAAAATACCTTAGACATGCTCTAGTAAAAAAAAAATCCATTATGGGTGACCTGTCATTAGTGATAGTAATATAAATTCCTAGATGATTTCCGTGAACGAGATGTCGACTTGTTCATTTGTGGAAGTAGATAGCTGTGTGGCAACAAACGTAGAGTCATGTAATGTGCTCACTTTACCATCTATAATTTTCAAATTGCAAGAAAATTTGAGTATTCATTTTGATAGATGCCTATTTACCCTCGACCCAGTCTTTAATGATTATTCTTTTCTTATACAGTATACTAATAGAGACCAGACACAAAGGGATATTTTGAATGTTTTTGCTGCATTCAAAGACTTGCGACCTAAACTAGATACCTATGGTGAGTAGCAATATCCTCTTTCTTTTTGTTTCATGTTAACTTTTTGTTGTGTGCTTTGCAAAAGGGCATTAGCAGGGGAATTCCTATAACATTGTGATTTGGAATATCCTCTGTAATATTAACTGGGCATCAAATGGTGTATTATTGTTGTGCTTGTGTTTGATAATATTATATTTGCAAAGCAATATTTACATGTACAATGTTGTCAATGTAGGTACAAAAAAATGATTTTTAAAAAAAATTTTTTTTTTTTACATATCCCCCTTCTGTATCCATAATAATTCATTAATTATTAATGAATTCAGAGAGGCTTAGAATATTTGTTCATGCCCCTACAAAGGATGTTAGCCTGTGTATGAAAAGGGTTTGCAGGTCATTAACCCTTTCAGCACAGGAATTATTTTGTTCTTCAAATTGGCAACTGATATTTTTCTTTTAGTGCTACATGGTTCTAATAAGGTGTAATGTCTTTTTGTACATGTAGAGGCAACTCTATATTTCATTTGTTCTTTGTACATTTTGCTTTAATTGGCCAGTGGATTTTAAAACTTATATACAGTGTACAAGTAAAATAACAAATCGTAGGTAAAACCATGCTTATTCACAGAGTTACATAAATAATTATTCCCAGATGTCTTTCACCCCTTTGCACCCACATATTATTCTTGTTGGCCTGGAATCCTTATCCAAAGCAATTAGAAATCACTTTTGAATAGGTTACATTTAATACTGCACTACATTTATGTAATCCAAGATGATACATGTTAAGTGTTTTCCTTTATTTCCTTGTAGATATTCGTAATCCATTTGTGATAATAGACAGACCTTTGTGAATGCTCTCATTCTCTGTATAACAAGCATGCTTTTCTGACTTACAAGTCTACTTGTAAAGAGAGTCTTTTAATACAAATAGATATTTCCGGTGACAAGTATTACCACTTACATTGTAGATGTGCATTATATGTACATGTATGTATATACGGTGTACACATATGCATGTACATTAGGATTATTGAAATCATTTACGTGTACATGGATGCATGGCACTTGCATACCAATACCGGTTGGAAAAAATGCCTTCATTTTCAAGAGTGATGTTTAAACTTCAACAAGTTTGAAGACACTCCATCAGCGAAGGATACAATTTGCTTAACAGCCATTGACTGAGAGCTTTGGTAATAATTGTTGTGGATAAGCAATGTTCATTTGTGTACTGTGCACATCCAGCTGCGTAGCATCCTATTCCAGTGTATATACTTGTGATATTGGAATACCCGGAAAACAACAAATCATGATGAGTAGAGGTAAAGATTGTGGTATTAGTGATACAGAGACATTTGTGCATATTGTACATGTAATAATTATATAATATTGACTGGCCTTGTGGGGGATATATTGCCTGCAACAGAATCATATTGCCCCGAGTCGAAGACGAGGGCAATATGATTCTTTTAAGGGCAATATTTTTGATATTCCCTGAAAGTGGAGCCAGTCAATATTATTATTATTACCTACATGTATATCATGTATATGCCTATTTTGTAGCAATTACAAACATTTCTGTTTGCCTGTCAGTCCCTCTGATTTCAGGTTATCCATACAGGTACATGTATGTAATCTGGGCCAAGCAATTGAGATGTAAATTGTTACTGTGCGTATCCATTGTTTAAGCCTTGGTACACTTTAACGTGTACATAACAATTATGCTCATATATATATATACTTTGATGAAAGCGCACTGTCAAGAAAGGGTGGAATATGTCAAAATATTGCCCTCTTTTGTAGTGTAGTGGTCTATGGGGAAAACCCGGAAGAGGGCAATATGGCAAATATTGCCCGCTCTGGTGACAGATTCGGAGTAGTGTGCAAAATACGGCTTTTTATTTTGCAGCTAAACAGCCCTGTATAAGTAATAATATGTCTTATTTACCCAGGGTAGCAGTATAATATACTGTTCTCCCTGAGGGCCCTGCAATCATATTATTACCCCGGCTTTAGCTGAGCGACCATGATAGAAAGATACATGTACGGTAGTTGACCTTAAGAAGTGCTAAAGATACTGTACTGTACATTACATGTGCCTGCTTAACGTACTGCTCACTTTGTTAAAAAATAAATTGAATTGATTTCAAGATTGAATAAGGTCTATTAGAAAATATTTGCTCTTGGCCAAATTTTCCAATCGACTAGTACCCTAAGAATAAAGATGTTGGTTTACATGTTTATGTCATTCACTCTGAAAACTTTTGTTATTCTGGAGCCACATAAACTTTAATAATGCTTGCGGTAAATACTGTGGGATATATATGTATACTTAAATGCCTGTTAAGAAGCTTGGTTAATTTGAACATGAACCGTAAATGCTGTTCTATTTTCTCTCTTTGCCATTCCAGTTTTTAATGACGGAAGAAGACAGGAACTTATCTGCATTGATGGAACAATCCCTGTACTCTACAAAGGTTTGTATGCTGTTCTTCCTGATATATGTGTAGGGTCTGAAACATTATATTAGAGGTTTTGATAGAATTTGATTGGACAATGTGTTTCAAGATATATATATATATAGGACAATGTATTTTGAAAGCTGGTATTTTCCTTAAGCTTCACATACTTTAAAACCAGATACTTAATTTGCGACATAAAACTTTCGCGAATTGTTAATGACAGCCAATTTTGCAGCAAGAAACTTTCACGATTTGCAATAATTTTATGTTTCAATCGTGATTTTATTATTTCGCAGCATGAAACTTTTGTGAATTTCAACCCCTTGCAAAATTCGTGAAAGTTTTTGGATTTACAGTAATCACCAAGTTTACAAACGTTAAATAACAAAGAATATTTCATGAAGAGCTTGTAATCATGTTTATAGTGTTTTCATTTTACATGTTGATAAAATCAATGTTTTATGCTATCAAATTTACAATAGATGACCCTATTGTGAATTATTAGAAGAAAGCCAAGCTTTCGGAGGTAAAAAATATTTGATGCAGTATTGGAAATCGGGCTGTTAAAACTGCTTATGGCACAGAAGGGGTTAAGAATATCTTTCAGCCTTCTTTTACCCTCAGTGTCCTCATGAATTAAAAAAAAATGAATAATACTAAATATGACTCAAGTATATCTATATGCATTCAGAGACAAAGACAGTATTTTTTTTGTAGGGATACAAGTTTTCTATATAGTTGAATATGTATGAGTTGCATGATTGCTCTTCTCTATTCTTCTGTACTAATCAGATCCCATAATGTCTTTTTATTACAGCCAACACATACAACATACCAATCTGCATCTGGATCCTAGAAACACACCCGCACAACCCCCCAATATGTTTTGTGCGTCCCACCAGCACCATGCTCATCAAACCCTCTAAACATGTGGATGCCAATGGAAGGGTCTACTTGCCATACCTTCATGACTGGAATCCAGTAAGTAAAACATGCATTGGATGTACATGTAGTTTGCAGGCACAAACCCTGGTCAGTCGTAAAAGAGTGTCTGCACCGTAAGACTACCTGACAGGCATAGAAAAATTCTAACAATGTGTAACATTAATAAGCCAGTGGATAATGTGCAATTGGTGCATGTTTAGATAAAGTTCATTTGTACCAAGTACAAATTTCCTTTAAGTACTCTAATAGTGTGCACATCTGTATAATATAATTAAATATACAGAATGTCAAAACAGATACATGTAAGTATACAAATTAGGGTCATTTGTATTTATCATTTGCTAATTACTAAATGGCTTATTGACCTCTTAACTTCAGCTGAATTGACTTAACCCTATGATCCCTAAACCTGACCTAAATCCAATTGCAGTTCATGACCTAGGGAGCATTTCATCAAGCGTTTTATCAGTGATTTTTACTGACAAATTTGCTCTCAGCCAATCTGATGCATGGATTTCAGTAGCTATAATAGTTGGTAAAAATCACTGACAAAGTGCTTGATGAAACGCTCCCCTAATCATATATCTTGGATGAGAAAGAGCACGAAGCAAACGTTGGATCATCCTTTCAGCTTGATGATGATTCTGTCTTTCCATGTTCCTTGTTGTTTTCTCCAGAACAACTCAGACCTTGTCGGTCTGATCCAGGTGATGACTGTGGTCTTTGGTGATAGTTCTCCTGTCTATGCCAAGTCATCTGGGCAACCGCCACCCCGCCCCTCTTACACCCCTCAAGGAGGAGGGATGCCCCAGCATCCAGGCTACCCCCAGCCTCAGCAGTGTAAGTTTAGATTGGGAATTAGAAGGGATGGTTTGAGAGTTAGCTGGTGTCAATTGTAAAGAATTTGGGTGTTGAAGGTGGTGATGTTATATGGAGAATTGAATGCACATCTTTAATAAAGAAGGCCCCTCTATGATTTTTTTTTTTCTCAGTGGGTATACATGTAGGTATCAAAGGATTGTAGTTCATTTTTAATTTCCAATATATACAGCTACTACGTACAGGTGATTTAAGGGTTCACATGTAGCAAAATTAAGGCTGGAAATTGGGTATTATGTGAAGCTTTTGTGATGCACAATGCAATCCTTCTGTTTACTCTTTATTCACCATGGATCTAAACCCTGGACTGCCACATTGTTTAGTACACACTGTATGAGTGCCAAAAGTCGACTGTGGCAGTCCTCTGTTTGTTCCATTGGCCGACCAAAGCCAGTAAAGAGTTAATTGTTGCCTACTGTTTGTGCTGATTGGTGCATGTGGCAGGCCTTGTGGCAAAGGTTAATATCTGCATTCATATACATGTACAAGAAGTGATGTTCAATCTGTGAATGCAGAAGAACATTTTGAGTATGTACATATACATATAATACAAAGAAAAGGAATAAAATAAATATGTTAGGTGGAGTAATTGATAGAACTTATCATCTCAGCCACTAAACATACGTTTTCAGACTTCAAGAGGATCAGAATCTGTGCATGAATACATCAATATACACTAATACCTGTTCATTTAATTCTCTTGGGTACTTTCAAGATTTTTCTAAACTTTTGAATAGAACTTTAGGGCAGTAGATTTCCTTATCTACTTATCACTTATATTGCCTCCCTGTAGCAAGAAATATGTGCCTTAGAACCTGTCTATAAAGGCCACCTGTCTACAGTGGCCACTTTTTCTGTTTCCCTTGGGTGGCCTTAATAGACAGATTTAACTGTACGTATATATTTTTGCTGCCTTCCATTGTGTACTTGAGAAAATAGATACTCCATCTACATGCACTTTTTTAAAAATTGCAGCGGGCTTTATGCCGATGCCAACCCCAGGAAACCCCTCCAGCGGTTACTCCCAGCCCCAGTACCCCCCTTCCACCACCTACCACCCCCCTGCAGTAGGTGGTAGTGGGTACAGTCCAGGCTACCCTGGCTCATCGGGTTACCCCTACCCATACCAGCAGGGCCAGCAGCCACCAGGTCAGCAGACACCGAGCCAGCCGTCATACAATCCTGCTGCTACGGCTGCTGCCACCACTGCAGGTGAGAGGTCTTTTATTTCGGGACTGTAAATCTAGATTCTTTTGCGACATGAAGCGATGATCGTCAATCAAGAGGTGAAAACTGGCACTATAGAGGGAGCCATCATCATCCTTATAATGATAATCATATCATTTTCATCATCATCTTCGTTTGTCTTTAACAACAGCATCATATTTTTATTGTCGTTATCCTCATCATCATATTTATTATTGGTATTGTTTTACACTTCTGGATTATTTCTGACATTTCCTTTACTGAAAGCATTGTGGATTTTCCATTAAACACTATAGTAGTGACTGTATTTGTAGCCGCCTTGAGCATCCTCTGGGATTGATATGTGTGGGATGTAAATGTAGCTATTATTATATCATTACTTTTCAACAACTCTCCTTTGCAGGCTCAAGGCCACCAGCGACGAGCCAGACTAGTTTATCAGATGATGCTATCAAGGCCTCACTCCAATCTGCTGTAGAGGACAAACTTAAGAGGAAACTCAAGGAGAACTCCGAAAAATTCCAGGTAAAATAGAGAGAGAGAGAGATAGAGAGATAGAGAGAGAGGTCTTTTCTTCAATGAATATTTGTTTGCAATATTTTGTTACATGCTGATAGGTCACTGATCTGCAACTAAGCTGCTTACAGATAGTGAAGAGCAATGGTAGCGAAAAGGAAATTGGTAGCAAACATGTTCAGTATAGCCTCATATTATTTCCCTTGTTGTCAGAAGATAGATGTGCTAGATATTGTAGTGTTCCATAAATGATTTCCTATGAATTTTAATGTAACTAGGTGAAAGGATTACCAGATCACAGCTATATACATGTAGGTCTGTACACCATGATCATTCTTCCCTGGCGATTCTTAGAAATCACAGACACACACGCTGGCTCATAGCTGAAGAGGAATAGCGCACCTTGTTGTCATTGGAATGCATTAGAACTATTGTTTACTTCTCATTTCTGTAAGATTCCACTTGTGGAAGAAAAAAAACATGATTTTACTACATCAGCTTTATTGCTTGTATCTTGCCATTTATCAACTAAACTGAACTAAAAATCTGACAATAGTTGATGAGGGCTAATTGAAACTCTATATGGGTTTTAAAGTGATTTGGTAACTTTGTAGAGGCTTGATAAAAATCTGAGCTGTCTGACCTTACATGCTATCAGTGTATGTAATATGGTGTAAAAATGAAGCCCGGGGGGGGGGGGGGGGGGGGGGGGGGGGGAAGGACTTCAAAATCATCATATCCTTCACAAAAGTAAACATATGCAAGTGACCGGAAATGCCAGACTCATTTTCCCCCATAGACTAAGTGATTGACTAAAGCGTATGCCCATACGCTTTCGTAAATAGTCAGTATTCAGTCATAGATATCGTAAAAATAACATATATTTGAAAACCTTTCTGTGCCTGGCTATTTATTTATCCTTCTAAACATCATTATACAAGACAGGTAACAAAATTCAACAATTTATTAAATCAGGCCTCCACAAAGTTACCGAATCCCTTTAAGAATTAAACAAGCATCTTGATGTGTCTTGGTTTTCAGGCTGAGATGGATTCCCTGACAGCCACCAAGGACAAACTAAAGAATGGTCAGAGGAAACTGGAAGACATCATTAATCAGTTGGAATCAGAAACGGTTTGTACTGCTTCAACGTATTAACAACCCATTGATTACTGAATCCCCTCATCCCTCTAGGTGGAAAAACAAGGTTGAGTTGTGGTAAAGGTCAAAAGTAACTTTAACCCTTTCAGGACAGGAATTATTTAAGGGCTAAATTGATCATATTTTGTTCTTCAAATTGGCAACAATAATATTTTTCTTTTAGTGCTACACGGTTCTAATAAGGTGTAATGTCTTTGAAAAAAATATATATGGTTAGGAATTTTGTCAAAAAGTTGAAAAAATTGCCAATTTTAATAAAAAAAGCAATGATTTGGAACCTCTCAATGTGTTGCCAATTTAAAGATTTTAAAGCTTATTCTCGTTTTTAGAATTCTTGGCATCAAACGCCATATGGTCATGCAACAAAAATGGACTTGGTGTGTGCAGAAATTTTTGCTCTTTCTACTCACACATTTGGTATAGTTTTTAGAGCTCTGAATCAAAAGTTACTGAGCCATACAACAAAATGTGGTCAATTGTCTTGAAAGAGTTAATGCTCTCTCCTTCTTTATTGTTCCCATTTGAAAGGATATGTTACATGAAGTAGCAATTGCAACATGAAATGGATTGCTCTTAGAATTTCCAAATATTTGGAATAAAACTTGGAATACTAGAAAGCCTTTTCCCAAATTTTGATGCAACGTGTGTGTATAGTCCCATATTCCCATATATCTGTGCAATGATGTATTCATTGTGTGATTTTTTTTTTCTTCAAAATTTAGTTAACTTGTTATCGTGTACATCCCAAAATTTTCCAGCACACATTGTAGTAAACACAACACAAAAAGTAAGTTCCCCCTAAAGCAAAATGGCGTAACATTTTAACGAAAAGGTTTTAAGCAAAATAACTTGGCAGGAGTGTTCCTACACTTATTGACTAACTTCTGTGTGAAAATGAGATTGATCTGTCAAGTCATGCATGAGTGAGCACACATTAAATGGAAAATTGTCATTTTTCAAAAGTCACAGGAGTCATATTTTATGCCATATTATTAACAGTGAATTTTAGCATTTCTTGCTTAATTTTAAAGTGTGCTCACTCAACCAGCCAGAAAATTACCTCTTGTGTTTACACAATTGACAACTCATTTTGGTAGCAATATCTGATGTTAATTTTTTCAATAATCCAAATGGATTTTGCCATTTCAAAGTTAAGAGGGTTGAACATTGCTACTTTCCACTAAAATTGTGCTCACCAAACCGTGCAAAAACACGAAAAGTGTCAGGATAGGTGCGAAGGGGTCAAACGATGGAACAAATACCAGATACACAATTCGCCAAAATGACCCCCCCAAATGGCTCTTGAGACTTTTGAAAAGTGACAATTTTGCCTTGAATGTGTGCTCACTCATGCATGACTCGACGGATCAATTTCATTTTCACACAGAACTTAGTAAGTGTAGGAACACTCTGACCAAGTTATTTTGTTCGAAACCTTTTCGTTAAAAAGTTATGCAATTTTGATTTAGGGGGAACTTACTTTTTGTGTTGTGTTTAGATCAATCCTTTCAATAACGTCTAGGTATTTTCTTTCATAATGCAATTACATGGCCAGAACACAGCTTTATCTTTAGTACAGGAATCCACTTATACCCCTCGTTTCAGTTCAGCTATTGAAATATATTCTTGATTGCTGGTTCTCATCAGCTTCTCTACCCCTGATGCCTGTTGGAGTAAATGTGTTAAGAATAGCAATGAATCAGAGAGTTTCTTCATTGCTTTCTGTTGTGCTTCATTTGCTTTCTGTTTTGCTTCATTTGCTTTCTGTTTTGCTTCATTTGCTTTCTGTTTTTCTTCAGGCTGAAGTCCAACAGAACATACATCTACTGAAGCAGAAAGATGATGAGATAAAGACAGCACTTTCTAAGATGGAGGGGCGTGATGAGCTTGACCTTGATGACTCTGTTGTCCCGACAGCACCACTCTACAAACAGTGAGTTTTTAGACCATCTTCCATTTATTTACTTATTTTTATGGACAAGAGAAGCTTGTTCTTCTTGAAAAAAAACAAACAGTTATGGATTGAAAAGTTTGGAATACCCCCCCCCCCCCGTGCCAGCACCTCCCAATACCTCCGAGATGCAACATGTTTCCCTAATACAAGTAACAGTTACCCCCCCCCCCCTCCCTCCCGGAGTAAGCACTCACCCAGGACAAGGACCCCCATTTACAACCTCTCTCCTCCTCCCCCCCCCCCCACCCCCTGTTCCCTTGGTCAATTACCCTTCAGACAACTACCCTCTAAAAAAAATTATCATAACTATCAATTGAAAGTTAATTGTTGTAAGGGGTGGTTGTTCAAGGGTTTGGGGGGGGGGGGGGTTAATAGAAGGGAAATGCAAAAGAGGTAGACGATAAATCATTTGGTTTGACAGCATCAAGCAGTAGAGTGGATATCTGATGATCTCATGATTTCCAAAAGTGATTCTAATACAAGTTTGAAAAAGTCACTTTGTAATAATGGTCATTATATTCTTTGTGCTCTTGCAGATTACTGAACTTGTTTGCAGAAGAGATGACGATTGAAGACACATACTACTACCTAATGGAAGGCCTCAAGAAAGATGTCATTAGCATAGATGACTTTACAAAGGTATAGTTGTGAGATGATGTTTGCTATGATATAGAATGACATTGCAATGGTTGCTATGACAATGATGGTGAATGATGAATGCAGTGGTTAATCTGATAGCACAGAGGGTGATTATACTATTAATACATGGTTGGGAGTGCGTTGGTGCGATCTGGCAACACAAAGGTTTTTATCGTGGTGTACTATACGCACGAGGCGCAAGCTGAGTGTGTTGGACACCACAATAAAAACCTGCGTGTTGCCGGATCACACAAACTCACAACCTTACAACCATGTATTAATAGTTTTATAAAACGGGTCGGCAATATGATTATGAAGTCTATAAAAATGGTTACAAACTCCATATAGAAACGCCAAGAGTTGCACAATCATGGAGGCTGCCATTTGCTTTCCTGGATGACATCACATAAGCGCAACCAACAAAAGTCATGCGCGTTTCAGTGTGCGCATGTAATCCCTGCGCTGAAATCACAATTAAACTATGCAATTTCATTGCGTTTTAAGTTTGCACGCACCAGAGGTACGCGTATGCGCAGCTCAGCCGTGCCTTAGTACCTATTTGCCGTGTGTTAGTACTTTTTTTTTGCACGGTCACATGGTGTTATTTGACCAATCAGGATGGCTACATTCTTGAACCCGTTTTATGATTACTCTTTACTGGCTTTGGTCGACCAATGAACCAAATGGGATTGCCATAGTTGACGTTTGGCACATGTACAGTGTATGTATGTATAATGTACTTCATATAATATGTCAGTCCAGGATTTTGATCCATGGCAAATGAAAAGTTAACAGTGATACAATACATGTATTTTTGTCATTTGATAATGATTGTAATATTAAATGTGGCCTATTGTATAGTATATATGGCTGTCACATGGTGGTGACCCTGGCGCTCAGCTCCCAATGTATACATGTAGTTGAGTCACCAATATGTAGTGCACAAGCATATCAGGCACAGCTGGGTGTGGAGATGTAAAAGGAGATTAATACATGTATCTGCCGTTGAGATGTTAGTGCTTGGCTGCTATTCAAACCCTCAACCTAATGATTTGGAAGAACCACTCTATACATGTACAATGACACATCCACCTGATAATGATGAAGATGACAACAACGATGAAGAAGGAGAAGGAGAAAGAGAAGGAGGAGGAGGAGGAGGAGGAGGAGAAGGAGGAGGAGGAGGAGGAAGAGGAGAAGGAGAAGGAGAAGGAGAAAAAAAGGAAAGAAAGGAGGATTAGCGGTAATAAGTTTAATGATGTTTTGTAGAGATGATGATGAATGTGATGGTGATGAGATGACGGTGATGACGATGATCCAAAGGTGTCATTTAACATTATGTCCATTCCTTTTTACTCTCTTCCTTTCGCAGAATGTGAGAGAGCTATCCAGAAAGCAGTTCTTACTAAGAGCCCACATACAGAAAGTCAGACAGACGGCAGGCTTACGCGAGATAACACCATTATGAGACCACAGTTCAACCATTTCTATGAAATATATGTAAATTCCATGACATACAAGTGTAATATATTACAAACTTGTAGACTGAAGCATCTTAGGGTAACGACAAGCTGTTAAACTGAACTTTTTAGGGAAAACTAGATGCACTTGCTTACACAGGTAGCACAGATTTTTACAGCTGATGTTAAGAACTATTCTTGCGCTTTCATTGTAAAAATAAGTAGAACAAAGTTATATTTGAATGGGGGATTATGGATTAAATACATTTAGGAATGATTATGTGTCATGAGATTTCAGAATCATTTAAGATAAAGTTAGTTCTGGTCATGTGATTACATTGTAAAAAAAAGTTTCGAAGCAACTGGGAAAAATTTATCATATCTAAATAAGAATTGGTGTATACTGTGCGGTTTTGGAATCATCAAAATGATGAAAAATGGACCTAATCTCACTGAAAATCATGTGCATTGCCCAAAGAAATGGGTATATGGGACTGCACACACATGAGGCATGAATGTTCACCCCTTTTCAGGGGACATTTCTGCTATGGTGTTCTTCCAAACTGACGGAAAAGGAATGAGAAAGTTTACAAATTATTTTAGACCTTTCCAAGTACTCAACCTTCTCTTTAAGATTGTAATGTCTTCACTAAATCTTCCTGAAAATCAAAATGATAAAGCACTTGACACAGATATGAGTACGTGGGACTTCACTAATATGTGGCATTAGAATGTGGTCCAAAGCTTTTTTTTTCATCGTATTTGAAATATGGGAGTACTTGAAGAATTATCCTTCTCATGGGACATTGCTACTTTGACATTTCTTTGCGTGGGAAAACTCACAAATCATTTTCCAGCTGTAGCAGAACCTCAACCTTGTCTTTAAAGGGTACCAACCACCAAAAAATATTTTGCTCTGTATGTTGAGAGGTTCCATGTTATTATACTATATACAAAATATGGGGTTCAAATATTAATTCTATAAAGAGGTATTGCAATTTTAATTACAAAGCTCTCTTTAAGCGTAAAAGTGACTTGTTAGTAGACTAAACAAGTCACCCATACACCTGCGCACCTGCATGTTATCCTTTTATTTCCTTCATACTCCTTAACTGTAGAAGTACTTTGATGTTGATTTTTATACTTTCTAGCTGTACACAAATTATTTTTTCAGGTGATTGGTACATTTTAAACATTACCATCTCATAACCACACATTTTAGTTTTTGCTATGTCAGGCATTCATGCCTGTTGCCTAGATGGAAAGGACATCAGATAATACTGTAGGGCAAGTCCATAGTGTCCCATATAAGTTCTGATGAATTTTTTGGATTTGGATTTGGATTTTTTGGTACCGTAATTATGTTGTAATTGTAGTTTTACAGGTACATGTAAAAAGTTACAAACCATGACTTCGTAATAAACATTCGAAAGTAATATAAAACGAATTTCAAATGTAATTTTGCTGCATGTATTTTACTTTTGACAGCGTTTGCATTTCATTGAAATGAATATTAATTCTTCCGATCAGAAAATGTTGTGGGCTGTTCAATGCTTATTAAAAGTCACACTTAAGAGAACATATAACAAGTTTTTCTTGCATTTTAAAGAGTAGCGTGCTAGACTTTTTGCAAAAATGTATTTCATGGTTCTTTGGAGTAATGTTGCATATATGTAATATACTGTTTTCTGCAAATGTATGCAAGATGGATTCCATCCATTGAGATTCTGTCACTCATAATGGTGAATTTAAAGGGTACAAATCACCAAAAGATATTTTCTTCTGCATGTTGCAGGCTCCATGTTGCTATACTTTCTTTATGGGTTTCAAATATCACTTCTATACACAAGAGATCATATTGCAAGTTTGAATAAACTCTCAATAAATGTAAAAGCGATTGGTGAGTACGCAAGTCTATGCTTCTGTATGGCTCGCAAAGAATAGGGCCCACAAGCAAGCCAAATCTGATTTTGGTTCTGTGCACGCATTTTTTATTGTTGATTTTTTTCATACTTCTTAACTGTTAACCCATAGAATGTCAGGTAAAGGTCGTTGACATTAGGTTTGGAAATTCTAGCTGTACACAAATTATTTTTGTAAATGATTCGTACATTTTGTTTGTCATGAGGGTGTCTGTTATAGAATTGTAGCATATTTTGCTATACAAGTATCACCTATTTTGTAATTGTGATATTTTACTGCTTAAGATGCCTGAAATTTTCTCCTTTCTTGCTGAGAGGTCCTTATTGTTGTTCCTGATACATGTTTGGAACTTGATGACAGCATATTAAAGGATATGGTATGATTATTTTCATGTGGGACAAACATTTAAAAATTTTATCCTACAAATGGGTCCTAGTCAATAGACCACTTCGGTAGTGAATTCAAATTTGATACATACCTTTCAAGCAAGGGTGGTTCTTGACAACCTGAAAGCTTGCCGGACATAGCAACAAGTAAAGCGTGCAAACTGGATTCCAAGCATTAAGGCTCATTTATAAAAAAGCAGGTTAATGGAATAGCTCATTACTAGGTACCTATATGGGCCTAAATTTGAACCCATTACAGAACCAGTCTATTGAACCAGGGTCTGTTTGTAGAGGACATGAGTAGATATGCTTAATTAACACCACAGCTATTAAAGCACACTCAGTGGGCTATTGCCCTGTCTCTGTTTTCACCGAATATTTTCTCCAACCTACCCTTGTTACGTTACCAAGATTTATTATGTATTTCCAAATTGTAAAGTTGTTGAAGTAAGAATATATTATTTAGGTTAACATGATGGCTAATCATGTTGTAAATTGAATGTTACGTCATATTTATTTCCCCTATAAATTGATATATACTGCTAGGATTTTTTTTATTCTGGTGGTTTATTTTTTTGCTCCTATGTGATTAAATCAGAGATACTTTTATAGGTGTCACTACGTTATATTGATGGAACCATTGATTGATAACCACATCTCCCACTGGTTAAGGGAGGAAGGTTGTATTTAATTTTTCTTCGTGACTTAAGAGAAATGCGAATCATATAATATTTTTTTCTCTGGTTGCATTTGAAAATGTAATTTGTAAACTGTTCATAAACTTTGATTTAATTAAAATGTCTATTCCATGTAAATGTTCTCATTCTTTCTTGGTTTTTTGTTACATGGGTTTGATTTAACATTTTCATTTATTATTTTTCCTTTATCAGTTTATCAAAACATGCAAAATGTCAAAACTGTATTAAAAACATATCATGTAGCTATTCAGGCAAGAGACGTCAATCTGCTTGCAAAAATGTATGCTGTTGGTCGGGCGGATCCAGGATTGAGTACAAGAGGGGGTTTGTCAAAAGGTAGACCCGTTTTTTTTTGGTCTCGCCAGCTTCTCGAAAAGTCACTCAGGGGGGTGGGTAGGGACAAAAAATTTTTTTCGCCAAACCTTCAAAAGTCGTTCAGTAAGGGGTTATGGTGGCCCACTTTCCCTCCATAATTCCCTGACAAGCAACAACAAAAAAAAAAAAAAAAAAAAAAAAGGTCTTCACTCTAATAGGGGGGAGGGGCACAATCAAGAAAATGGCGCATCATCTATGGTCAAAATTCATACTTCTCTTCCAAAAGGGGGGCACGGGCCGGCTGTGCCCCCCCCCCCCACTCGGATCCGCCAGTGCTATTGGTAATAAACCATTGGGATTCGAAATCCATCAACACCGAAAAGACGTAATCTATAAGTTGCAATCCCGGAAACAATATTATCCATGAGATATGAACTAAAAAGAAACGGCCGATACCCACGATTGGTGCCACCGAAACTTCTAGAAATCCAACATATCAGGACGACTACTCTTTAGACTACTACCCTGTGCATGTACTTCTACCGTATTTCCCTCGGCCACTCGCCCCCTAGAGGCGAAGCTATAATGGCGTGTGGGGCAAACAATGAAATTGAGCATCCTAACTTGCCCAAACCTGTACAACCGAGGGAGCAAAGTGACAAAGTCGTAGAATTTTATTTTTTTTGCATTTCTTAACCCTCAAAATGCAATTTCTTATGTATTTACCAAGATCATTTACCAATGGGTTATTATAGGGTTCACGATGCACACACGAGAGAGCGTCCTTCTTTTGTTTACTTCTATACGGAGCATCACCACGGTGATTTCATTTTCCTTTTGATTTCGTTCGATTCGTTGCCAATGTTTTTTTTTTTCTCTCTCTCTGCACACACTCACACGCATGTGCACACACCCAAAAGCACGCACACACACACACACACACACACGCACACACATTCACATACATGCACTTGTGGGGAATTTTGTTTTCTCCTATTTTATTTTGTACCCCGCAAGCACTTCTCCTATTGTATTTTGTACCCCCACAAGCATGACGGAATAAAGGCCATCATTGTGCTCTTTTGTTCTCTGTACCCCACAACTGCATATATGTAAAAGCACACCCTCTCTCTCTCACACACACACACCCACCCACACACACAGTACATCAAGTGTCACAATATCGCCCTTTATCAGATGATTGTATTTTTGGTTCTGTGAATGAATAGTTGGCACGAAAATTATGACCAAGATTTAATAGAGTCCGCTATACTACAATCAAAGTATTTTACAGTAGAAGATTTCATGATAAATCTAACACATTTAAAAAAAATAAACCCCCTATAAATAAAATAGAGTCAATTAATAATAAACGAGAGTACAATGGATTTGATTTGTATACACAATCCTTAAATTTATTACATATAAACGGCAGGAGTATATTTAAGAACTTTGATTAAATCGAATTACTCCTATCCAATCTGAAAATTTTTCCATTTTCTGTAATAGGCATATCGGAAACTTGGCTTCACAACAATTCCCCACCTTTATTTAATCTTGACAATTATCAAATGTATCGTTCGGACCGCAAACATAGTAAAGGGGGTGGGGTAGCACTATATATTCGTGATAATATTAAACTAAAATTAAGACCCGACTTACACATCGAGGGTAGTGAAGACCTTTTCATTGAAATTTTAAATAGTAACACTAAAAATATAATAATAGGCTTGATATTCTAATATTGATTTATTTTTAGATAGCTTTGACCAATGCCTTAATATTGTTTCAAAGGAAAAGAAAGAAGTTTATATAATGGGGGATTACAATATTAATTTACTCCACACAGATGATAATTACACTTTGAAATTTATAAGCTCATTATTAACTTATACATTTCATTCACACATCTCTCAGCCAACGCGGATATCAAGTACATCACAAACACTTATTGATAATATTTTCTCTAATACATTTAATAAAAAAAGCGCTGATGGCATACTTTATTATGACATTTCAGATAATTTGCCAATCTTTACCATCTCCGATCAACCTATTTTTATGCAAAATAATAAGACTATATATCAAACACTTAGAAAAGAAACTAAACATAATGTAGAATTATTAAATTTTGATTTAGCTCAAGAGGAATGGTATGAAGTGTTAAATGAGACAAATGTTGATGTATCGTATGAAAATTTTATTTGTAAATTAATGTACTATTATAATAAGAATGTACCCATTGTAAAAACTAAGAAATACAAGAAATCGAAACAACCTTGGATCACTAAGGGCATTTTGCGATCAATATCTACACGCAACAAATTATATATTAAGTAAGCTCTTAAAAGTAAATGTGACTCTAAAATGAAAAAAATATACCCGGTAAACAATATAGAAATAAACTCACATCCTTAATAAGATTATCACGTAAATTACATCATTCTCGAATATTAAAAGAAAATAAAAATAACATTAATTCGGTATGGAAAACCTTAAACAATCTCATGGGTAAGAAAAAGGTAGGTCTTAGTGATAGTTTTAATATTGATGGCGAACAAATTAGCGATCTTGGTAAAATATCGGATGCGTTTAATAATTATTTTATTAATATAGGTCAGAACTTAGCCTCTATAATATTGATGCTGGTAACACACAATTTTCCAAGTTTTTATCCCCCCTTGTGAAAATTCTTTATTTATTAATCCAACTTATAATCCGGAAATATTAAATATTGTTGCACAACTTAAGTCGAGTAAATCTACGGGACATGATGGTATAAGTGTTTCTTTATTGAAACAAATTATTAACTACGTTGCTACCCCTTTAACTCATATTTTTAATTTATCATTATTTAATGGTAAATGCCCTAACTCTCTCAAAGTTGCAAAAGTAATCTCTGTGTTTGAAAAGGATGATTCATCATTAATGAGTAATTATAGGCCAATATCTCTGTTACCCAGTATCTCTAAAATCCTAGAAAAAATAATTTATAAACGGTTATATAATTTTATGAATATAAATAATTTATTGATCCCTAATCAATTTGGTTTTAGACCAGGACACTCTACTGATTATGCTGTTTTACACATGTGTGACAAAGTTATAGAATCATTTGCAAAAAAGGAACATACTATAGGCATATTCATGCCCTCTTAAAAATGCGTGGTCAAAAATAACCCCAAACGGGGTTACAAATGACCCCGCATGCGGGATCAACTATGCACAAACCCCGTGCGGGGTCACATTGACCCCGCCATGCGGGGTCACCCAAAGTAACCACATAGCGTGGTTACATTTCGACCCCGAATGTGGTCAAAATTTAACCACGATTGCGTGGTCATTTCTGCATAACTTGACCCCGCATAATTTGACCCCGCATACTAATGATCATTACCTTTAATATAACCCCGTCAAAACGTACGGGGTCATTTCTTCCGACCACGCAACGTGGTCATTTCCCGTCGGACGGGGTTGATACTTCTGCCGGATGCGCGTGTACCAACCACGTTTCAAAGATTAAAAAAAAGAAGCTAATGTCAAGTAATATCATAACATAACATATTTTGTATATTTTGCTCACTATGACCTGTAACCTATCCTCTCCTATCGTATAGCATATCATACCCCTATCATCCTACTTTAACCCTACTCCTATTATAGTCCTACATCCTATACCTATATATTCTGAAAACCTTTACTTTATTATATAGGGACTGTATTGCAGTGCTTGCTAAAAGTGGTTAAAGATTTTAATTTAATTTTCTAATGTAGATTTTTAGATCTTAAACCTAATTACATGTTTGAATATGTACAACATAATAATTAGTATACATACATTTTTCATCACATTTCAAAGTGCAATCATTGCATAAAAACTTAAAAATCAAGTGTCATTTATATATATAAATTCTGGTTGTTTACGGTTGCTCATGGGTATTCAGGATACATCATGAATATTCATGACAATGGCCTAACGTTTAACCAAGTAGAAGTCGGACCAATACTTTGCTGATGAATAAGCAATATTTCAAATGGTTAGTGATTAACCAGTGAAATTGGAACATTGTGACCAACATATTTTTGGAAATAACCCATATGGTGTTGACCAATCGCATTGGTACATTTTTTGACCAGTCCTTTTTTAGAGTGCATTAAAATGACCAGTTTTTGCGTGGTCATTTTGACTACGCAAAAACTGGTCATTTTAATGCAGCGGGAGCATTATTGATCGAAAACAACCCCGAAACGTGGTCGAATAAATTCGACCACGCAATATGCGACCCCGCATTTTTAAGCATGGATTTATCGAAAGCATTTGACACAATTAATCATGGAATATTATTATATAAACTAAATAATTATGGTGAAAGAGGACAAGCTTTATCTTGGTTCAAAGATTATCTACATAACCGACAACAATATGTTAATTTACAATCTTATAATTCCTAAAGACAATATATAAAATGTGGCGTACTACAGGGATCAATATTTGGTCCATTATTATTTATTATTTATGTAAACGATATAATTAATTATTCTTTATCCTTGAATTTCGTTATGTTTCCTAACGACACAAGTATACTTTATTCTCACCATGATTCAAATGTACTTATAAATAGGTTTAATTCTGATTGAAAAAACATATCTTTATGGTTTAAATGTAATAAATTGGCTCTCAATATTAATAAAACTAATTTTATTCAGTTTAGACAGGCAAAGGTACAGAATGTAGATTGTAATATATACTAATTGATGGATTGCCTCTAGTAGAAAAACACTCTACAAAATTTTTAGGAGTTACAATTGACTCAAATTTAACCTGGGCAGAACACACACGTAACATTCATACATCAATATCCAGAAACATCGGAATTCTTTACAAACTACAACAATTAATAACTGAAAGGTCCCTAATGATATTATATAATTCCTTAATTCTATCTCACATAATTTACTCAACATTGTTTGGGGAAATTGCTGTGTAACTAAATTAAATTCTATATTGTAACCAATTCTACTTATTTTTCTTACACTGATCTTTTATTTAAGCGTCTAAAAACATTAAGGATACAGGATATACATGCTTTTCAAAAAGGAATGTTTATGTACAAATTCACATTTAAGCAACTCCCTTCGTTATTTTGTAACATATTCAACTTGAATTCAAATATACATGCATATCCTACTCGTCACTCCATAGATTATCATTTAGAAAATCCCAGAATTATTTTAGCACAAAAGTCAATCAGGCACCATGTTCCGGATGTCTGGAGCGCCCTACCACAATGGCTAAAGCAATGTTACTCAATTTACTCTTTTAAAACATCAATCAAAAAATATTTATTATTTAAATATTAAAGTACACCTATCTAATCTAATCTAACTTAACAAAAATGCCACTGGAAAAAAAAGGATTAACTCTTGATCAACCCAACTTTTTTTCTTTCTTTATATAATAACAATTATTCAGGGTTCTAGTTAGATATTGATATATTTATTATGAAAAAAGGGTTGAACTACTTCTTCAATACACACCCTACATAATAAAACAATAAAGCAATCGATCAACCAAGATGCACATGCACACATCTCTACACTTATGCACTCACGTGCACACACTTTTACTTTTACTTCCATACGCCCGAAACTGCTGATGTATTTTTTTTTCTTTTCTTTTCTTTTCTTTTTTTTTCTGTGCTTTTTTAAAAATTATTAAACCGTTACGATGTCCAAAAATCGTATAAAATCTTCTCGAGGCTCCCATCCCAGTCAAGCTATGTGCTTATGATGGCAACCTCCTGCATTTTTTTTCCTCATCAAACCTTTTTCCTTTAGTTTGCGTTCTATAATTTGTTATGTCAAAGTATATGTTCTTTAATATAGGATTTGAAGGTTTGCATGGTGAAGTTGTAATTCAGAAAAAGATCGTGGAGTTATTCCAACTCACATGGTTGTACCGCAAACCTTGTTATGTCAAATTATATGTTCTTTGTATTGATGATTATATTATCATGTATTGTGTTACTATGTTCCGTTCACTTATTGTATATCAATTATGCTTTGTATATTTGGAAAAAATGCAGAAATAAATCAAATCAAATCGAAAGGAAAATTGGTAAGTGAGCACTGCAATCGAGCTGTAGAGAATATTCATATTCATTGAGGCTAATGAAACATATTACGTATACCTTTGGTGCTTGGAATACCAAAGGAAGGTATATACACTTTCGCCAGGGGAGCTTACGTCTCTTGCCTGAATAACTTTATAGTTCTGAAATTTTTGCAAAATATTGATAAAGGAAAATTTTGATTCTCGCCGCTAAAGACAATTTACCCAAAAATTATCCCCCCAAATGTCTCTTGGTTATTTAAGAGGTGATCTGGGTGAATCTCTTCGGGATTTTACTGGGTGTTATATTTATAGTCCCATCGATCTCTTCGATGGTTAGTCCACTTATAAAGAGTTATCTTAGAAAATTTTAAAAGTCGATAGTTGATTTGCGATTATAAAGGCATTTATTACCTGACCTCTACGTCGAAGAAACAATAGCTCAATATACGAAAAGAAGGAAATTTATTTTACCCCTTCGATTCATACTGCAATACTATAATTCATCCTAGTGAAATTGTAATTTTGTCATTTAAACATACCAAATATGATTTTAAAAATACAAATAGACTACCTCCCTTATTTAAGAAATCATACATGTATTAGGAATCACTTTGTTTTGGAATTGAAATCCACGTGTAAACAGTGGAATCCACTCTCAAAAGAGCAATTAAAACCACTACTATGGAGTGGACTCCACTAGAATGAGTGTCGATTCAACTCCAAAACAAAGTAATCCCCAATATGACACATATAATAGAATTCCAGGAGTTGGTCTAGCGGTAACGTCTACAGGCAGCTTTTTTATTATTATTATTATTATTATTATTATTATTATTATTATTATCCAATCTCTTAAACGGTTATCTAACTGTTTTCACCTTCCATATCTGTCACATCTAATTCCTTGGAATTTATCGCTTTTTAGCCCCGTTAAAACGTAATGTATGGGTATTGATTTCCTTCTTCTTTTGGCCTACCCTGTAAACTCAAGGAAGGATAAAAATTTCTAGCATTAAAAGCCAAATCGATATCTTTGACGAATTCTCTATCTTTCCTTGTTAATGGCAGGCGATATATAAGGGGGGGGGGGGGTCAGTTCATATTTAAAATATTTGTATTCGTCTCTCTCCTCCTTTTTAATATTTCTCCTTTAAAAAAAATCTGTAAGCCCATTTGCAAGTACAAATATCACTTGAACTCAGCTTTATTTATTGAAATTCTCTCATGACAGAAAATCGAAGTTGACGAAAAGGATCAGATCGCAACGTCAATACAATCATTGTGTCGTAAGTTAGAGTTTAAAATTGTTATTCCATCATCGATTTCGTTACCTGACTCTTACTCTCTGTCTCTTTGTATAACTTTTTTTTTGTTCTTCGGCTACCGAAATGCTCTTGCGATTCATTCTCCTCTCTTTACAGAGAAGTATAGGTTATAAAGTTCTTTTTTTCTTGCTTCGCGTTTGGAAAAAAGAAAGAAAAAAAGTTGATGATGATTCTTCCTTCGTCTACACGCAATATATAATAAATTATTTAATTGTGATCGTTTTGAGATTCAACTTAACCTTTAGGGGAAAAAAAATCAATATTCAAAGGTCAGTCATAATGAATACAAAAAGAAAGAATATCAGTCGTCGAGTAGCTGGCAGAAGGATGTTAGCACGCATGCCGTTTCTAAGATTTTTGGTAGCTCCTTTTACATGTATGCATACATTTTTCAAACATGACATGATATGATTTCTCAACTAATCAACTAAGGAAAAGAAAAAATAGATCTTAATCATCTCGTTTTAGTAGTTTCGTATCAAAAATAAGCCCATATTTTTTATGTTATGGGTATTTTAATGCTAACGACATTTTGCTTCAACGCTAGAATGCGCGTCCGCGTTGAGCAGAATGGCACAACGAGCTTCCGTTCTTCTGCCAGCCGAACGACGATCTTGCCTATCAAAAGGTAATTTTCAACTTTTCTGTTGAAAAATTAGTTCAAAATGTCAACAGAAGAAAGTTTGTAACCATGCTTAGCATCTAGGTATGGTATCGCTGTACTACTCAGACAACTTTTCCAGCAACTTTCAGGGCTGTATCTCTCAAGATTCTAAGATGAAACGAAAATAAATACAACTGTCTTCAGGAATGTGAATATTTTGACATACGGTAGTTCTGAAAGTACCGGCTGTAGTTGATTTATTCTAATGTGGGGTTTATTAGAAACAAGTTCTCTGCCAAACTTTGCATCTCTCTTCAAGAATTATTTTCCTTCATATTCGGAAAATATTGAATGTTTTGAATGATTGTCATTTTGACAGAACTACCGGCACGAAATAAATTCTCTGCCTTACAGACCAGACTTTCGGGACAACATTAGTCTATTGACTTGGGCATTTCCTTCAATTCCATGACCAAAAAATACTCTATTTCCGTCACTGTGCTTTATAGGATTGAGACATTCATCGAGAACGTTGTTTCCCTCTGGTAAAGAAGAAAACATAAATTCTGAACACTATTGGTCTTGGAGTTAATGACCCCCCCTGTTTTTGAGTAGACACGTTTCATAAAACCTCTGAAAAAAGGTTCGAAAATAGTCATTAATAAGTGAAATCAAATCAGCCCCCACTTTAGAAAACGCTCTGCAGCCTCTGTAATAATATATACATGTATCGACAGATTCAAAAGCTTTCGCACACCCCCCCCCCCCCACTCTAGGGCGCACGCATTGCGTGCTCTGTCCGACCGCCCCTCCCAAAATGAAATCCTGCCTACCCTGGTGCATTTAGGCTTTGGTATAAAATTACATTATTGATTTCTAGAACCAGGATCAACTAATCAAGAAGAAAATCACTGGAACTGTCAAACGCTGGTAATAATTCCGCATAAGGAGGATCGAAATCCCGCTAAAGAAATGAATGATCACCTAGAATATGTAAAAGGATTTTACTGCATCAAAAACATGACCAATTAAATGGCCGATAATGAATTTCATAAATTTCCTAAAATGAAGGATTGTTGTCCTTATGGAGGGAAAATGTCAAAGTAAAGGCTTTATGGGAGGGGGAAGGGCAAATTTTGACTGAAATCTGGCTAAAAATGATCGTTACAGTCGCCTATATCTTTCTTCTAATTTAGTAATAAGTCTTTACCTATTTCAAAACAACCACACGACGTGGTAATGAAACAAACAACAAAACAAACAGACAAAGAAACAAACGAATTAATCCATATCAATGGACGTAGAATAACAAGGATAAGAAGAAAATTGTTTATCAGAAATGCTCTCATGTTGCAACACTCAGTGACTAGTATTGTTTTCTAATGCCGCTTTTTTGTGAAGTCCCATTCATCAATATATTCGTGTGCAACTACTTTCATTGTTTGCAATCTTCCACAAAGATTGAGTAAATCTTTTTAAAGTGAGATAAATTCCAAAGGTAAAATTCATTCCCAAATTATCCATTTACTTCCTGACATATTATAACACACCGTCCATTAGAATTCTAATGTGTAACAAATTCAATGCACAGTTCGATATCTATTCACCAAACTATTTCATGTGATATTATTTTAGCATATATAATTTCCCGTATTGAAATTCCTCATGATTAATTTAATAGTTACAAGTAATCTAGTGAACCATTGTAACTGAGATCCTTAAGATTTCTGCATAGTTAGGCATACCCAATAATCTTCTATATAATGTTAAATCAGTTTGAAAAAAGAAAATATGTAATTAATAGAACATTATTAGTCAATGAAAGCTGAAGTATAAGAGCATTTTTCATAAAAAAAATTCTTGGAAGGATAATAAGAGTTGGCAACAGCCTGACTGTAAGCAGAAGTTGAAAACCTCTTTGTTCTGTTTATACAAGAAAATGCCATTTTGAAAGTCAGCTAGAGTGAAGGAGTGGAGTGAAGGAGGGAGAGGGGTAGCACACTTATATGCAAAATTGTCCTTTTCCAATTATGACCTAAATATACCGCTTTAAGGAAATGACTTCGTATATATGTTTTCATATATCAAACTTTTTTTTTACAATAATATGCTCGTAATGCTGCATTTTAAAATATTTTCTTTGCCCTGCGTCTATCATTAATTTGATCTCCTATTATGTCTTTGTTGTGCAAGCTTGATCAATAAAGTTACGTTTAAAAAAAAAATCTTTCAAGATTCGACGACCGTGAGGCACTCAGAGCCACTTACCTTACAAACTTCAGATAAAGAAGGAATCCCCATTACAATCTATCGATTTCTTCATCTACTGACGTCTGAGCATTTACTATCAAAAAGGGGCAAACCAGTGTGCTTTTCGGTTTCTTCATTTCATAACTACTTGACATTTTGTAGTGTAATAAGAAAATATATTTGAAAGATATGTACAGGGAAATCAAATATCTGAAGCAATTTTCTGAATACACAATCACAACTATTTTCCGTGTAAGACTTTCGCTTTTAATCCAGATGGGATTCGTCTGAATACTGGCGGTAGAGACTATCCCTTACTGGAAGAATGGGTCGAGGCTATAAATTGTGCAAATTAGTTTCCCCCAAGTGTACCTCAAAGCGTTGCCAATATAGGGAGCCAAAAAGCTAGTTGTCAATCAGAAGAACTTCTTTAAAATTTATCAAAAAATCGATACCAAAAATGTCAATCATATTGTACTGTCAAGTGTGTGTATGTGTGTGTGTGAGGGTCTGTGTGTTTGCTTGTGTGAAAAATACTGTCCATCTCTAGCACACACACACATACCCACCCCCACCCACACACACACCATCACACACATCAGGCACTTGCACAATTTCCGCACTTTACCCATCCTTACTCACCCACCTATTAACCACCCATTGGTGTCAGATTCCTTTAAAAAGGATGCTTATGAGTGATTGGGTACAAGTGTGCCTTTTGCATGTTCCAAAATCGAAGGGGTTGTGGTAAGTTGGATCATTAAGTCAATACTTCCTATCCGCTTTGATGACTGACTTTATACTGCAATATTGAAGTATTTCTTGACCGAGTGTAAGAGGGCTGTGGCAGACCTTGGCCAAGTTGGATACTAAATGTGGACAAATTTTGTAAAGACAGCTTTAGGCATTGCAGACCCCGAGTACGTGAGTTGACTTTTCTTCAATTCCAAATAAGGAGGGATATGGTACAGACCAATATTTGTAATTCATGTAAATTATGTGAAATAGGGTAATGAAAAATAGGCGTACAACTTTGATAAAGACTTGCCTGATATTCATAAAATGAAAAGTGAATTTACATTAATATTGACACGTTTAATATGCATCGTCTTTAAGAGAATTTAAAAAGGTCTTGGTGAATCGCGGCAATTAGAAATCGTCCGGACGCATAGCTGTACAGTAAACCCCTTCACTTCTCAAAAGGAGAACCTCGCCGTTTACAGATCGGAGAAATTGACAAATTGACAAAACGTAAATCGTCAAATAATTAATATATTGTATACCGTCTGTTGCCGACAGTCGTAAAGTCATTATGGATAACACTACGCAAGCAGGGCTGACGTTGAAGGCAAATCCTCTTCATACAACGATTGTTTACACCTTGTTTGGCATATTTGGTATTGCCGGCAATGGCCTCGTGCTTGTTGTCATCGCCCTAGTCGACGACCTACATGGTTTTACCAATCTTTTTATCGCCAACCAATCCCTGATCGACCTAATGTCATCAGTTGTCCTCATTGCTAACTTCGTCGTACCTCTACCACCATTGCCGTCAGGTCGACCAGCCCTTGCACGATTTCTTTGCCGATTCTGGCACACCAGGTACCCCTTCTGGTCCCTAATTGTCGCCAGCTCCTTAAACCTTACCCTCATGACTCTTGAAAGGTATTTCGCCATTTTCTACCCTATCCGCTTTCGAAGTCAGACCGACTCAAAATGTCTTAAGCTGATGGCAGCGCTCCCTTGGGTCATTGGTTTTCTGTTTCAGGTCATTTCGACCTTCTTTGCACACGTCGAAGATAACACCTGTATCATGTTTTCTTCTGACACCATTTTCAACATCGTTGCCTTCGGATCTGTAATAGTCCTGCTAGAATTCATCTTGCCAGTTCTTGTAATGATATTCGTGTATACATCAATCATTATAAGGCTACGAAAGGATGACATGAGGAAGTTCGAAACGACGCGCCGTCGCACAAATGATAATGCACAGCCTGGTGCATCCACTGATTATCGAAGCCGTGCTAGAAGAAACACTATTAAAACCATGTTGACTGTGTCCATCTTTTTCATTCTTTGCTGGTCGCTAAATCAAACCCTGGTCGCACTCGGCATTTTGGTTGGTGGAATCGATTTCAACAGCTTTTTGTATCGAATTTCAGTGTTCTTGGGGTTCTGTAATATGTGGATTAATCCTTTCATTTACTCATTCCAATACCGTAGGTTTCAAAGAGGTTTGAAGAAGATGTTATGTAGGAAACAAAGAAACACCCGATTGCAAGAATTTGAAACTATATCCAAAGCCTCAAAAAGCCTTGAATAATAATAATAATAATAATATGTCCATTTATAAAGCGCAGCTACTATACAAATATACTCTACTGCGCTTAAAGGCCAAGTCCACCCTAATATCAAGTTGATTTGAATAAATAGAGTAAAATTAAACAAGCGTAACAGTGAAAATTTCACGGAAATCGGATGTAAAATAAGAAAGTTACGGCATTTTGAAGTTTTGCATTATTTTATGACACAATGATATGCATAGCATGGGCGGTATGCAAATGAGTGAACCGATGTCACACACTCACTTTTCCTTACGTATTTTATTATATCAAATTTCAAATATTTCAATTTTTATAGATGTGATAATAAAGAATCCCTTCCTTGTATGAAAATAATGATGATTTTACGTGTTCCATATGGAGTCAAACCATGTTTATATTATTGAAGCAAAAAAAATGAAATATATCACTGTTACGCTTGTTTAATTTTACTCTATTTATTCAAATCAACTTGATATTAGGGTGCACTTGGCCTTTAATACAAATTTATATCTACAACCCTTTATTTTTAGTTTCAGGTATTTGTACCTGTAATTTCATTTCTTTTCACGTTGATGTTATTATTGCTATATCGTTACACGCTTACACGAATTTCGAGGCAAATTTTCCATGTTTTCTGTATTATTAGAACTTTGAGCTTAGAGATGGCTTAAGATTTTAACGGAAAGGGTCAAGTTAAAGGTTGTACATAAGGCACCACGGTAAAGATATTTTTATCTCCAAACCATATATATGTATAGTTAGATATGATATTTTAATATACGTATGTGAAAAAGTTCTAAAAATTGTATGTTCCTTTTCTATGTCTATTTTGCTTCGTCTAGATGTTTGATTGAGTGTCTTAATATTTTTCTTGCTTTTCACGAGTTCACTCTTTTAAAGAATAATTAAATACTGTGAAATTGATATCTTTTAGTAAAAAGAAAGTTGGCTGTAAGTTTAGTATGATACAGAGCGAAAATATCGACAAAAAAGGTATAAACTGTTTTTAAAATGTTCTTCAAAATGAAAAGAAAAAAAATGACAAATTTACAATACTCAGATGTTTTTTTTTGGGTGTGTAATATATATTAATAGACAATGTCTATCAAGTGCAGTTCGTAATTAAGTCTGGTAGAAATATTTTGGTGTATACGCTACTTCTTTACGTGTTTATGGTGCACACGATATGAAAGCGTATAAAGGTCAATTATACTCCGTACAAATGACCTTTATCTGCACATGCGCAAAGCGTAATTACGAACTGGCTTATTGTAGATGACATTGAAGGCATCAAGAACAATGAACAACTAATTGAGCACTGACTACTTTTGGACAGTGCAAACATATTAGTTCGCGGGGAGGAATGATAATAAGCTAAGATTCTGCATTTTTGTTTTTAAAAGAATAGCATGAATTTGCCCTGTTAGTCAGCAGCTATGGTTTAATCTGCAACCTTTCAACTAGCTAGATAGATCCCCGTTGTGACGGATGCAGACTTTCATAAGCAAGGAAGGAGGCCCTCAGACGGGGAGAGAGTGTGCTGATGAATCTGGGCATCCCTATCTTGGCTTTTACAGGCACCTATGTGAAGTACTGTTCGAAAATTGATATCGTGTGTATGTATTAAACAGAAGGTTGAGTTCAGATACAGCTGATATGTAATTTAAGAGCTTTCGAATACCTTTAATCCTCATGTGGAGATATTTGATAAATAAAAAAGATTGCTCTTGAAATATCTCAGAGATAAATATGAATTCTGATGCGAATACATTGTAGTAGAAAATGTCTCAAAGCAATAGGGAAATGTTCGTTATGTCTACATAAGAACTGGTGTATACTGTGAGGTTTTGAAATCATCAAAATGATAACAAATTGACCCAATCTCGCTGAAAGCACATGCACATCACACAGTAATGGGTATACGGGACATAAGTGGCATGTATGTTCGGCCCTAAGTACACTTGGGCTATTTCTCTTCATAATTATTTCGAATACGAGGGCACTGAGAAGCAATTCTTTGTCAGGGGACATTTCTACTATACACTATGAACATGGCGAACAAAGAAGCGGACAAAATATACAGCTCCTCATTGTACCTTCCACAATTGCCCTGGTAGACAAAAGAACATCCCTTCATTGCTATTATGTAAAAATATGTAGAACAGGTGTCACATGCATATTCACCTGTTCTACATAATAGCAATGAGGGTATGTTCTTTTGTCTACCAGAGCAATTGTGGAGGGTACAATGAGGAGCTGTATATTTTGTCCGCTCTCTTTGTCATCGTGTTCATAGTGATATGTTCTTCCAATCTGACATAAAAGGATTGAGAAAGCTCACAAATTATTTTTCACCTTTCCTATGACTGAACCTGCTCTTTAATGGCTTTACACACAAAGATATGTCTAGAAATCAATTGAAAGTTTCGTTCAAATTTTAATGCTACATGATTTTGCATATCCAGATGTCATGATACATGTGTACTTTTCTTTTCATTGTTTTATTTTGGTTTTTACAGCAAGTTTTATTAACATTTTTATCATTATGGTGATTCCAGAAGCGTAAGCTATTCTTGAATTGAATAATGCGTATATAACTACATGTAAGTGGCAGAATGCACATATTGTAGCAAAGTGTTCCTAGAAAGAAGAATAGTTCAAGTTGAAGTTTATTTCCACATGTGATTAAAAAAACACAAGTACAATTTATATGCATATATACAATAATAAAACATTAAAATGAAACATCTTCAATTGAAATCATAATGTGGGGGAAAAAACAAAGGCCATAGGCCTATCAAAGTTATTCCCAAAGATAATTAAATTTACATAAAATGTTTCTTAAATATACTAAAAATAAGATAGAAATACAATGACACAAAACATCAACATATAGAATTAAACCAGACAAATCCATTACAAAAAACAAACACAGAAAGGGCAATTATGTAAAATTAAACCTAGTTAAACATAATCATTGACGAGATATTTCTTATCATTGGCAGAGTCTGGAAAGTTTTTACAGCCAGCGTTGGCGGCTATGCTTGGATGTCCTGTAATCTTATTGTCACCTTTGATTATATCTGCAAGTAATATGCTCTCTCTATACCTGTTTGTCAGAATTCCCCTTCTCCTTATCTGTAAATCCTCCTATACATATGTCTTTCTACGTTTTCTCTGTCGCTGTTATTCGGGCCTCCAGGCCTGTTTTAACACCATAATCCGTCTTCTATCAATCTCCCGAAATCAGGGGATTATTAACTTTATGAATTTAATTAGATTTTAATGGGGAAAGTGGCCCTCATACCGTGCATGTTATTCGCCTCCAATATATTTATTCATTAATTACAGTCTAAACCGATCTGCCGACATCATTCAGGGGCTGATAGGAAATCACATCATTCAGGATTATCGGACTCGGTGGGGGGGGGGGGGGGTGGGGGGTATAGGTGGAGCTCCTTCTCCAAGAAAATTTCCCTTGAAAATATTTTCACTAATATAATTATAAATACGAATAGGATATACGAAGCCGGGCCCCTCACGCTGTGGGGTGGCGGTGCATGGGTCTGGGGTGGGAGTTGGTGTGGGGGGAAGTGAAGAAAAACAAATCATGTAGGCCGTCCCAAGACCCGTAAGGGGGGCGTCGGACCCCCGAAAAGAAAATAGCCCTTCCATTCTTTCATTTTTGTAAGGGGTCGCCAATGCATGCTTTCAAAAACATAGCCTTTCTCTGGTAAGAACAGGGCAAGATCAAATCGCTTCTCAAAAAGGACGAGATTCCGAGATATGATGTATAAGGTAAAGGTTACATGTCGTTTTTCCGAAGGTTCGTTTTTCCAAAGGTTCGTTACTCCGACGGTACGTAATTCCGAAGGTTCATAATTCCGAAAGTGAAAAGGGTTCATAAGTCCGAAAATGAAATAGGGTTCGTAATTCCGAAAATGAAATAGGGTTCATAATTCCGAAAATGAAAAAGGGTTCATATTCCCGAATTCTTTCATTCGTAATTCTGAAAAGCTATTTAGGGCTCTATTGTGTTTTCAGAATTATGATCCCTCTTTTATTTTCGGAATTATGAGCCCTATGTCATTTTCGGATTTATGAGCCCTATGTCATTTTCGGATTTATGAACCCTA
The DNA here is from genome assembly GCA_025617745.1 of Heliocidaris erythrogramma. Classification (NCBI taxonomy): domain Eukaryota; kingdom Metazoa; phylum Echinodermata; class Echinoidea; order Camarodonta; family Echinometridae; genus Heliocidaris; species Heliocidaris erythrogramma. The sequence goes on along the minus strand of CM046873.1, from coordinate 33,775,462 downwards.
TGTCATTTTCGGAATTACGAACCCTATGTAATTTTCGGAATTTCGAACCTTCGGAATAATGCATCAAATGTTCGGATTTATGAACCTCTTGTTATGGGAAATTTGCATTTCCGAATTTCCAACCTTCGGAATTATGAACTTTCGGAAAAACGAGTATTCCCCGTAATAAATAACTACTGGCATGACTGGGGCCATTCGTAATAGACCGCTTCTGTAATGTATACAAATTTATGCACATAATTATATTCTTTGAGCACCTAGCGACGAGCTATTCCATGAACATGCTTTTTATAAATGAGCCTCAATGCTTGGAATCCAGTTTGCATACATTATTTGTTGCTATGCCCGGGAAGCCTCCGGAAAGCTTTCAGGTTGTCAAGAACAACCTTTGTTTGAAAGGTATGCATAGAATTTGCATACATTACCGAAGCGGTCTATTCAGCGCTTAGCAATCGTAATTTAGTCTCCATCAAGATGAAAAGGTATTTTCTTCAAAACTCATGCAAGGTTCAGATGAATAACATATACTTCTTCGTAAACAATATGCTTACCACTTACCACACGGAAATATGTTTATTTGTTTGCTGTTTTTCTTAAGTTGTAATTAATAATTTGTGACAAATATGCATGTACCTTGATGATTAGTCATAAACACAGCTAGAGCCCGTGGATGTCACTGTATCTGCACAAACAAACAGGCATGTGTAACATCATATTAACTGTTACTGGTTAAAGATATACACACATATGGTAAAAATCTAATTGCTATATCTATTTCTGTAAATAATGTGAGGGCATGCACAAGGTATTTTCACACTGTACAAAGCATTACTTGTACTGTATCCAATATTGTCAACTGAAAACAAATGGTATAAGTTACTTGTCAAACTATTTAAAGTAGCAAACTATTAATTTTTTAATTTAAATTTCATTTACTAGGCAATTGCCTTAAACAAATATACGAAGACAAATACAAAGACAGTATGTGATATCTGGTTTCATTAAAAAACAACATTTTAGTAGAAGCAAATTATTCATACCATGAATTTAGAGAGTTGAAAAGTTTTGTTCCAAGATATACCACAGACAACATACTTTCAATTGCTTTGATGTGGAAGTGGATTATACACTTGAAATGAGTAAATTCATGCAAAAAAAAAAGAGAACAAAAATTCTGATCAAATATGGATACAGGTGATATGTGATTCAAAGGTGATTCAAAGGTAATTAAAACGAAAGAAGAAAATATCTAGATTGCAATTTTTTTAATTTTTTTTTTAAAGATAATGTGTAGGTTTACGTATGTCTATTCAAGTAAAGATAAAAAGAGCAGTCTCTTATGCCTTTAAAATTCTCTTATGAAAAGAATTTTAAATTGAAAAAGATCAAATATAGAACTTCCGTTAATCAGTATGTGGTAAGAATATCTTTTGATCTGTGTTTCCGGCAAAGCCCGGTTATATATATATATGAATATATAGAGAGAGAGAGAGGCAACAAAATAAGTACACCTGCAGACGTAGCTGTTGGTACCACGCTTTTAATAAGACCACACGCAGCTGCACTCATAATCCGAAGAAGGGCTATGTGCCCGAAATCTTATTAAAAGCGTGGTACCAACAGCTGCGTCTGCAGGTGCACTTATTTTGTTGCCTCTATATAATTAGCACCCGAGTACACTACCCCACCATGTTAAAGAGTATGAGCCAATTGTTGCTCTTATATATATATATATATATATATATATATATATATATATAATTTAAAGTAAGATAAAATTCACTCCGAGAATAAAGACATAGTAGATATCCGTAGGTTTGCTTCCACAAGCGCTTTCGTTTAATTCTTCAGGTGGAATCTACTAATCTGGAATCTACTATGTCTTTGTTCTCGTAGTGAACTTTATCTTACTTTAAATTATTTTTTCTATACGTTCTCCCATCTACATTTCTTTACAACTATATATATATATATATATATATATACATATTCGAGATACAGAGAGAGATTCGAAGTATTTATTTCTTGAAATTCTGTTATAGAAAAGGAGTTTGAAGTGAAAAAATTAAATCAAATTAAATTCTCCTCTAACTAATCAGCTTGTTTCGTTTCTGTATAAGACGATGTTATTTGTATCTTCTCCCTTGCTTCCCTCTTCCTGCTTAGTCTCTCTCCTATGTCCACTTTAAAAATATAGTTTTGTCATTTCTTCGTTCTTGTGCAGTAAACTACATTTCATATAAGATTTGTATTCCTTTGGTTGAAAAGGTCTTTTCATCTTTTACTTTTGTAAATATTTATAAAGTGAAATACAGAGCACGAGTGTATTCCATATCATATTATCGCTTCTTATTCTTGTGCAACTCGACAAGCAAAGCGAGTGGTTCGATACTTCGTTATTTCCCTCTCGTTTTCATATTTCACTGATAACTGAATACTACTTCGACTTCGAACTAAAAAAACCCCTACATTTTGCCTCTAGTCCATGTATTACTGTACTTCGCTTCAGGCTTTAATAATTAAAACAAAAATCAAGCATATTTTGTTTGAAAGAAACACACGCACTCACGTATTGATATGCCAAACACAATTTAATTAATGTACGATAAAAGAGCCATATCGATATAAAATGCCTTGCTCAAGGGTTTAAGTGCCGAAGCCACGATCCTTGCATTTACAGTCGAGTGTTTTTAACCACTCGGTTACAAGTTTACAACACCTCTACATCTTTTTAAAATTTATAATCGGTTCATTCTCTACTCTTTCATTACTTTTACCTCTATTTAAAGTTATCATTTATATTATGTCCTTGTGCAGTAACCTAACATTTAAATGTGGTATTTGTATTTCTTTCGTTTGAAAGGTCTCTTCATCATGTTCTTCTGTGAATATTTGATTGAAATGATATAATGTCGCTTCTTATTCTTGTGTATATAACATTATATGTACTAGCTTAAAGAGAGGTTCTAACTTTGCTTACTTTTCTCTCAACATTTCTCCCGTAAATGAATACGATTTAGGAAAAAAAAAGAAGAGAGAAAAGGAAAGAAATGAAAGGAAGGAAGAAAAGAGAAGAAGAAAACTCTCTCGCATTTAAATGTTAAACCGGGGAATATCAATTATCTTATTTTTTTTCGGTTCAGTTCTCTTCTCTTTGTTTAGTGTAAGCTCTACTCATGAAATTAACAATGAATTACAAGCCCCCAATTGAAGGGCGAAATAATGGAGCAAAATGAAACAAAAATGAGAGGGGAAAAAAGGGAAAGAAAATGATGCAACTCTTTCCGTTCCAATAATACCAGTACACCAGTGACGGATTTAGGGGGGGGGGGGGGGGGGTGGGGGTGGTGGGGCGGGAGACACGCCCGGCCCGTGCCCCCCCCCCCCTTCTGAAAGAAAGTATACATTGTGACCCCTGTTTTTGATTGTGCCCCCCCCCCTTTGAGAACTGATAACCTTATTTTCTTCTTTTCTTTTCTTTTTTCTTTGCTTGTGATAGATTTATTGAGGGAAACTGGACCCAACCCCCCACCCACTGAGCGACTTTTTGAGGGCTGGGGAAATTTTTGTTGCCATCCCCCTCCCAATATATTCGGGGGGGGGGGGGGGTTGGGCAACTGCTCAACCTGCCACCCCATAATCGACGCCCCTGGTGACTGATGTATCTAGTGAACACTCAACATTTACCAGACAAGAAAACTTTCTAATCCAAATGTATATATGTACATATATAATAATAATAATAATATATAAACACCTATCGGGTACATTAGGAGGACAGTTTTTGTTCTTTTTCTTTGTCCAACTGTCGACTTAATGTACCAACTGTCGACCTAATGTAGGGGTCTCTATTATGACGAAATAAACTGTATTGTCAACTGTCGACCTAATGTACCCGTTAGTCAAATAATAATAATAATATATGTACATGTATATATATATATATATAAATATAAAGAAAGTGTTCTGCGTCGGTTTAGGTAAACTATACGTAGAAAAGACAAATATAAATAAAAAAACCGTAGAGATGTCAATTATCCGATATTTCGGGCATAGCCCTTTGTCAAGGAATGACAAATTTATTAATCGTCAAGCAAAAATAAGGGCAAATAAAAGACGCGCAAAATGGTTGCGTAGAAAAAAGATGAAAAAGACGCGCAAAATGGTCGCGTAGAAACAAGAAGTAAGAACGCGCCAGAAGTGACGTAACAATACATCAAGAGAAAGAAGAAGAGCTAAGAGAGAGAGAGAGAGAGAGAGAAAAGAAAAGAAAGAGAGGGAAAGAGAGAAGAGAAAGGGACAAGAAAAAGAAAAAGATAAGAAAAGAAAGAAAGAAAATTACGTGATGGGAAATGAGCGGAATGAAACATTAATTCCTCTTGGTTGGAGGCAGCCAAGGCGAAAAATCATACGTTCCTCTTCCTGCTTGCGTAGCTGGTCGGAGCTGAAAGAACTGCGTACTATGCACACTTCAAAGTTCTGGATGTCATGGTTGTGTGAGTTAAAGTGAGCAGCCACAGGTAATCAAGGCGTGTTGAGTCGTATGGACCTCAAATGCTCTGTCACACGATCAGCTAGTCGGCGCTTAGTTTCTCCTATGTAGAGCTGAAGACACTGGGTGCAATGGATAGCATAAATGCAATCATCCGTTGTGCAGGAGAACTTTCCATGGATGGCCCATTGAGACTTGGGACCCCTAATGGTGATAGTGGCAGTGGTGACTTTGCAGGTGTTGCATCTGGGTCTGCCACAGGGATAGGTACCGCTCTGGGAGAGGTCAGGAGTAGTAGGCAGTCGGGAAGATACCAAGGCTTGTCGCAACGAGTGATCCTTACGATACGCTATGAGAGGCGGCTCCTTGAAGATCCCTGCGGTAGTTGGGTCATCTCGCAAGAGGGAGAAGTTATCATTGATGATCTTGGCAACACGTAGGTTGGTGGGGTGGTACGTGAGGACAAAGGGTACCCTGGAGGCGGTGGGTGCCATACGAGGTTCCAAAACGCCCACGCGAGGTTGCTTGAGAATTCTGCTCTTGGCAGAGGTGACGATGCTATCAGGATATCCCCTCTGGATGAAGAAACCACTCATCTTATCAACCTGCCGTTGGAAGTCATCATCCTCACTGCAAAGTCGACGGACACGTGTCAGTTGAGAATACGGAATAGACCGCTTGCAAGCCGGTGGATGAGATGATGCATAATTCAAATACGCATGAGATTCAGTCGGTTTGTAGTGGACAGAAGTCTTGATATCAAGTCTTGATATCAAGTCTTGTTTCTACGCGACCATTTTGCGCGTCTTTTTCATCTTGTTTCTACGCAACCATTTTGCGCGTCTTTTATTTGCCCTTATTTTTGCTTGACGCTTAATAAATTTGTCATTCCTTGACAAAGGGCTATGCCCGAAATATCGGATAATAGACATCTCTACGGTTTTTTTATTTATATTTATATATATATATATATATATATTTAAGTGGGTAAGAATAACAGCTTCTATGACGAGGCGGCAGCTTGAGTTTTGGTGAATGTTCTGGCTTCTATAGCACTGCCCAGGGTGCCGTGGCTCGAGGCAGGCATGTGAGATGGTTCGTCGCTTGTCGCTCAGAGACTCAGAGGGGTCTTTTAGAGCATATTTCTAATTGTCTGGTTATGTACATGTATATACTGAAATACCCAAATCTGTGCTGGCATCATAATCCCGTTACTAGCGAGTCTACATTTCTTTTTTCTCCCTTATTTTGTAACGCCTTTCTATGGAGCGCGTCGCTATAAGCCACCAAAAATCATTAATCAATTTCCTAAATCAAGTCAACAGTTCGGTGTACATCAGAGATTAACATGGTGTACAGTTAATGCTAATTCATCCAAATAATGTAAATTCTTATATTATTGTATTAATTAAAGTGACGCTACCATTCAATGCCACTTATTCTAAAGCGAATTATATTACTTCTATTTACATTAATTATATCTACAGCCCTGAAAAAAAATTATTAGACCAAGCTTCTGTAATAAGGGTACTATAATATGCAAACACAATTATAAATATGATTTGTCTTTGTATTTCATTCAATGAATACCAGCAATTATAACTTGCTTTTATGATATTTTATTTCCTTTTTACCACAAAAATAACACTTTCTTGGTCTAATAATTTTTCCATGGCTGCATATTATACATAACATTTGTTGTAATCATGCATTACTCGTTCCAACTATTTATAAAGACTACACATTTTATTACCCATTTGGAGCCTATGATCTACATTTACAAGCTTATCTTTCACGTTAAACTCCTCCGCATCTCTGCTTTTAGCTCAGTCTTTTCAATTGATACTAAATGCAAAAATTTATATATGAGGTACTCATCTTCTGTTCTAGTCTCACAATAACACGATAAAAACTACTTTCGAAAAATAAACTCAAGACAATTTCAATAGCCCTGTCTATCACCTTTAGAAATGTGCGAACATTACAATGGTGTATTACATAATCCGAACCTGATTTCTATGGGCAGTACAATAGGTCTTTGAAATTGCCCTTGAGTTTATTTTTCGAAAGTAGTTCTTATCGTGTTCAATACACACTAAGAAATTAGGGTTCACCTTAGGGTGCAAATTTGGGCGGAACATACGTATATCTACTCGGGTGGAATCTTGCACCCCTACGGGCGCACTTTGCAGAAACCGGGGTTCAAAATTGTGTAAGGTTGAATTATGCACTCTTCGATCAGAAGTATTAGTCTTTACATGAATACCCACACCAGCATTGTTGACACTTATGCCACAATATCTCATGAAGTAAGAATAGATATTAAAAAGCATAGAAATGAAATAAATTTCAAAAAAGAAAAAAATGAATCCATTTCTATCAGCTTGTGGCATAAATTTGCCCTATTTAAAATCTCCGTAATGACGTGTTTCAAGAGAGTAATCGCCCACAGACAAACATAAACCAGCTTGCAGGCTGACAGCAACCAACATATCGGTACTTTTAGGGCTTAAGGCAGAAAAAATTGCATAATTCGCATATTCAAGTTATATGGGGAATTTATCATGGCTCATTTTTATAGTTTCTTTGTCAGACAAATTATATGAATAATAATACGTGGTTACATTTGATAATGCAGTCGGGATTATATCATTTTAATGTGTTGGTTTTACCAACTGTTAATGTACTGATTTGTTATATGGAAAGAGAGTGGAGTACTTATGCCTCAGTCACAATTGGGGCCGGCGGCCGTCCGATAATGGCCTCTGGAGGTCACCGTCCGATTTTCAAAATCGTTGGGTCACCGGCGAGTTTTGCCGATGTTTGGAAGACGTCGGTCTAGCAGTCACAAGAAATTGCTCCCCCTGCAGTCACCGGCCGACACTTATGAGAGAAAAACTGACGGACATCAGACGGAGATCGGCAGGATATCTTCCGGGCGCCGGCAGGAGACCGCAGGGAAGCAAGACGGTCACCTTGCAGCCATCTGCCGATAGTAGGTCATCGTGCAATCATCTGGAGGTGGCCCTGCGGTGTCCAGGTCCGTCGCCTTTACTTAGTCGCCAGGGCGCCGCCAGACATCGTTCAAACATCGGGCGTAGACCGCCCGGCGCCTGTCCGATTTTAAACAATCGGAGGGCCGCCTACAGGGCGCCGTTTGGTGAACAGACGATGGCCTGCTGGGTATCTGACGGGTGTCTGGCAGACCGGGCGGCGCCCTGACGGTTTGTTTTTGGAGGATCCTGGGAAGATTTTATCGTGGGAACAATCTGACGGGAACCGGGCGAGATGCCAGACGCCCTGGCGGCACCCCCCCCCCGAAGATCTGACGGTCACCGGGCGGGCACCCGATGACCGCCCGATGACCGCCCGATTACAGACCAAAAACTCATCGGACGGGGCCCGTACATGGCATCGGAGCCTATTGTGCCCCCGGGCGTGGCTCGATGGATTTCACCGAGGTCCCCTCATGGCGTGTATTTTACTGCCTGTGTTCCATTCGTATTGAATTACCGGCATTAAATTTTCTTGTCTGCTGCTAAGCTGCGAAGAGCCGAGAATGGTGATCGATAGCCATCGACAGACATGACCCCAGAGGGTGCAAAAATGCAACTTATATTGGGGTGCAATTTTGAACCCCACACAATATCCCAATATGGCGCACATATGCAAACTAAAAGGTTCAAGTTTGCACCCTAAAGGGTGCTGCTATTGTACCAACGGTCTGCACCCCTACGGGTGCAAAACTGCGCCCAGATTTATTAGTGTGTACAATTCATGTTTGTTTGTACCATTTATTTTGTGAAAATATTGTAAGATATGAAATATAAAATAAACTGCAACTGCAACTGAAAGAGAGACCATACTCACTTTCATTAATTACACCATCACTTCGTCCTTGTCTGTTCTACCGGACTGTTCTTGGTTTACTGAACATCGACAGTAATTGCTTTGTAATGGGCCTAGCTATTATCATAGAACGAAGAGGATTACAATATTAATCACCAAGAAAAAGGGTTTTTAAAATGGGAATGCGCTCACCGAGCGGGGCACACTAATTAGCAAATTGGCGGCCCCATAGTTGTTGTTGTATTTTTGTTTTATTTTTTGTTTTGTTTGTTTGTTTGTTTGTTGTTTTTGTTTTAGTTTTTTTTTTTTTTTTTTTTTTTTTTTTCTTGGGGGGGGGGGGGGGGGGGGTGTTTCCGTGCAGTGGCGTATATCTACAGGGATTACGGCGCCCGGGGCAAACAGTGAACGTTAATGTACAAGCGAGGGAGCAAAGCAACCGTAAGGTTATTCATTTGTTTATTTCCACCACCCCTCCCCAGACGCAATTTCTTATGCATTTCTCAGGAAAATTCGAAATTTAGAACTGCGATCGAGGGGTAGAGATTCGAATTTCCAACACTGATAAACGGATTACCTTTCATAATCATGGGGTATAAAAGTAAGGGAAACCCTTGAGAAATAGTTGATAACTTTAGCAAACAAACCGAAAGTTGAGATTTCTTTCAAATATTGAACCTTTGCAAATGCTATCTTTCTACTGGGGCGCAATATCTAACAAGAGGCCGATGACATAATAGAGATCAAAGCAACGAGAAATGCATTTTTTCGAACCCCTTAAAAACGCTATTTATGAACTATCGTATACGGGGGCGTGAATTAACAAGATCCTGGAGCAACATATGCGAGGAAGTAAAGCGACCGAGCAGTACAACATTTTCGCATTTTAAACCCTCAAAAAACTATATTTCTAGTGAATTTACCTTGCGGACTGGGGGCGCATAATCCTTAATGATCATAATTTCCCCCTCTTTCGCTCTTTTAGGTTTTTGCGCCCCCTTCAAAGTGCTGCCCGGTGCACTTCCTCCTCTGCCCCCCCCCCCCCCCGTAGATACGCCACTGTTCCCGTGTGAGGGCCGATGATTCCAACTATACTGATTTACTTTCCCCACTAAAGATGGCGAAACTGATACTTTGTACGTTTGCCCCGTTGATTCCATGTGTCCACAATGATGCTATTCCTTCTGGTTGGCGCCAATGATTCCATATTGTCAACGCCGATATAAGATTTCTGCGCCGCCGATTAAATCTAACCATAAAATGACGGCGTCATTTCCTTTTAACTAATCAGCGCACTGATAAAATTGAAACAACCAGACTCCCATGGAATTTATTCGACAAGTCCTTTTATCCTGTGTAATTTTTTTTTATAAATCGGCTCCAATTTGAAGAATAAGCACGTACTGTGTGATATTTTTCTAGCATCATAGAGGGTATCATGCATGACAGCACGCTGGTGCCATATCAATAAATCGGCGCCAATATCATGCCATTTATGATCGCTTAATCTGTCTATCATTTTATTATTTCTAAAGGTTTCATTACCTATTTCTAAATATGTCTTTTATTTCATTATTTTTAAAAGGCCTTGTGGCCTCTTCTCTCAATTTGTTTACCATTTCGCTATTTCTTCATGTTCTTTTGGGTTTCTGCCTGTCAGTGACTTCCTGATTCAGTCAATGCTCAATGGTAAATGCTATATAATGACGACCCCATCATAGCTATAATGACCCGTTGGTTGCAACAAACAAGTAAGGCAAAATGATCATAGCTACGGAGCAATCGTTAAAATCTATAGGCATTCACCTTCTTAAGAATCAATTGTCCTTTGCAGTGGAATATTGAAGAGAAAAATTATTCTAAGAGTTTAAGCGATCTGTATAGAATCGATTTTATTGATTGACAGGATTCTCTCCTGATTTCCGACCTCACTCTTATTTTTTTAATGATCAGTCACTGAATAGAATAGAAGTGACTGATCATTAAAAAATAAGAGTGAGGTCGGAAATCAGGAGAGAATCCTGTCAATCAATAAAATCGTTTCTATACAGATCGCTTGAACTCTCAAAAAAGACTCTGTAAATCAGTATCCCTGATTCAGCAAATGCACCTGGAGGGACACTATCATACAATATAGTATCTTGGCCAATATTATGCGTTCTTAAGAGTGTTAGGTAAAACCTCAATGATAAGAAGATATCTTCCTAGCTCAGCAAAAAGATTTTTTTTTTCGAAATTCGGTGTGAAATATACTTTTGCTTTGTTTGGTTGTTCTGAGAAGAGCTTGCTGTAGACAATTGTACTACCCCATATTTTCCGATCCATATAATAAAATGGGTTTGATCATACTATCGAAGTAGCGTGTAGCAATCTTGGTGTTAGGAATATATTTGCCAAACAGATTTGTATGATTTGAAAAGGGCTTTTCTGCCTTTATCGGCTAAATGTTTAGTAGTTTGCTTAAACAAACCATTACTACATACTACATTCCCTAGATATTTTTGAATTCTTGACAAATACATCCACCATGTCCACAGTGACTTTTCTTTGATGGGTATTAGGAGTGCTACAGTTAGGACTAGTTGAGATGGTAAACGTAAAGGGCTCTTAGTTTCGGCTTATAGGTCCGGTTGAGACCTCTGACTGTTTCAACCACTCTAACTGCTGTAGCATTGGATAGAGGAACTTCTCCAAGATCCGAAGCCTCAGAGCAAAAACCGAGGATTCCGTCATGGGCCGTGATTTGAATAATCTTGCTGCTGTTCCAGCGGAAAATATCGAGTAGATCAGTCCCGTCCGCCCGTACTGACCGCACCATTTTGACCCCAGGATCCGTAAAAAGCAGGCGTGATTCTGAGTTTAGAAGGGCATAATATAATTTAACAGAAGAAAGAAAATGAAAGAAAAAATAACAATAACAGATTAAGAAGAATCGCCACTCAATCATGCTCTTTGTTTTCTTACCTATAACATAAAATTCAAGTAAGCTTTATGTGTATCTGTTGTCAGAATCCATTTTTCATGTCAGTTAAGACCCCCCTCCCCAAGCTTATGTTCTATATTTACCTAGATATATGGGATAAATAATAGCAAAAAAAATAATTTAGTTACCCGTTAAGGTAATTTTGTAATCTTAAAAGAGGATTTAAAATCATGAGAAATTTGCATAGATATGCCGTGCCGGGAATCGAACCGATGGCCTCCAGTGCATATAGCTCAAACCACTCGACTGCTACACATTTAGCGTACATTTAAAATAACTATGTGAAACTGTTAACGGTTTAAGAAAATATGTACCCAATCAACCAGGGAAAAATACTCGGGGTGTTGTAATCGAGTGGTTTAATCATTTTGACCGGGAATGCAAAGGTTTCGCTTATGTGTTTAAGCGAGGCATCTTACATACATGTTCATTGCCTCTCACCACCCAGGTGTTATTGAGTAGCATTTGAACGAAAATGCAAAGTGCAGAATTGTAATAAGCCAGTTCGTAATTAAAATTTGCGCATGTGCAGATACAGGTCATTTGTGCCGAGTACAATTGACCTTTATTCGCTGTCATTTTGTATGCAACACGATTCGCACATGCACAAGTACGATTTAAAACAAATGTGCTTGCGCGCGTGCAACAGGGATAATTACCATGTAATAATTACGAACAGGCTTATTGAATTCAGTGACGGTGTAATAATAAGTTTTTTTGGTTGGTTTATTGTCAGTTTGTCAATGGTAAGGCGTTTACTTATTTTAATAACAATAACAGTTATCATAAATGTAATTACTATCATCATCATGGTCATCATTGTTATTATCGTTACCGTACATTCATTATTATCATTATCATCACCATGATCATTAATATCTCCTTTACAAAATTCATATGCATATAATTATATCAAGCTTAACAGAATGAAATACACGGAATATTCACAACTACACATAATGGACATTGGTCAAAGAAGCTGGAATAAAATCTGTAAAAGCATAACAATGTGAAGAGGTCCTGCGGTCAAGTGAATATGTCAATAGTCCTGAATGGGCATATTTTCAGGGTGTATTCTTTATTCATGCATTGTTCTTTTGTACTAACATGCAACCTACTGCATAATAAACAATACAGAGTAATTTCTATATAGTTTTTCTCAAAGTATGATTATCAAATTTACTTAAATTTACTTTACTTAAAGATTGCATTTTGCATTTTTTAGAAGCTAAAGTATCATACCTTGTTGATAATAGAACATACGGGTTGCTGGTGATGAATATCCTCGCGCTACTTGGAAATGGTCCGTGCCGTCCAACTCTGATCGCATAACGTTCCATTGTTCCTTCCAAAATAATTTCCTGTCGTAAAAAAAAACCCAAACAAAAAACAAACAGAAGAACCAAAACAATTTTAGATTGGAGACTTGGCATTAAAAAGATTAAGAACTTGACGTAATCAGTCAGACCCAACTTCGGAAAACCGAGCACAGGTATATACTCCGAAAACGGCGTATGAATATAGAGCCCTCACCGTTCAGTGCGAGGCAGTGTGTACACAATGCATGGGGAAAATCTTGCAGAGTCTACCTGCCAACGATATATATATATTCCTAAAAATAATGCTGCGTGTCAATTACCTTCAAAATCCGTGAATGATTCGCTATATAAAATGACTTTCAAAAGACAAAAATTTGAAATAAATATATCCGCAGCATTATTTTTGAAAATTATACCATTAACGGCAGGTCGACATTGCAGGATTTTCCCCATGCCTTTTGTACACACTGTCTCGCACTGAACGATGAGGGCTCTATATTCATCTTGCTCTAAACGCCGTTTTCGGAGTATAAACCTGTGCTCGGTTTTACGGAGTTGGGTCTGACAGGTAATTATTCGATTTAATTTGCATATGTTTGTGTGTGTTTATATTTTGTACGTCCAATGTCTTGGAAGTGAATATGAAACAAATATTTTTACATAATGAATACCGAGAGAACTAAAAAGAATTCTACTCTTTATTCATTTTAACTGATAGAATTAAATATTAAAAGTGAGGCAGAAAATGATTACAGACCACTTATTTGTGCAAATAGATATTTGTAAAAACAAATAGATATTTGTAAAAAATATAAATGTTCCTTTGGTGCATTTAGAATTTTTCCAAATTCCATGAGAGTATTTTTATGTCGGGAAAGTGAAACAAAGTTGTTTGTATTCTAAGTAAGTAGTGTTGCTGCGTATCACCTAGCGATGAACCTTTAACAGAGCAAATAATGTGGCAATCCGAAGTTCACTGCATGGCGGGAAAAGATTTAAATACAACGAAGTAGCACATAATTATGCTCCATTGCAGTTACCTATTCACACTATCGACGGCAAGCCCAAAAGCGTACGCTCGACCAGTAACCAGGACTTCATGATCACTTCCGTCAAAATTCGCCCGTTCCACCTTACCGGCATAATGTTTCGTCCAATAAATTTTCCTGTCTCCAAATTCAAGCGTAATATCACCACCTTCTAAACCTGTTTTTTTTAATATAAAAGATTTGAAAAAAGAGAGATGAATAACACTGGTTGAAACGCTGACATAAGTGTAATAAAGACGATGACGATAAGAATAACTTTAAAACAAGTGATGCTTTAATAATAGTGAAAATAATATTAATACTACTTATTATAATCAATATAAAGTTTATTTTCAATTATGCCTGATAGAGCGCGTAGTTACATTGTGAAATAGGAATATGTAAAAATAAAATGAAAAATTATGTTACTACACAATCTGATATAAGACGTGTAAGATTAATCAATTTAAGGAGGTAAAGTTTAACAAGTGCCATTGACCAAAAAGGCTAAACATATTTGGTTATGTGTTTTGTATCCAATGTATTCCATTCTTCTCTTCTAACACAATAATGTACGTTTCCGTTCCTTTGCTGTTCGGCAGGTATTAGAAGTTTATTGTATTAGAAATCTGCAGCTGTATAGTTAACTTCACTTAAATGGAGTTCATGGAATAATGCTGCTTGCATTCAAATCCAACTCTCTTAAAACCGACTCTTTGATACGTAAACCTGTAAGATCTGAAGCGATGATTTCCCGAGCAGTTCCATTCAAGGTGGCCCTCGAGATATTGCCCTTGTCAGTCCAGTACACTAACATGTCCTGTGGATCGTAAGCGGCTGCAGTTGTATCTGTAATCGCTATGGGAAGTTTAGTGTATGGAGCGTCCAGGATAGAGGAATTTGGGGCAAGACTGCCGGCGAGTATGGCTTTTCTCTTCACAAGTAGTACAATGGAAGATTCTTCAATGGATGTAAAAAAAATGATAAAACCTAGATGTATAGCTTATGCTTTCGATTTTGACAAAGATAGTTTCGAATTGAGGAGAATTAATACGTCACAATGATGATGACAATACGTTTCAACCTGCCAGTGTTTGGACAGTGTTACCTTAGCAAGATTCATTGAAAAGCGTTGTTATTTCAGAAGTACATACGATGAAAATAAGCTTTACAATTTACTTCAACTCGAGATAACAGCATATTGGCACTTTTTCGACATAGGTAGCTTTTAAATTGCACTGCATTTTTAAACATAGAAAGCGTTTATATTGAACGGAGCGAAAACCCCTGTAAAATGAGGTAGCAACAGGAACACATCCTCCCTCCTCATATAGGATTAAAAAGTAACTACAATGACTAGTAACTTCACTGGTCGCTTATAAAATACCTGTTTCACAATGTATTCCTATATATCCAGGAAAACACCAACACCCGTATTCATTAACATGGTCCAGGCAAGTCGCTCCATTGAGGCAGGGAGAGCTTTCACATTCGTTGATGTCTAATTAATACGAAACGTATTTTGGTTAGATTAAAATGTTATGATTTAAAAGTCTTAAATTTCTATTAAAACACAGTGTGAAAAAAAATTGAAGAAAAAAAAAGATATAAAGTTGTTTATAATAGCGACTTCTGAAAAAGCCTACGACGTCGTTGTTCAACATAATATATTTTTTTCGTCTACAACAGAGATATATCTTTTCAGACTTGATCATTATTAAAAGGAAAGCTTGATATGATAAAATAATACACGTAAGATATTTTCCCTGTTGTTTTAACCCATAGACTACAGGAACCGGGTGGCTCCGGTATTAAGCCTATGAGAATTCAGTAGACAACGGTTTAAGCTAGGGAAATTAACATAAATTGGCACGTCCAAATTATTTGGTCATTTGTTGTCCCATACGTTACCAAGCATTGTGGATTTACGAACATAAACTGACACTAATGTATCATTTTCCTACACATTTGGTGTTATCCAAGCTCTAGCCTATACTATTTACAAAAATGCAGTCATCAGACATTTCAGATATAAAATCTTAGATGTGGTCGGCAACGTACTGGACAAAATACCTTGGACTTGGCCATAAAACAATTGGTGATTAACTTAAAATAAATAATCAAGAAGTATTCACTGATATACTCAAACTACAATAATCACTTAAAACATTCTCAAACGTACCAATCTCACAATTGTATCCTATTATCCCAGCTGGACAGGTACAGTTGTATCTATTATCAAGGTTCACGCAGGTACCACCATTGAAACAAGGGTTGCTCTTACACTCATTGAAATCTACATGAGGTATGATAATTGACACCGTTCATAATTTACTCGGTATACAGTTGCAATAAACACAGGGTGTGAGAACGTTTCATTCTAAGACTTGGCACAGATTATACTACAAAACGAGATGCTACAAAATTGAGATAGATTGATACATTGAGATACAAATACCTTTTCTTCTTTTCAACGATGGGACTGACATTTTCTTTGAGGTAGGACGTAGGACCTTTAACGAACCAGTCCGTTTTGTTTGTTTGTTCTTAACAGCCAATCCGCAGGTCCCCTAAAAGCGCGCTATTTTATTTCCAGTTCTGCCTGACTATGAATACATAATGAGCAAGAACAGCCAGGAAGATCTCATTTGCAAACTATTGAATAGACTACTTATCATTCACCTATTGTCATGAGTTATACATCAAATAAAAGAAGAGGGATCAGAGATTTGTGACATGCTTTTATTGTTTTCAAAATATAAGACGAAATTCATTTAAAAAAATGGTGTTCCTTTTATGACAAAAAATGGAAATGAAATGAAATATAAATCTGGCCAAAACTGCCACAGTTTTATTGTGAGCCAGGGAAAATTTGACATGAGCGTAAAGGGCATTTTCTGTACTTTCCAAATATTGAAATAACATTAATGTGCACTTCATGACAGGGTCAGGATCCAGCAATATGTAACCAATGTACACATTTTGGGTTAAAAAAAGACAATTCCAGCATTCCGATTGGTTACCACCATGGTTACCACCACGCAAGATGTTTTCTCACAGCCAGGCAACAGCTTGCTATATGTTTGCGCAAGGATGAAGCAACGGGTTGCGCATTGTTTCACTCAACGCGCACTTGGTTACAGATGCCTCGCTTGCCAATCACAGGGCTAAGATTCTATGGTCTTGACCATGGTCTTGACAACGGATAATCTGCGGCTGAATATTGATGGATCCTGACTCTGTCATAAATTTAATAAAATGGATATTTTGAATGTAATGATGAAAAAGATGAGATTCCAGCGCTTCCATACATATGTGTCTTCATGGCGGCTCATATACCTTTTATATGTCTTTTAAAGGTTGACTAAATTAGAGAGAAAATGGGTGCTCTTTCCATGTAGTTTTGCCTTCTAATCACGAATCTGCCAATCGATTGTCCAAATTATGTCTCGTTTGGGCGAAAAAGGGGGAAAAGTAGAGGTTTTGGGATCATTCCTTAAAACTCGTGAGCTGATTGGCTAACCCCCAAATGACGTATGAAAAGTAAGAGGCACAAGATCTGCAGGCTGCAGCATATAATATTGTACACAGAATGCAGTATTTGACCCCTCTGTTCAACGGACAATTTATGAAAAAAGGAAATTAATCAATATAATCTTAGGAGTGAATAATCATTAGCAATATATTTTCTACAAGATCAGAAAACGCTTTTGCCCAAATATACAGCTCTTGTTTTGTTTTTTAGCTTTTCTTTTGAACAATGTTCTCATCCATCTGAGCTTGCCGAACGAAAGTTTTGCATTGGCCATAAACGCGTGCACAGCCGTTTTATGCGTCTGTACAATGTCCTACACATCTTTAGTACGGCAGTGACTATGTTCCCCTCGTACATAGCGACTGGTGAACGCTTTTGTTTTGTTTATTTCACTTGCGGCTTTTTTTTATATTTCGCTTTACATAGTACGTTAGAACTGACTTAGATTTTGGCTGAATTCGAGTAACTTATATAGAGAGAGGAAAAGTGCCCGCGATTCCGAGTTGGAGGACTTTTCTGAGCCATGCAGATACGAACTCTGATTTATCAGATGATTTATCAGACCCCGAAGGCAAAGAAAAGGAAGCTCGAGTGGCAAGGGGAAATTCGACCATATGATATGTTTGAACCCCTCGCAGAATACGGTGAAGGGCCGTGGGTGAAGTAACTCCAGGGAGCTCCAACGCGCTGGAGCTCCCTGGAGTTACGGGTGAAGTAGACCCAATATTCTGTCTCTCGTTCGATAGGTCGTCGAACGAGAGACAGAATTTTCGGTCTGCGGGTGAAGCTGCTGCAGCTGCTGTCGTTGAAAAAACAGATTGGAAGACTTGACTCCAAGTCTGATCGTTGCAATAGCTGAATCTTTTAGCTAGCTTATCATTCTCTTCATGCCAAATTCGGAATACAGGACAGGATCCTCAAAATCATCTTCGGCAAAGTGATCGCTGCAGAGGCACTCACTTGGCGGGCCCTTGCCACTCTGCCCGCGTGAGCTTTACCTTTGCGACCCACAATTTCCGTAGATTTTCATCTTTAGGAAAATGATGTAGGCTTACACCATCTTTAGGGGTCTTGCTACAGCCCGCAACTATACACCGATTAGGCATTATTGATAAAACTGTGTCCCAAAATCAAAGTTATTGTGAGGAATAAAACACACGAAAATACGCAATGCAAATGGTCGATGCGGTGAATATCATGCCGCGGCACCGGGCTGGGCCTGCCGGGGGCCTCCGAGCGCGCGCGGTATAGGTTAGTGGAATATTTTCCCTTACTTTTCATGCGTCACAGATCACGTGATAACGATGTCGCTTCGATGGGTTTTTTTAGGGGCGGGGCTTATGACTGTGTAAATCAGCAAAAATGTACTTTTCAAATGATTATAAAATATGACTGAATGCATACAAAATTGTGTGATGGATATTTTTTGGCTCCTGATGACACCTTCTTACGAAAAATGGGCAATTATTTTTTTATTTTAGTGACCCTTTAACAACTTGAAATCTTGTGAAAAAAGGGTTTTTTATGACTATATCATCAGTTATTTTAAACAACTTATTTTTAAAATTTTGACTTAAACAAAAAAACCTTTGTTGGTAAACTATTCATTTATTTTTGCAGAAAGTCTAATGAGCACAGCATTAATTTTTATTGAGAAACATAACTTTAAAGATGACCATGCGATACAGCCGACAGGGTGCAGGGAGAGAGTCCATTTTGGTCACTGGAAATAAAAAGAGCGATTTTTGCGCATTTGCACACGACTTGCGGTTAGACTGTTAATTATAATGAGAAGAGTGTATTTTTTTATAAATACTTTATAGTACAACACATAAACACAAGAAAAAAGAGAAGAAAATCAGACAGTGGGTGATTCCACAGATTGTTAGCGATGCATAGCTTAGTACTGTTCAACCTTTTTAAAAGAAATCCCATGACATTAGTTATTTCCACTTTAAATGGTGTTATTTGGATTATCAAGATTTATAAGTAATGAAAGTGTTTAAAGAAGAACTGTCATACCATATTGGCACTGCTCTCCAACACGACCTAATGGACAATTACATTTTAGTTGAGTTGATTCCGATTTATCATCACAATGGGCCTCAATGCAGCTTTCTGAAAAAGAAAACCTTCAACTGATCAGGGGGGTGTTTCACAAAGAGTTAAGTTTGACTTAAAGTCGCACTTAAATTCCTAGTTGCGAGCTGTATATTACGCATTACGGCATTGATCAGATCATGCTAGGGGACGCGTGCTATTGGGTAATCTACCAATGAGATTACGCGTTTATACCGTAAACGCATTAATTACGCATGACATTAAAGTCAAACTTAACTCTTTGTGAAACACCCCAGATGCGTAATTGCAAAAAAATAGTAAAATAGATATAATGGACTTTAACAAAGGAAAGGGTCCGTTTTACATATAAAACGAAAATCAACATGCAAACTCGTTAATAGTGAAAGAAAAGAACCTCACTGGAGCTGAATCAGATAGAATAGTTACGGTATGAGTAAAATGAAATATTTTCTGGTGTGAAATATAAAAAGAAAATGTTTATATGGAGCTATTTTTAAGGGAGAACCCCCCCCCCCCCCTCAATATTAAATCATTTAAAACACATTTAGGTCTGTGGACCGATCATCTACAATATGTAACCTCGCTTTTGTGGATGCGAAAATATGCATCTTCTTAGGATCTCTCATAAATTAAAATATTGTTTAAAAATGACAATTAAAGTCCGTTTTTATTGACTGTTTATTTGCTGTTTGTGACTTTCTCTTAAAAGGTAAAAAGGGTGCAGATGTTTCAAAGTCGCGCGGAAAATATGTGGTCATGGGTTCAAATCCCGGGTGGGCACTATGTCTTGTGCCTTAACAAGCAATGTATTTCATTTGCTTCACTCCACCCAGATACATGAATTAAAGGGTACCCAGAAGAATTTGGACATCCCTGTGAGAGCATTGTGGATGGATAAGCTTGTGCTCGCCTGTTAAAATGGTCTTCATTATGGAATGAAAAGCATGAGCTCTAAGAGACAAAATATAGACTTAAATCCTTTGACCGTGCTTTTATATAATAGCCCACTGTAAAGATCCTATATCAGGTTATCCTTAGACAACCTTTATTTTACTTAAGCCAGATAAGGCGTAAATAGTCAATCTTGACTAAGTCTTAGCGCCCAAAATACAACCAACAACAACTTTATTAGTTACTGTTAATGGTAACTGCGCTTCACAGAGGATGCGGGGGCACCAAAATTACACTGCTTATAAAATTATGGTCTTTCAGTTAACTAAGTTTACACTATATTACACTGTACGTCAAAATACCTGGCAAAGTGCAGATGAGGTGGTTGTATGATAAGCGTTCAGGAAGCTCCTTCATATAATTGATAGGTGTTGTCCTCATCAGGCTTGCTGGTACCAACTTGATGAACAACCCATCATGTAGCTCTATGCTTCCACACACAGCAGAACAAATCACACGTGCTGAAATAAAAATGAGAATTATATCTTCATTTACTTTGTGAAAAATACACATGAAGGAATCTACTAAAGAACTAAGGGAAAGATACTCCATATAGCAAAATTTAATAGTGGAAGTGGTGCTTCACTGCACGTAAAGATCTAAATTTATTGGTGTTTTTATGTCACAACCATTGCAACTATTCCTAGATTGTTTACCCCAATAAAACTGTACGCAGATCATGTTCGATGAATGGACATGCATTTATATAACACACAGCGAATGCATATTATCGTTTTGGATAAAATCACCTACCAAATTAGTGATGCATCTTTATTTGTGTATTATCTACTGCATTAATGGATTTGTTTTAATAAATATGTACTTACTATTAAAACAGAAGAGGGTAATCATCAACGAGAAAGCAAATAGTGATGCCTGTTGAAAAGAGAAAGAAAATGTTATTGCAAAGAATCAGAGCGAGTAGCTGGAACCACCTTAATCCATTGCCTACGGGCTGTGGCGTATCTAGGGGGCAGGGGCACGTGCTCCGGGCGGCACTTGGAGGGGGCGCAAAAAATGCCAAAGAGAGAAAGAAAAATCATAATTCTTACGGACTATATGCGCCCCCAATGCAGGGTAAATGCATTAGAAATAAATTTTTGACGGTTTAAAATGCGAAAAGTTTCTAAAGCTCGGTCGCTTTGCTCCCTCGCATAATTCTTTGCTTTCAGGATCCCGTAATTTCGCGCCCCCAGTATATAGTTCTTTAATAGCTTAAACGGCCCCTGCAATCAAAACGGGCTTAAAATTGAAAGAAAAAAAAATCGTGCAAAAGAGTTTTTCACGGAGATTCCGAATATGACAATGATATTTCTTAGAAATCATCAATAATTCTGGAATCTAGCTATTAAAAATGACGACTCAGACGTCTCAGAAAAAAGTCCGGTTTCGAGCTTGCATTACGCAATAGGATTTGACGTCACTGCAGGAGAAAACATTGCAGGTACGCCGCTCAGCGCATCGAAAGTATACAGATAACAACACTTGTGTGTGGAGAATTTTCTCCTCGGTTATAGATGCATTTCAAGAAAAGGAGAAATGACTGAAGAAAACAATGAATTCGACGAAGATGTTGCAAGGGATTTCAGTGATCAATCATTTTTAATAGAGAGCTTTCGATATGCGACGGGAGACGCACAGTAACGGGGGATTTGACAGACCGTGACCGTTCTCGCACCCAAGATTCCATCCTGTTCTGAAGCCATTTCGTTTCCGTTCACGCGACGGCTACGGGAGAATGTGCGTGTGGTTATTACTGTGTTGTACAGCCTACAGGCTTTGAAAATATAACTATCCCTCGTAGGCTGCGCATTAGTCATTCAAAGTCAGTTTTATTGTAATATTGTCAGTTTTATAATGAAAAAGAACACATCACTTACCGATGACATTGTGTTTGATTCCATCTTGCACTGAGTTGAGACTGAGTTTCAACTGTACAATGATGATTCGTAATACGTGTGTACGGCCGCGCAGTTGTTTACATGCATCTCACAGAAATTTACCGCTCTCCGTACTATTTTGGAGCGAAAGCTATTTAGCCCGATGACCGTCGTCAAATTCCGAGGTACGGAGAGATTCGGGATTTCGCGCATGTGCAGATCGATTTCCTCTCGAGTAACCTTACTAGATCCCCCCCCCCCGTCGCAAATCGAAAGCTCATTACTGAGCCGCATTTTACGGCAAAACCCAAACTGAATGCAGACCTTCCTCAAAAAGCATTCTCGGGGATATGGTCACTGCAGATAACCGCCGATCGAGATTCGACGGGCCCAGGGCCAATTCACACGGCACGAGTTATCTTCACCGTAGCTGTCTAAACCCTTCTTAAATGTTCATCTCTCGGGAAGTAATGTAGACTTCCTCCGTCATTGTTAGTTTTGCTGCAACCAGCGACAATACAGCGTGACAACATTTTTACGGAGAAATAAAAAAAAAATCATACCGTGAAAAAAACAAAAATCACGGCAGATCCCAGCCATAGAATAAGAAGAACGAAACTAAGCGTACAAGCGCAAGCACGGATGGAAAATAATAATAATAATAAGAATGACAAAAATAAATACCGTGGACTCTTTGCCCACTCGTTTAATAGTTTGTGTTTAAAAAAAACTGAAGCCAAGCTGACAAGAACGCACACGCAAAATAACGAAAGTACAAAATAACGACAAAGGACAAAATAACGAAAGGACTGTGGCAAAAATCGTCTGCTCGCAGGGTGATTTAGGCCTAAAAATGATCCTCAAAAGGGCAAACTATGATATTGAATGAAAAAAACCCCATTTATCCGAAAAGTAATATGTACTTGATTATCCCAGAACGTTTCTGGCCATATCGTTATTCCTAATTATGAATTATAATGAGATTGTGAGATCCTTGTAGGACAAATGGGGCCCAACTTCATTGTTTGCCCCGAGCGCCATAATCGCCACTGCCTATACGGGTATCGGGTTGTTACTGTATAGCCTAGTTGAGAGAGTCAGGAATTCATGCAGTTAGCGGGTTAAGAACCAAAATCACCTCCAAAATTGCCATTATCAACTCCTCGCATTAGTGACATAAGTGCATAGCGCTCATTGACAAGACATAGGCGTTAACCCCTTATTACACTAATGCGACAAACACACGTATATCGTTGTAACAAAGACATTAAAAAAAATATTTGCGCCATTCATCCGTCAAAAATATAAAGGGTACAATAATAATTTTAGGCAATAGAAAGGATAACGACTTCAATATTTGATACACTTGTTGCTACTAGACCTACAAGTATTCATTCATTCAGTAGATTCTAATTACTACTTTAAACGCTGGGAAGGATGTAGTCAGAATGATTTCTACAAAAATAGTAAGAATTTTAAAGAGGAGATTGAGTTCTGGCAAAGATGAAACATAATTTGTAAGCCTTCTCATTCTTTTCAGTTAAGCTTGGAAGAATATCGTAGAAGTGTGAGCTAAAAAGGATTGCTCTTCATTGTGCCCTCAAATTCGAAATATGACATGAAATATCTAAAAAGTTTGGTCCAAACATTAATGCAACATGTATTTGAAGTCTTATACCAATTTCTGTGTGAAGTGTATGTGGCCTACAGAAAGATTTAGCCAATTTCGTATGCTTTTGGTTATTCCAAAACCTCACAGTGTACACCAATTCTTAGGCACTACATATTAATTAGTATTTCCCAATAGCTTCAAGAAAGTTTCTTTCACAGTGTAATCACTTGACCAAAACTCAGCTTGACGTTTAACATAAATACCCAGAAGGGAATGAAACAAAAGGTGTGTAATCCTAACGTTTCAAAATACTATACAAATTCATAAATGGTACCTCTGCGCAGTTAGCTATTCTTCTTAAATAATTTAACATTTTCCATTTGCTGTATTTGAACTTCATTTTCTGTGTTATTCTTCCTCTGCTTATATTCTCACTGAACATGAAATTAAACTTCGCACTTAATTCTGGGGGCAAACATTGATCAAATTCTTTAACGTTAAGAATTTGTTTCAAACATTAGAAGAAAAGAATTAAAAAAAGATGTTAATCCTAGGATTGCATCACACGACTTATGCAAAAATTATCTTACATAATATCTACAATACTTTCCCATACTTGTCAAAGCATCTAAAGAACATCTCACTTTCGCCAAAATCTCTGATTCGGAAAATAAGAAGCCAGCAAGAGCAATATGTCATGTGTGAAACATAAGGAGCTAAAAAACGATCATAATTTACTTACCATTTGTGACTAATGATTTCTATACTATAAGGCCCAAAACGATACCCAGTGTGATTGTAATTCTCTTACAGATGATGAATTCGAGAGTAGAACGGAGAAAACGCTTGATACGTAAAACATGCGAATCGGTAGGGATAATGATAGTTTAAGAGATAGAAAGTGAGGATAGGACTTTGCATTCCTAGCTCATAATCGATAAGTGAATTACATCGGTTGTGTTACACTAATCAATAAAAGCATCAACAAGATTAAGGTCGTATCGATGACATAAAATAATATTTATTTCAGCGCAACAATGATGCTTGGTCAACCATTTTCAAACTATGAAATGAATACTGTTGGCATGGCAACTATCACAATGATGTTATTATTCCTTCTTAAAGGCTGAACACTCAACAAGATTAAAGCCATATCAGTGATAACACAATATGAAATGGCATTACCATGAAGGACTTTACGTCCCTCTCTATTCACATAATTATAACTATAGCCGTTCAGTATTTCCCATCTTTATATTGTTCTTGTCCAAGCTTTTTTCCTTGACTAGAGATTTACAGTATTAAAAAACATGATTTTGCCAAATATTCGTGAACTTTAACCTTTGTTAATTTGGAAAAATAGAAAGTCGCTTGGCTGATTTTGCTTACCAAGAGTGAATAATTTTCGATCGATGGATCGATCGATCAAGAGAGAGGAAAGATTTATTTGTTGTGTAGGTTTGAAATGATTGACAGTCATAAAAGACAATTGCAGACCATGTACTTAAAACCAAAATTAGTGAGAAACAAATCAGTGACAGTATTTAGGAAAATTCCATTAATAATAATCTTCAATCAAGCTTATATTGCCAAATTTGTGACGTACTTTTTGAGCACCTGTCCCATATGCCCTGAAAGGACAGTTCCATGAATTTCCAATTCCGTGAATGTCGATGAAGAAATACGTTTTTTTTTTAAAGAGATGGTGTGAAAAACATGGGTTCGATAAATTTCTAGAGCACAGGTGTAAAGAAATATTTTCTTCAGAAACAAGAATTATGGCATTATTTGAACAATCAAGAGAGATGCTTAAAAGGTACATCACAGGTTTTGAAATCGTGTTTGAAGCCAATTTGAAGCCAGAGTGGACTTTCCTTTGAATTTAATGCTGCTGGAAGGTGTTACAGTGTGTGGGTGTCTGTGTTTGTGTTTAGGTGTGCGTGGGTATGGGCTTGTATAGCCGTATGTCCGAGGACATTTTCGGACAGAGAACAAAAAAAAAATCATGAGAACAATGGTCCTCGGAAGCCGGACAATAGTCCTCGAACGTCGAACAATGAATTTGTGCCTTATTCCTTCGACTGTCCGACGACGGAGGAACAATAGAGGAACAATACTTGTCCTGGGAAGTAAAGCCATGCAAGACTGCATGTGTGTGTGCGTGTAAGAGAGAGAGAGAGAGAGAGAGAGAGAGAGAGCGAGAGTCAGAGAGGGAGGGGGGGGGGGGGGGGGGGGGAGAGAGACCGAGCATCGACTCATACAAAGTTAACATTATTTTTTTTATACTGTCTTATCTATGTCCATAGTAGATTATATTTTGAACTGCAGTCAACTCTTGTATATTGTTTTTTCTTCCTAAATTTTTTTTTCGGATTTGTTTGTATTGAAATCGTAGTATAAGAGATAATCGCTAGATGATGATAAATGATTCATATAATCGTGTTGATAAGTCTCAGGGGAAAAAGTAGGTTGTAAAAAACGCCATGTGTAAAGCACGTACCACATCATATATATATATCACCGTTACCAGGTGATGGTAAATTTATTTATTTGTGTTTTTGAGCGGTTTCTCTCTCTCTCGCTCTCTCTTGTTAGACAGCATATTGTACACATCTCGTGTACAAGTAAATAGTGTATTTAAAGGTGCATGCATCCTTCCCCATTTCAAGTTGCTTTTAATAAAAACAGAAGAAAAAGGTTTTGGGGAAATCTGATAAAGGATAAAAAAGTTATACATCTTGTAATTGACCTAACGAAATATTAAACCCTGTGATTTCATTTTATGTTTTTTATTAAAGGAATTCGATCTTTTCATAGCGCTAGCGTGTAAAAAAAAAGAAATATGTGGTGTAATAAGTATTCAAGCCACAGGCATAATGAAATAGAGTCGACTTGCTAAAATAAATATATTTTGCCATGACGGCATATAACTTTTGGGAAGTCGACTTGGCAAGATAATTTATGTCGCCATGACCATTCCGGCCCGACCATTTATGACCCTTCCGGCCCGTGCCCCCCCCCCCCCCTTTTGGAAGAAAAGTATGCATTTTGACCATAGACGAGCCGCCATTTTCACGATTGTGCCCCCCTTTTAGAATGATGTTATAATTTTCCTTTTTTTTTTGCTTGTCAGAGAATTATGGAGGGAAACTGGACCCCCATAACCCCCCCCCCCCCCCCCTGCACTGAGCAAATTTGGAGGTCTGGCGAAAACAAAAATTGCAGCCCCCCACTGAGCGACTTTTCGAGAAGCTGGCGAGACCCCAAAATACGGGTCTACCATTTCCCAAAAGTTGACTAACCTGCATTTGTGTGACCCCCCCCCCCCTTATACTAAATCCTGGATCCACTGGCCATGACGACATGTATTTGGAGAAGTCGACT
The DNA here is from genome assembly GCA_025617745.1 of Heliocidaris erythrogramma. Lineage (NCBI taxonomy): Eukaryota > Metazoa > Echinodermata > Echinoidea > Camarodonta > Echinometridae > Heliocidaris > Heliocidaris erythrogramma. Next base: position 33,748,350 of record CM046873.1, on the reverse strand, counting down.
TGGTGAGATAATATATTTCGCCAATGCGACATAATTCTTTTGGTTAAGTCGACTTGGTAAGATAATGTCTGTCGCCATGACGATATATTTTTGGGGAAGTCTATTTGGTAAGATAATTCACGTGGCCATGACGACATATTTTTATTTTTTTATTTTTTTATTTTTTTTGGGGGGGGGGAAGTCGAATTTGAAAGATAATTCATGCCAACCTATTAAAGTTAATAAGTCGACATGGCTAGTTAAGTATCTTTACATGTCGACAAAATATGGATATTAAGTCGACTTGACAAGATAGAATATCTCGTCATCTCGACAAGTCGAATGGCACTTTAACGCTTCCGTATGAAAAAGCCTTTCTTCAGTGAATAACACATCTTTGAGTACCTAAGTAGTCGCACAAGAGGTATCGTTACTAATAACAAAGGTATGGTTTTATAGTGCGACGATCTCACTTTGCTATGTGAGTATAATACTTATAGGAGCAACGTCGATCAGCCTATGACGAAAATCTACACAACTATCCTCCCCACCCCCTGCATGCAGGATTGCCAAGCGAAGGCGAGGTTTCTTGTACACGTTTCATCTGAAGTGTAGCTAAACGAAGTTGAGCAAAAACCTTAAGGCTTCAGGGCTTGAGGATGGTGAGTTATCCAGCTGATATTTGTGTCATCTGATTTATAGTGATTCATGATTGTTTATTTTAACTTGCATCCTAATTCGAAATTTGTTTCAACGTTTATTTCCCTTGCTTGCCTGTATCTTTAGCATTTTGTTTGAACTGATACTTCCCATTTTATTGTTAAATCAATGTATACATATAATTGTCTTTGTCTATTTTTCTTTTCAGTCTTTTGATTTTTAAGCATTGATTCATTCTCATTCAATTTCTTTTCTAAATTGTGTTCGTTGTATTAATCCTTCCTTCGATGATATCATATTAGTATCTTCGTCAATTGTACATAACTACGTATTACTTAAAAACTATATTCTGTTAATTTATTTTAGTAAGTTCTAACGTTAATTTAAACTGAAAATTGCAGAAAGTGGATGATAGACGATGATAGTCAAATTTAACATTGGAGAGGGTGACAGCCGCCTTATGTTACGGGACTTGGGTTAGGATTATGTTACTGGTATGGTTGAGATTAAGGCTGCAATAAACCAAACCCCTTATTATCTAATCGAAAACAATCAATCACAAAAACCCCAAACAAACAAATAAAACAATTACTTAGCTTACTTTGCTCCCTTGCTTGTTTGTTTATTTACCAAACTTTGGATACAGATTCCGGGTTAAGCGCATCTATTCCTATTTTCGTAATTAAAAAGCGCCAAGTAATCTTGGGCGCAATAAGCCACTTCGGAGATGCAATCTGAGCATGAGCAGATAAAGGTCATCTGTACCAAATTCTAAAACCCACTGACAGTCTGACACTAATATTCGATATGTGCTCATGAATGTCATGTAATCATTATTCAATTATGCACTAATGGTGCATTCCATGATATCCAGGTGGAAGTATTCTTTTTAAAGGGGGAAACAAAAGCTATTCATGAGGCACCTCTATCACTCCCAGAGTTATTTTTCTGAAGTGCACATAAAGGGACCCTCCATGTCTAAAATATCTGTTGATATTTGGGGTCATTTGTACCATGCGCTAACCCCGAACTGGCTTATTACATTGTTTGACCCAGGCGCACCAATTCAGTGCTTGCTGTCGAAAGGCAGTCAGTAGTGAGCTTTCGAATGTGTGGACTTGAACGCCGTCCTAGATTTTCCCAGCTACAATGGACTGCTTTGTGTTAGCTGCATACCGCGCTTTGTGCAATAAGGGTTCACCTGTCCACTGGCTTCTCCCTCCACTAGTAAGATCGAGAACGCGTGAAACATGGTTGTGCCGTCTTCTCTAAAAGGTGAACCTCGCTTCACCCATTGTTAGCTTAATGCTTCACCTACTTTGTATCCAGTCAACACAAAGCATTCCATTGTCGCTGGGACGATCTAGGACGGCATTCTAGTTGACACATCCGAAAACTCCTTATTAATTCAAATTTATTCATCTTGGGTAAGATTTTCGTAGACAAAATACAAAGCTCGAATTTTGCTCATATCCAGTGTTCAGGTTCAGGGAATTTATGAAGATCCAACATGGTTTTCAAAAAAGTGCATTTAGACCTCATATCATATTTTCATGGAAATAATATTTGTTGTATGTCAAATCAATACAGCAATTCTTTTCACGGATACTTCTTTTCTTCTTTTTCCTCAGGGTTTAACTACAGTCATATCTTTAGCTCTTCTCGCCCTCACAGTGTGTGAGTATCCCTTTTTATTTATTTTTTCTTCTTTATTTTCCTTTATTAGAAATAAAGAAGGCTACCATAAAAATTATCTTTAGAGAAAATATTAAATATTATTTGTGGTAAATGGGAGAGAAACCACATCATATCACGCGGTTTTTGTATAAGAGTGATTACAACTTCAAAAATTAATAACTGTCAGATTTCACAGATGTGTTTCTCCTATTTTCTGATTCCGTTAAAACAATATCTGTAGCGATTTCTCCTTGATTAAATTTGAAAAGATTCAAGTCTTCAAGAGAAGTTTAGTTCTCTTGTTAAAGTATCAGAATCAGATTCCTGAAAAATATAGATTTAGTCGTAATGAGACAAATAATCTGTTCTACGAGACATATTCCGTCGACAACTGCTCCGCAGTCAATTTTTCTACGGTAACTGAATTTCAAACTTTAACACTGACCCCAACACTATTCATATATTCAACCTTTCACTTGCCGCGAGTGCAAATTGGCACAATAACAGGAACCAATGAACAAAAGAATATGCACTGTGCATTTAAAAGCTTTGTATAATAACCATTTCCGGTCTTAACTGGCTACCTGATAGTCTCTTAATCACCTCTATGTACTAATTTTATACTGGACATTGTTGACTAAATCAGAAGATGTTGGTATAACCAAGGGGCTTTGTAGAGCAGGGGGGCGTTTCATGAAAGGACTTGTCAGATATTTTGTCCGACAAATTTGCTCTCAGCCAATCAGACGCAAGGATTTCAGTAGCTTATAACAGTTGGATGAAATATCTGACAACTTCCTTTCATGAAACGCTCCCCTGGAGTCACGAGTAGCTCATTCCCTTTGAACTTAACCATGTTCAATGCCGCGAGGAAAAAATGTGTCAGGCATGTGCTTATCTCGATCTTCCTTGCAGATAAGAAGACAAAAGATTCCTGCTTGGCTGCAACCTTAAGGGCAATTTTCAAACGGAAATATGCTTTTGTAATGATAATTACTTTTCGCTTTCACTAGTGTAATATTAGAAGTTCACAGTGCTTACCTTTACTGGAAGCAAGCGAAAAGAACTGGTGCACAATTTCCTGAAAAATGAATCAAAATTACTCGACTTTGACATGTCTTGACACTATTCTGACAAATAACATCATAAATAACTGTACTTGAACAATTACATTTCTGATTTTCGTTTGTCGGAATTAATCGGAAGTGTGTCAAATTGCGAATATTAGCATTGTCAAATTTGTCCCTTTTTCAAAAATTGCAACTGCTATCATACGATATAGCCAAATCTCTGGACACAATTAGGCTTTTGTATTCATATTTTATCATCTGCTCAATTTTCACTTTGTTTATTGAAATAAAAAGTGAAAAATTCCCGATATATACTTTGTGACAAAAATCACTACAGAGCTTTCCCATGACGTTGGCGGCATCAAACATCGGACATCAAAGGCAACAGGGCACATGTAGATTCTTTTGTGCATCTTTAGAAAGGGGCAGCTGCTTAAATTAATTTGTTGCCAGTTGTGACTCCAGCTCTTCAAAGCTCCTTGGTATATATAACTACCCCATGAGTACTATACAGTGGCGCGGACATGTAGTTTGACTGGCACGTAAAGAGTTAACCCTATCTATCATTACCTGGCCCCATGGGCGCCAATCCTCACAGGAATTCTATTCAAGTGGGGGGGGGGGGGGGGGGGGGGGGACACACCTGGATGCAACAATGGGGTGTCCCCCCCCCCCCACTTGAATAGAATTCCTGTGAGGATTGGCGCCCATGCCTGGCCCTATTGCAAACCCTAACCCTAACCTAAAACCCAAAAGCAACCCTAACCTTATGGCTCGTACGAAAAACAGCCCGAAACGAAATATCACCGGAGTAAATGTCGGATCACCAACTAATCTTCTCTACAGCAATACACGCCTCGAGGCTTGATAGTAGAAACTCTGGTAAATGTAGGAATATAGCGGCCACCAATCTGACCAGACAACCAAGAACTTCTTTGGCGAATGTTAGATGCCCAATTGAATTACAAACTGTAACTAATCCTCCAAAGACTTCAGCAGCTAATTATGTGACATGTAAGTACATTCATTTGTGTGGGTGTAAGGAACTAAATGTATCCCCCTCGACCTCGTTAATGTTTTGGTTAAACAGATACCAAGACTTGTGGTTTGCCCAAATTAAAAACAACTTGCCAGAATAAAGTGTAGCTGACAAACACTTCCCAACTTTTTTTAATTAGAAAAAGCCTTACAATCATTTTCAAATCTAACTTTGGGATTATTTTACCACGGTGGCCAAGCGAGAAAATTTTCCATTTTCTTCTTTAGACCTTTTGTGTATTTTATAGCACTATCATTTCATTTCATTTCATTTCATTTATTTCCACTTCCAACAATATAAAATGCATAGGTTTACATCGTACATAGCAATCAATGAAACTTAAAATTATTGGTTACAGTGTAAAATAGACATAGAAAAAACAAACTAGGTTGGTCGCGGAGGGGACTGCTAAAAAGCTGGGCTTGTAGATTGCAGCCCCCTATAACTTATAATTGCAAAAACAGTTACTCAGAAGAATTTTTTTTTTAAATCTAAATTTAAAAGACTTTAAACTAGGGGCATTCTTGATGGTATTATCAAGAATGGTCCAGAGCTTCGGGCCTGTGAAAGTAAATATGGATTTAGAGAGTATAGTTCTAGTTAATGGCAGATGAAATTCGTCAGATTGTCGTATGGGGTATTGATATATAGTTTTGTTTTTATTGAATATTATATTGAAGATTGAGGGTAGAGCATTATTATTCAACTGGGGCATAAACTGACCGAGGTTATCGTGATATAAATCAGTATCTTCAAGCTTTTATTTTCTATAAACAAGACATCAGTATGGGATCTCCATGAAGTGTTACAAATAACACGCATGGCTTTCTTTTGTAGAAATAATATTTTATGAAGATAAGTATTGTGTGTGTTTCCCCAAACAATAATGCCATAATTTAGATAGGGTTACAATTAATGTCGACTACAGAATTAGCAGGGAAGAAGTTGGCAGAACAAATTAACCTTACTTATAATTCCTATATTACGGGAAATTTTCGACAGATTGTATCAATGTGTACTTTCCATGAGAGTCTATCGTCTATTGTCAAACCTAAAAATTTCATTGAAGAGACAACTTCAATATCAGTACTATCTAGTTTAAAATTATGTGGTAAGATATCTATAGAATTGCTAAAGAGCATACATGTTTTGTGTAAAATTACTGACAACTTGTCTAATTCAATATTTAGGGTATTAATCAAAATATCAGGATTTGGATGTGAGAGGAGCACATTTGAGTCAGCTGCAAATAAGATAAAAGAGAAGGTATTAGATGAGATGTGGATATCATTGATATAGATTATGAATAAAAGGGGGCCCAGTAAACTACCTTGGGGAACACCACATTTTACATCCTGCATAGAAGAACATTAGTCATTTATACATACAAATTACTTTCGGTTTGTTAAATAGTTTCTGAACCACTCCAAGGCCTTGCCACGAATTCCATAATTGTTCAATTTGTAGAGAAGTATTTTATGATCTATGGTATCAAAGGCCTTGGAGAGGTCTAGGAAAACACCCGTAGTATGATTTAATTTGTCAATAGCCTTTGTAAATTATGTTGTTTTTATTAAGGAAATTTACAAGTCTTATGTATATTATTCTTTCCAGAATTTTGAAAGAGCGGGTAGAAGAGAAATTGGTCTAAAATTACAAATATTATACTCTTCTCCTTTTTATGATATGATATGATATGATATTTATTCATCTTTCTTCCTTTTTACAAGTCACATAGAACATTACATTCAATTATTACGCATTTACAATGCAAACAAAATCGTGCATTTATAAACCGGAATAACCTTGGAAATCTTCATACAATCAGGAACAACACCGCTAGTCAAAGACAAATTGAATATAATAGCACCAACGGATCGACTATGTAGTTTATGACGTTTTTCAATAAAATGTTATCAATACCATCGTGTCCAGTACTCTTTTTATTTTTCAAATTGTGAACTATATATATTAACTCATTTCTATGTACAGGGACAAAATATAGGGAATTGGGATTTGGCTGGTGTATGAAGCCTGAAATTTTCTTTTGCTTTGGAGGAATATTTTTGGCAAGATTATGTCCTATCTGAGAGAAATATTGATTGAATACATTAGCTATTTGTATTGAATCGTGGATTTATTTCTACATTGTTATATTTAATATTTGTTAAACGTGATTTATCGTTATTCTTAATAATGACACTATTTATGATTTTCCACGTTTGACTAATATCATGTTTAAAGAGAATCAACTAATTTTGAAAATATTTTCGTTTTTCAATTCGTAACATTTTGGTGAGAATATTTTTGTAAGTAGTATATTTACGGTGAGACTTTTCAGAACGCTGAATTTTGTTGGCGTAATATAATTTGTTTTTTTTTTATTTATTGATCTTAAAATTGATTTAGTTATCCAAGGAAGTATTGGACTTTTTTATAATTAGAGGATTTTTCTCACTAATGGAATATGCCTATCTAAATGGGATATGAAACTCGTCATAAAAGTATTATAAACTGTATTTGTATCTCGAACTATAATCATCAACCCAATCAGCACCTTCAAGACTTTCTTTCAATTGCGCTATTTTATTAGGTGATAAAATAATTCTTGATTCAGGTAAAGGAATAACATTTCAAAAGATATTATCTATGGGGGTTGTTGTTTGGTTGGTAACCCGAGTTGGTTTAGTAATTAAAGGTAATTAGAAGGATGCAGAAAACATGATATCCAAAAATTCTTGTGAAGTATTAGTGGAAGAATTAGATATATCTATGTTAAAGTCTCCTACAATATAGCAGTCTTTGTTTGTATACAGAGGATTATGCAATAAATCTTGCAGATATTCTAAGAAGTCAGGAATATTTGAATTAGGAGATCTGTAACATACCGTAATCAAAATTTTCTTGGAATTTGGTACTCTAATTTCCGTCATACAGTTGAGATCACTATGAATAAAATAGTCAAAATATAGAAAGCTACCCCACCTCCCCTTCTATTAATTATATTATTCTCTACAAAGGCATAACCGGAGAGTGAGTATGAACTAGCATTCTTGAGTTAGCCATGTTTCGGTCAAAGAAATTACAGAAAATGTTGTTTATCCATTAGAAAGCGCAATTTATCAAAGTTACAATTCAAACTTCTAATATTCACGTGCATTATGGAAAATGTAACAGGTGTTTTTTCAAGATATTTAAACTGATTCATAGTAAAGTAGTTTGAACTTACATAGTGGTTATCCTTATCTTCATTTAAGTCAGTAGCTAGAGTATTACCTCTTTGAGATGCAAGATTATCAAAATGAGAAGAATTACAATTATATTTTGGAGTACTAATATTAGGTCTAAGCAAGTCGTAAAGCTCATCATCGCTCAGTATATTCAAGGGAATGTTATCTGCCATAAAGGATCAAAGTAAAACACGGAATGGAGTAGATCGTTTCTTGTATAGACAATGATCGTATGCGTGTGGGCAAGGCAGAGACCTATGAAGATATAGAAGTCGAAAGTGAAAAGAAATTAGTTACAATACAAGGAAGAGGCTACACATAGAGAAACATTGATACATATATACAACTGGTAAACAATTGGGCACACACATAATTTCGTGTGCATAAATGAACTACAAAACATACTTCAGTGAAACATGCATGGACATGAATGAGCTCCCATGCATATCATGAAACACATTAGGAGGTCCACCCTGACAAGAGACAGGCTCCCAAAGAGCAATCGATACCAAATCAGGGTGGGCCTCCCAAATGCAGGTGAAAATACGGAACGTGAAAAACCAAAACATCACATGCTACAGATGTAAGCTAACTTGTAAAGGCAAAAATGTCTTTGTAATGCTGTAAGAAATAGACTGAAGATCTGTTTAAAAGGAATTGCATCACCTAGGTAGCATTTAGGTAAAAGGAATTGCTAAATTACCTCAATATACAAAACAAAAAGGATTCAGTCATTTAACATATTCCATGACTCCTACATAGTAGAAAGTCTTAGAATAATACATATCACCACAGAGTATATAATAATGTCAAGTAAGCGAAGGCCATCAAAATCAATTGAACATAAAAAGAATGCATGGATAAATTTAATGCATACAATTCACAAAACGATGAATTGAGATCAGCCATACTTATATCTGCGTTTCAATTGCAAAGAATGAGAAGAAAAGACAAGGAATTTAGCGTTCAACCTGGTATTCAATGAAATTAATTAAGTTAGCCAACAATCGGGCCTACAAAATTTTAGCATTGTAAGAAACCAAACCCAAATCCATAGGACTGAACTACCGCCCAGTAATCTATTTACAGATACTTCCATTTGTTAATTGTATAGTATTTAAGAAAAAATTGACCTTAAAGCTTTGCAATACCGAGGAACATTTACTAGTCGTTTTCTAGTTTTGTGAGATAAAGAATCTATTTATATTGCAACAATTAATTTAGAAGAGCAATGTTGAATACATCAAAAAACACTTACACTCATAATAATCATATACCAGTGGTGGTATTAAAAATAATAACTATCACTGTATGCATGAATGCATGTGTTTTTCAAGAGAGAGTCAGACGTCATGCATACTTGTATTTTTATATATAAAGTAATACCGGCAGTGATACACATCTATATTGTCAAAATCCTTCAGTATTCAGCAATTTAGTTGCCGAAACCCACAAATACCAAATATCCTGTATACAGGCAAGTAGAATATTTCTTGGATTTGAGAAGGCTAAAAGAATGGATCACAATAATTAATCAGGATTGGTTTGCAAATTTAACCCCATGTCAAAACCAGAGAAAATATGTGAAATGAACAAACAAGAAGGTTGTATTAGGCTGATGATTACATCATAGAGAATAGAGAAAAGGGTTCATCTGAAGTGGTTAATACCCAATAGGCAACAGTACAAGACATGGATATTCTTAAAGGAGAATTAACCCCTGATTACAAATTTACTTATATTGGAAGGTGTAATATATTCCTAATTATTGGCCTAAATCATTTTCTAATAAGATATCAGAACAGGGTATAAATAAAGATATTCCAACACCCGGTATCGTCTCCTACTCATTTACATGGGGGCTGCCATTTTCTTGCTGATTTGGAGTTGTACATGAACCATTGAGAAATGTTCCAGTCAGGAAGATATTTTGAATCCAGGACCTAAATTGATTTTCTTCATTACCTAAAATCCCATATGTGACGAAAAATATACAGTGGGTGTTTACATGTATTATAAATATTAAATCTTTATAATGATACTTTTAAATTGTCTGGTTTTGCTTAACAAAAATCTATTTTCTTGGGTTTGCCAAACATAGCAGAACATAATATATGCAGCATGCATTCTGACTTTTCAAGTCCCATTATCCGAAAGCAGGTGAATGCATAGTTTGCCGCTATAGATGCTCAGGGAAGAAGCATCCATAAAATTTGAATTAATTTGCTCCGTCCCATACGTCCAGTATCGAGAAAATAGATTTCTATTAAGCGAATATCGATTTTCAACAGAAATATGTAAGGAAATCTTCAGTTTAAAAATAAATTGTCATATCTATTCTATATTTTTAATCTCAAATGGGTTTTTAATTTTGAAAAAGGCAATTGGGCATTTGGATTCAGAAAATCTTCTTGTACACATAAAAAAATGGCAGCCGACCAATGTATTGCTAGCAGACGATACATATTGCTAGCAGATGGTAAATTTTGCTCAGAAAATCTTGATTCGTATCGATCTTGTATATTTTGACGCGAAGCCATATAGTCTAACAAGTAGGAATAAATAACACCTTTGAACACTATCGTTTTTATTGTTTGAGATTAATTCTCCTTTAAGCATTTAACAGTCTATAGTACCGAAGCTAAATCTGAGTATATATGGAATTATAGTACATGTACTGCAAAAACACTTCCCCTAGTCTTGGAAAGGGTAGAAAGATGCATCAGAAAATAATCAGAATTGAATTGCAAGATTAATCACTTTCCAAAACCAAGGAAAATGAACAGTGAACAAACATGACGTTTTTTGAAGGGAAGGAGTTTGCATCATTATATCATATATAGGTGACCAGGCACCACAAAACCACCAAAAAGTCGCACTGTGATTTTCAGTTAGAGCGCAATCTGTTTTTGGTTGGCATGGTCAAAATTTCCTGAAAGAGTATACTTTTTTCTAAGTAATCTAAAAATTTGGAGCCACCAAACAATCTAAAAGTGGTATTTTTTACAGTTTTTTATTAGAATTATGTGTGTCTTCTTTGGATTTTGTTGTATTACTTTTCTTTTTTACGACCCTGAATACTTGTCTCATTTTGATTTCCCATAAAAATGTTAACAGAGTAAGTTCTTGCATTGATACTTGGGCACTATGATAAACAGGATAGGTCTAAATAGTATGCCAAGTTTTAGGACAATCTGATAATCCCTTCATAGAAATTTTCATTGAGTTCACGTATTTCATATCAGGTCTTTTATCGATCGATATTATCCTATACTACATACAATTTTGATTTTGTCTTGTTAATTTGTTTTTGCTCTATTGCTATTCCGAATCCATAAGCCTTGAGTTTTTCTCTTTTTTTGCACTATATTTCTATATAATTATATTTTATTTACACACAATTTACACATAATAAGTAAACAATTAAAATGAGTCCATCCAATCTGTAATTCTTGTTTTATGATGAAATGATATAGGTATATTCTTTTCAACGTACATAATCTTACCCTGGATAGGGGCAAAATTTAGAGAAAAAGAATTGCTTGGCAGTTCAACCTTACAGATTAGAATAAATATTGCTGATTGATTTAACCCTGGTTAGCCCAAAATCCTTTAAAAATGCGAGTTATCAAAAAACTGCACGTACTATGTTATGTGAAAAAATGAATTTCAGCATTTTAAGCCGGTAATTTGCTTTGAGTCGGAGTAGCAAAATTCAGGATGACCCTACATAATACGCTAGGGACCAAAAAAGACACAAAAACAACAACAACAAACAAATGAAACCAAAAAAGAAAATCATAATTCCGCAGGTGCGTAGATTGCGGGGGAGGTGTGTACAATCACCCCCAGCTTTTAGGTGGAAAAATGAAAAATTATATTCATGTAAAATTCCGACGTCGTTTGCATATTAAGTACATTTTCTTCGGTATATAGAATCATTTAATAATTAATATAATTAATAGTTATATATATAAAACCTCACACCCACCCACACGCACACTCTATATACACTACACTATATAAAACATATATCCATTCATGGCCTTTTGGAGAATCACCCCCCCCCCCCAGGAATGAGGACCTGTCTACGCCAATGTAATTCCCTCTTTTCAATTATATTTCCCACTTTCACAGCAGACATGTATCCATTATCTGTTATCTGTTGTTATTTTATGGTCCCTTACAGACAAAGGAACAGTATTGTTATAGTTTATAGATGGGGTTGTATAAAAGAGTACTTTGTTACGTTGTACTAAATATTAATGTGTGAGCTCGAGTAGAGATAAAATAAAACAATAATCACACAAATTAGATGGGTCTCCTAGACATGATACGTTGAATTATTTATTACTATTTTGTAGAGACAGAGTACAAGATTGTAAACATGTGAGGTCGCATAGGAACAAGAAAAAAGGTTCGTACCATTTATCACATTAGGTGGGCTCCAAGGGTGTTAAAGGAGAATTACGCTCAAAAATAAAGACGATAGTGTTCAAATGTGTTATTTATTCCTACTAGACTATATGGCTTCGCGTCAAAATATACGAGATCGATACGAATCAAATTTTTCTGAGCAAAATTTACCATCTGCTAGCAATATGTATCGTCTGCTAGCAGCACAAGGGGGCTGCCATTTTGTTTATGTGTACAAGAAGATTTTCTTAATCCAAATGCTCAATTGCCTTTTTCAAAATTAAAAACCCATTTGAGATTAAAAATATAGAATAGATATGTCAATTTAATTTTAAACTGAAGATTTCCTTATATATTTCTGTTGAAAATCGATATTCGCTTAATAGAAATCTATTTTCTCGATACTGGACGTATGGGACGGAGCAAATTAATTCAAATTTTATGGATGCTTCTTCCCTGAGCATCTATAGCGGCAAACTATTATTATTATCATCATCATCATCACCCCCTCACTCACGGTGCATATGTGCTTTATAGTAGCTCTCGCAAGCAATAGAGCTGGGGGTTAAAATTATTGGGGGTTAAGCTCATATTCAACAGATGGTTAAAGTATTCTTATTGGGACTATGCAAGTGTATTTGTAAAGAAAATATTATTTTCTGAGTTCTAAGGCCTGTATTCTATTAATTCAGTTAAACCCAACGGGAGGACTAGTTAAGTCATTTTTAACCCAGCATCGGGTGAATAAACATGGAGTAAAATTCATCATCGATTGAAACAATGTGTTACGCTTATTCTTGTTATAGGTACCCAATAAATTTTACAAGAGTACTCTTTGTAATATAATGTTAATCAATCAAATTTATTATGTTATCATAGCTGAAACTAAAACCTGTCTATGATATTGGATGACATGTGAATGGAAATATTATTTAAATACTAATGAATTAATGATAATAAAGGAAAAAATATATCCGGATATAATTTTCTAAAATTTTGAACAATATTACCGGAATTCACAAAGGGGTTAAAACACTCTAAGCGTGGTACACTTGTGGTATCTTGTCAGATAAACAGGCTGGGCATATATTAAAGTGTACCAATCACCTGAAAACTATAAAGTGTGTACAGCTAGAAAGTATAAAATCAACCTCAAAGAACATTATCGGGCATTCTCTATGTCAACAGTTAAGGAGTATGAAGGAATAAAAAAATAACATGAAATTGCGGAACCGAACTCCGAGTCTGGTTTTGATTGTAAAATGGAAATAGCATGTTTTGGAACCACACTCTTCATAATAGTCCCCGATTGGGATCTAAGCCATAGCCTAGCTATGCCAAGGTTTAGAATGAACCCTTTTTGTTAACCCTTTCAGGACAAGAATTATTTTATGGCTAAATTGATCACATTTTTTTCTTCAAATTGGCAGCACTAATATTTTTCTTTTGGTGCTACATGGTTCTAATAAGGTGAAATGTCTTTGAAAACAATATACAGGGCTACAAATTTTGTGGACAAGTTGAAAAAATTGCCAATTTTGATAAAAACAATGATTTTTAACCTCTCAATGTGTTGCCAATTTAAGGATTTTAGAGCTTATTCTCGTTTTTAAAATTCCTGGCATCAAACGCAATATGGTCTTGCAACAAAAATGGGCACAGTATATGCAGAAATTTTGCTCTTTCCACTCATGCATCTGGTATATTTTTAGAGCTCTGAATCAAAAGTTATTGAGCCAATAAACCACAAAATGTGGTCAATTGTCTTGAAAGGGTTAATGCGGCCAACCAATATAAGTGCATTTCTTTCCCAGCTTCGCCAATGGCGTTCTTTGTGACCAACTGCGAGATTTATGCAGCTAACCTATCGAAAGGACAATCACCGCTGAATGCGACTTACGACCGTTTACCTCTTGATGGTTTGGTTAGACCACGCTCCATTGGCTACGATCCGCAAGAGAGAGTGGTCTATTGGATCGACCACAAGTCTGCAATGATATCTCGAGCTGCTTTGGATGGGTCTTGGCAGAGTGCTGTTGTGGATAATGTGACAGGTTATTTTCAAGAAACTTTTCTGAGTAAACATTAAGGCGCATAATCCACTCGTTCTGTTGAAGATAAAGTTGAGTACTGGTCATGGAATTACAATATAAAAGAAACTATCTGGAAACATTTGGGGAAAGATTGATTATGTAGACTGTAAATTCTTTATTTGGAATAATCAAAATGGTAAGGAATCGATTCAATTTTCTGAGAGTCACATGCACTGCACGCAAAAATCTGTTTATGGGACTACACATACATGTGTCCAAACTTTTTCGTTATTTTTCTTCTTATTTCGAATATCTGCATATGTGGGCGTTTGAACAGCAGCCGTTTTTTTCAGGGCAAATTTCTACGGTGATATTCCTTCAAGCTGACATAAAAAGAATGAGAAAGCTCACAAAGTAGTATAACCTTGAGCAGAACTGAACCTTCTCGTTAAAGCTTTCGGGAATAGTGATGTTGCGTTAAACAAAAGGAGCATTTTTCGCGATTTTGCATAGTCTCACTCGCAAGCCCTATTCAAGAGAATTTACATAATAGAAAGAAAAAATTGTTGGACAATTTATTTTATGTTAAATGTGTACGCCTAGGATCATGAAACCATTAATAAGTAAATTTATATTGGCGTCTATATTTCATTTTTCAGAATGTAGAAACAGTATCCAAAAATGACGATGAAGAGCGAAATAAATAATAAATTGTCCGTTTCATAATTAAGCTGGCGCAAAGGGAGAGGTTGAATGGTGACGTTGTATAGGTCTATAATCTATTATGGCGTAGGACTGCGTAAAGCCCGGCTCACACAAGACGTCATTAGTGAGTTTTCGAATGCGTCGACGTGAACGCCGTCCTAGATCCTCCCAGCTACAATGAACTGCTTTGTGTTAACTGCATACCGCGCTATGTGCAAGAACGGCTCACCCGTCCACTGGCTTCTCTCTCGTCCACTAGTCAGATCGAGAACGCGTCAAACATGGTATTGCCGTCTTCTCTAAAACGTGAACCTCGCTTCACCCATTGTTAGCTTCATACTTCACCTACTTTGTATGCAGTTACAACAAATAAATAAGTGCTTGGTACTGCAAAATCGGAAGATTGCGTTGAACACGGACATAATATACTAAAATAGCGTTGAACACGAACATAATATACTAAAGCTTTTCGACATGCACTCATCAGAGTAAATTCGCATGAATGAGCAGAACGCCAGAAAGGAAACAATATAATAGAGCCGAAAGAACAGTGGACGCTAAATGGCGCGATATGATTGGCTGTCACGCTAAACAAGGTTAGGCATAGTAACAGCCGTTCGGTAGAACAAATGCTAAAATAACGCAAGTGTTCTTACGGACTCCTTCTGACGGCACAAATTGGGGTCAGTAAGCCGAATATATGATGCCTCGAGCATGAGCAGGTGATTGAAACTTCTCGCTCGGCTGAGAACCCTGAACCAAGATGAACAGTATTGTTCCGCGCATTCTTGGTTATTCATAGCAATGGCCGACTTGCCACTATCCACGGAAGTAGGCACATTCGGTTTTCCACAGGAGCGTGAAGGTTGTGGACGCGCGTTAGTTTGGCGATTTCGGATTGACGTGGGCACATGTTGGCTAATGCGATATGCTAACCGTAGGGTTGTGCGTCCTATGTACCGAGCTTCACATCGGCACTTACATTCGTAAATAACATTACTGCAATGCGTAATAGGGAGCACATCCTTTCGGACAGACGAGATCATTCTATGTGTGGTAAATACAACACGCGCTTCAACAGCAGGGAAAGCACCAGATACAGCCTGCTTGATCTGTTTCTGAAACTTTTGGGAAGCCTTCCCACGCCACGGATGTTTGAGATAGATCGGGCATCTCTTAGGTCCAAAGACCGGTGTCCTCATGGGCCTTTGCAGTGCGCGAGGGACATGATAATCAATTACGCGGTCGGGATAGCCATTTTCGCGCAAGATATCCTTGACTCGATTAGATGCCCGATCTATCTCAAACTTCCGTGGCGTGGGAAGGCTTCCCAAAAGTTTCAGAAACAGATCAAGCAGGCTGTATCTGGTGCTTTCCCTGCTGTTGAAGCGCGTGTGGTATTTACCACACATAGAATGATCTCGTCTGTCCGAAAGGATGTGCTCCCTATTACGCATTGCAGTAATGTTATTTACGAATTTAAGTGCCGATGTGAAGCTCGGTACATAGGACGCACAACCCAACGGTTAGCAGATCGCATTAGCCAACATGTGCCCACGTCAATCCGAAATCGCCAAACTAACGCGCGTCCACAACCTTCACGCTCCTGTGGAAAACTGAATGTGCATACTTCCGTGGATAGTGGCAAGTCGGCCATTGCTTACCATTTAATGAATAACCAAGAATGCGCGGAACAATACCGTTCATCTTGGTTCGGGGTTCTCAGCCGAGCGAGAAGTTTCAATCACCTGCTCATGCTCGAGGCATCATATATTCGGCTTACTGACCCCATTTTGTGCCGTCAGAAGGAGTTCGTAAGAACACTTGCGTTATTTTAGCATTTGTTCTACCGAACGGCCGTTACTATGCCTAACCTTGTTTAGCGTGACAGCCAATCATATCGCGCCATTTAGCGTCCACTGTTCTTTCGGCTCTATTATAATTATTGTTTCCTTTCTGGCGTTCTGCTCATTCATGCGAATTTACTCTGATGAGTGCATGTCGAAAAGCTTTAGTATATTATGTTCGTGTTCAACGCTATTTTAGTATATTATGTCCGTGTTCAACGCAATCTTCCGAGTTACAACAAAGCAGTCCATTGTAGCTGGGAGGATCTAGGACGGCGTTCACGTTGACACAATCGAAAACTCCCTATTTGCTGGCGTAGAACTGCGTAAATCCCGGCTTACACAGGCGTCATATGCTGACATGAGGACCGCGTCATTGAAAAATGAACAGTCATGTGCAAACAATACTTTTGATAACTGGCGCGTGGATTGTTGCTTTCACAGGGTCGATGGGCGGAGCAAATGACGCATTGAAATGACGCTTTCATGTGAGCCAGGCTTTAGTGACCGGTGCAGCCTTTCACGTGCCATGTGAGGGTGACATGAACTGGCTTATTGAAATAATGCCTCGTGGGCACCTGGCCTAAAATTGAATCAGCAATTTATCCGCGGGTATGGTTGTTTCAGGAACATTTATAACCGTACGCCTTTGAAAAGACTGGAATTTTCAAGTTGATATTTGGATAATTGGATTTATTTTTTTAAAATCATAAACGGCATGATATCTAACGAGTCTATTTATATTTTACTTTGAAGATACAAGACAAGGAGAGCTGACGCTAGACTTTGAAGATAGAAAGATCTACTGGATCAGCTATTTATATCAATGCATTGAAAGAGTAGACTTTAACGGCAGTAACCGTGAATTTGTTCATCGTCATCGTTCCTTCCTTCGCGGAATCACGCTCGATAGGGAAAATAGGTAACTTTAACATTCGATCGTGTCGGGCCGTATGTAAGTATTAAAGCAAAACGAGTGATTTTTTTTAGGTTCTTGAAATGGCCCACTCCCCCAGCATATCATGCTATATCATTGTTGTGTTAAATGCTTAATCGTTTCTATCAAGCCTATTACAAATCTCCCAGTAGAAAAAGATAAGGAGAAGAAATGCTATATTAAACAAACCATTTCATAATTTTTCAAGTACGCAGAAAGACATAAAATTATGAATAACATGACTCTCCCCGAAATAAAAACCGTACGTACGAATGCGTTTAAAGGAGAATTAACCCCTGAGTACAAATTTACTTATATTGAAAGGTGTAGTATATTCCTACTTATTGGCCTAAATCATTTTCCAATAAGATATCAGAAAAGGGTATAATAAAGATATTCCAACACCCGGTATCGTCTACTACTCATTTACATGGGGGCTGCCATTTTCTTGCTGATTTGGATTTGTACATGAACCATTGAGAAATGTTCCGGTCAGGAAGATATTTTGAATCCAAGACCTAAATTGATTTTCTTCATTACCTAAAATCCCATATGTGACGAAAAATATAAAGTGGGTGTTTACATGATTTATAAAAATTAAATCTTTATAATGATACTTTTAAATTGTCTGGTTTTGCTTAACAAAAATCTATTTTCTTGGGTTTGCCAAACAGAGCAGAACATAATATATGCAGCATGCATTCTGACTTTTCAAGTCCCATTATCCGAAAGCAGGTGAATGCATAGTTTGCCGCTATAGATGCTCAGGGAAGAAGCATCCATAAAATTTGAATTAATTTGCTCCGTCCATTGCGTCACAGTATCTAGAAAATAGATTTATATTAAGCGAATATCGATTTTCAACAGAAATATATAAGGAAATCTTCAGTTTAAAAATAAATTGACATATCTATTCTATATTTTAAATCTCAAATGGGTTTTTAATTTTGAAAAAGGCAATTGGGCATTTGGATTAAGAAAATCTTCTTGTACACATAAAAAAAATGGCAGCCCCATGAATTGCTAGCAGACGATACATATTGCTAGCAGATGATAAATTTTGCTCAGAAAATCTTGATTCGTATCGATCTCGTATATTTTGACGCGAAGCCATATAGTCTAACAAGTAGGAATAAATAACACCTTTGAACACTATCGTCTTTATTGTTTGAGGTTAATTCTCCTTTAAGTTTCCTTACAAATAATTACGTTGGAGTCTTGATCCAGCAATGTTTCGTCAATGCACAAAGTTATATCGTTCATATCGTGAAGACACCTTGGCCCATATTCATAAAACCCTACTAAGCTACTGTAGTTGTCAATTAGCCCCTAGTAGGCAACTAAAACCCAATAGTTGCCAACTATGTAGTAATCACCTAGCTCAGCTAGTTGTGAACTAGCCATTCTGGTGGAGTCACCGTGGGTGTAATAAATGAATAGAGAGTACATAACAATAATAATAATGATGATGATAATAGAATAATAATTCTAATTCTAATAATAATAATGATAATAACTCTTTTTCCAGCGTTAGGGGGAATCCTTTTATCTCAGCCTATTGTTATCACTCCCCTTAACCAGGGGCGGATCCAGGATTGAGTAAAAAAAAAAGGGGGGGGGGCACACAAATGAAGGTTTGTCAACTTTTGGAAAAGGTAGACCCGTATTTTTTGGGTCTCGCCAGCTTCTCGAAAAGTCGCTCAGTGGGGGGGGGGGGGGGGGGGGGGGGAATCCAGTTCCCCTCCAGAATTCCCTGACAAGCACACACACATAAAAAAAAGGTCTTCATTCTAAAGGGGGGGGGGGGCACAATCGAGAAAGATCATCTATGGTCAGAATGCATACTTTTCTTCCAAAGGGGGGGGGGGGGCACGGGGCGGAAGTGCCCCCCCCTGGATCCACCAATGCCCTTACCGCACGGTTTCTTTCCCCGTAACGTCGAATTTCTATTGTGACGGAATGTTAGGATCCCCCTTAACGTAGGAAATAATGTTTTAATAATAAATAATAATAATAATTATAATAATAATAATAATGGTGGCTTCTTGTATAGCGCTCACGTCCGTCACGACGTGACGTTTATGGCGCTCCAACATTATTACCCCGGTCATGCCGGTCATAGCCGAGCGGCCAAATATGTAGCGCTCTAGTATATCGGGTACCCACTTACACTTGGGTGGAGAGTGGCAAAATGGATCAATTAAAGTAGAGTAATGTCTTGCCAAAGGAGGTTAGTACCGGCCTGGGATTCTATCTTTCAACCATTTGATTGAGAGTCAGGTGAATGAACCACTACACCTCCGCTACATGGGTTGAAAGGTTACTTTGCATACTTATTTGTGCAGCACTGACATTTTTTTAATGTATAGTTTCTAACTTCTAAGGTGCCCAACCAAATTAATTAATATTCCTAAAACTTTACTAAGAATCTTGCCAGTTAGTATCAAACTAGGGAATAATTTAGTTGCCAACTAGAGAACTAAATTTAATTCAAAATTTAGATTTGATGTAAAGTACCTCTAAATCTCTAATTGGCAACTTATCGTTATGCATCGCAAATTATCAGAGGGATGACATGGTCAGAAATTTCATAGAAGTGAAGAGATTGGCGGCAGAATTGAAGAGAGGGAGAGATAGGGATCACACATACACAATTATTATGCAGAATTGCTAACGTGATGTAGATTTTCCCAGTAAAATGACTTTATCTATTATAATTTATGTAATATATACCATCACCACAAAAGAGAAAATAAATCGTTTTGTTTCTGTCATTCTGAAAAATTCAATTTCCAACTTGTCTCCTCCCTCAATAAGAATAAATTTTCCCAGTAGAATGTCTTCGTCTACCATTAATAATAATAATAATAACAATAATAATAATACATTTATAAAGCGCAGTAACTATCCAACAATAAGTATATATTCTACTGCGCTACATGAGCTCCTGATATGCTTGTTAACATTTTGCCCCCTAAAAAAATGCTCTGTATGTTAAGAAAAACCATTGTCTTACTTTCTGACTATGATAACTCAAAAGTGTTTTATTCAATTCAATTTTCATCACATAATTTTGAGTATAAACTTCTTTAGGTGCAATTTGGTGTTAATTTGTCTTTTGATTAATAAGTATTGTGAAACTTGTATTGTCATATAATCAAGGAATCTTCTGGAAGGAAGTTATTTTTCCAGTTTTCTTTATGATTTTATGAACATAGAAATTTCCAGAAGAGAAATTATTATTCATAGATGAAAAGTGAATGTGCTCTGTAGCAGTTAAAGAATCATAATGCACATCCAGTAGAGGAAGAACATTCTAGATCATTGTGCATGATGTGTGATAATAACATTGTAATTAGATGTATGTTACCGGTAACAATCCTGACCCTTGCATGAACCTCTTAGTAAGAGTGTAACATTGCAATGAGTCTATAAATAGATCATGGGGATCCCCTTCCTTTGTTTGTTACAACAATAACTATGTACAACTTACAAGGGAGCTCCAAACCTTCATGAATGTTGTAGTAGAAGGTAGAACATTCTAATTAAGGGTTGAGATCAGGCGCGGATCCAGAGGGGGGGGGGGGGGGGGCGCAAGGGGCGCAAGGGGCGTGCGCCCCCGTATTGTCTGACAAAGTATGCCCCCGGACCCCCTAGATGGCCGTTTGGCTTCGTCAGTGTGCGCCCCCTTTCTGAAATGCACCCCCTTTCTGAAAATCCTGTATCCGCCCTTGGAGATTGTATATAAACTGCACTATGAACACGATGACAAAAGAGAGCGGACAAAATATACAGCTCCTCATTGTACCCTCCACAATTGTTCCGGTAGACAAAAGAACGTTCCTTCATTGCTATTATGTAAAATAAGTAGAACAGGTGAATATGCATGTGACACCTGTTCTACATATTTTTACATAATAGCAATGAAGGGATGTTCTTTTGTCTACCAGAACCAGTGTGGAAGGTACAATGAGGAGCTGTATATTTTGTCCGCTTCTTTGTTTGCCATGTTCATAGTGCTGGGAGCTTGCACAGAAATTTCAGAATTTATACCCTGATTAACATCGTGGAGCAAATATTGCATATTAAGTTTTCAGTTAACACCATCTGATATTGATCATATTGATATCAACCATGGGCGTCAATCCTCACAGGAATTCTATTCAAGTGGGGGGGGGGGGGGGGGGGACACACCTGGATGCAACAATAGGGTGTCCCCCCCCCCCCACTTGAATAGAATTCCTGTGAGGATTGGCGCCCATGATATCAACCTGTGGAGATCGTCTTGGACCTCATCTTGGACTTCATCTTGGACCTCATCCTTGACATATTTGACACCGTGTTTGGCATTGATTATAGACCTCGTTGTCGACATTGTGGTCGACATTGTCATTGACATCGTCTTGGACATCGTCATCGACATCGATGAATCCTGAAATATCTTGGACATTCTTCGGCTGGATCTTCTGGAATCTTATTTTACCAGTAGGACAACATACCATTTGAATTTAATATTTGGGATTTATAATTGTGGATTAGCAGCCAACTTACTCTACACTTCAAGAACATTCTGGACTCATAGGAGTTTCCCAGCTGAGAAATTATAGGTCTTTTCTAGTTAAGAACATGTACTGTATTTGTAACTAAAATTTGTAATTCTTTTATATCATGTCATACCAGATGTTGGTAAATATTTAAATTAAACCATAAATCATCCAAAATTAATATCTTTTGTTTGATTATTATCTTTTGTGGATTTTCAAGATTATTAACTCTTTACTTCACCAGAAGCCTCCACCCTGTTTACCAGAAGCCTCCACCCTGTTTACCATCATATGACAGTGAGATGGAGCTAGCCACCAAATTTAGTCAATATTTTACCAAAGTAGGTATTATCTGTGAAGCCCTTGGCTCTTCAAGGGGACAACCGTGTAACCAGACAGTCTCCGAACCCTCAAAGCACTCATTATTTTTTTGATAATTTCTCGCCTGTATCTTGCGCTGAAGTTTCTAAATTGACTTTGTCATCGCCATCAAAGTCCTGTGAGTTGGATCCTTTACCTACATGGTTGATGCGGAAGAACTTTGATCTCCTGGTTCCAGTTATAACAAATATAATTAATTTGTCTTTGGTAGCTGGTAATTTCCCAGCCAGTTTTAAAAATGACATAATTAGACCTCTGATAAAGAAATCCTCATTAGATGCTGAATACCTTAAGAATTATCGTCCTGTCTCCAACCTGAAGTTTATTTCCAATATACTGGAAAAGGTGGTTGCATCCCGTTTGCAGACTTATTTTAGTGAGGATAATTTTCTTGAGCCCCTGCAGTCTGCATACAAGAAACATCACGGAAATGAAACTTTTTAGTGCAAAATGACATACTGTACGCCATGGATAAACAACAGGGTATTTTCTTGGTATTATTGTACCTGTCGTCAGCATTTGGCACAATAGATCACAACATAATGATATCACGACTTTCATCGCTAAATATTAAAGACAAGGCCTTAAAGTGGATGACATCATATTTTCAGGGTAGGACTCAATCTGTATGTGTGAACGGTACATTTTCTCAATCTGTTCCACTTCACTTCGGGATACCCCAAGGCTCAGTCCTCGGCCCCAACTTTTTACAATGTATGCCTCTCCAGCTTGTCGCATTGCACATGACCATGGTATTTAATACCATATGTATGCAGATGATCTGCAGTAATACGTTCCATTTGATGTGAATAATCGGGACGATCAGTTATCTGCGAAAAAACGCATTGAAACTTGTATCTCTGAAATAAAGTTGTGGTTGAACAATAATAATTTATATCTGAATGACGCAACGACAGAATTAATCACCTTTACATCTCAAAGTAATCAATCAAAAGTTTATGTTGATCAAATACCAGTCGCTGATTCAATTATTTCCTCTTCTTTATCTGTGCGAAATGTGGGTGTCATCTTCGATAGCACGATGAAAATGGATATTCAAGTAAAAAGAATTTGTCAGAGTGTGTATTCCCAGATAAGAAATGTCTGGAGTATCAGGAAGGTTCTTTCAGATAAGGCACCTGCTGTGATAATACATGCATTAATAACATCACGGTTAGATGGTGGAAATTCTTTGCTCTTTGGTATAACTCAACATCAATTTAAGAAATTACAGTATGCTCAGAATTCCGCTGCACGTATTCTATCAAGAGGTAGAAAGTTTGACCATATAACCCCTACACTTATTGCACTGCACTGGCTTCCTGTAAAACAAAGAACTGAATGCAAAATTATTTTGTTAACATGGAAGGCAATGCACGTATCTGTTCCAGTGTACATTTCAGACTTGCTGACAATCCTGGAACTAATTTGCGATCTACAGGTAAATATCTGCTTGAGAGTCCTCGAACACGCTCTCTTCTAGATGATCGATCAATACTGCTTGTGCATCGAGATGGAGGAACGGTCTTCCTCAAATTCTTCGCTCCTGTGACCAGCTATCCACTTTCAGAACTCAACTCAGGATTACTTATTTCAGATTGCTTACAACTAGTCATATATTCTCGTCTTTCCCAGTTAGAATCATGAACAGACATTTGGTAGTTTTTCAGTCTCAACAGCGTCTTGCATTAGGCATCGAGATATTGGCGCTTTATAAATACCCTGATTGGATTGGATTGAATTGAAAAAAAAATTGAAAAAGCAATACATTTTTCACAATTTAATAACTTATTAATCAAAAGACAGATTATCACCAAATTGCACCTATAAAAGAAGATTATTATACTCAAATTATGTTATGAAAGTTTGAACTGAATTAAATAAAACACTTTTGAGTTATCGTAATCAGAAGGTAAGAGAATGCTTTGTCTTTACATACAGAGCATTTTTTCTTTTTTTTTTTTTGGGGGGGGGCAAAACTTTGTCAAAGGGCAATTTGGGGTTTTCATTTTAGGGGGTCTGACACCCCCTTCGCGATGGACAATTTTGTCAGTTTATATAATTTGGGAATGTACATCCACAGCTGAATAACAATGTCTTTTATGTCTTGTTGCCAACTACTAAGTTACCAACTAGACATAAAAAAAAACGATCAGTACTGCACAAAGGATTATGTAAAGTAACCTTTCAAACCCATGTACTCTCTATTCATTTATTCCACCCACGCTGACTCCACCAGAAGGCACACACAATGGTACAGTTCCCAACTCGCTGAGCTAGGCGATAACTACACATTTGGCAACTATGGTTTTAGTCAAACCAGTAGAAACCACTAGAAACCAGTAAAGTCTAATGGTTCTGAAGACCATTAAATACCATTAGAAACTAGTCAAGTCTAATGGTTTCAGCAGGGTGTTAATAAAAACTAAGTCAAACCAGTAGAAAACAGCCAAGTCTAATGGTTCTAAACACCATACCATTAGAAACCAGTCAAGACTAATGGTTTAAACAGGGTGTTAAAAACACTAAGTCAAACCAGTATAAACCACTAGAAACCAGTAAAGTCTAATCGTTCTGAAGACCATTAAATATAAGTGATTCCTTCTGGTCTCCGAACGGTCCTAGTAGGTTTTTCTACTATTTTCTATTGGTTCCAGTAGAAACTTATACTGGTTTTCTACTGGTTTGTAATGGTCCCAGTAGAGATTTCTACTGGTTTTCTAATGAAGCCATTAAAAATAATTCTACTGGTTTCTACTGGTTCGGGGGTCCACTTTCCATATTAAAACCAGTAGATATTGACCAGTTAAAAACAGTACAAACCAATAGGTAATTGACCAGTAGAAACCAGTAGAAATTTTCTAATTGTTATTAAACTGGTTTAACACAGCAAGCCTTTTTATTTGCTTTAACGTAAATATTGATAATACACAAATGAATTTGAACCCGTAAGATTTGAATGTTCACTTTATATTACTGAATTTGTATCATCATTATCGTTATTATTACTATCACAGGGTCCTATTCTGGAGGGAAAGGAAGCTTCTGATGCGATCGGATTTGAATGGAAACAATGTTCAAAGAATTTATTCAACACCTGACTCAGATTCATCGTGCACTTTCTACGACACATATGGTAAGTATTTATATTTGACTAACGGGTACATTAGGTCGACAGTTGACAATACAGTTTATTTCGTCATAATAGAGACCCCTACATTAGGTCGACAGTTGGTACATTAAGTCGACAGTTGGACAAAGAAAAAGAACAAAAACTGTCCTCCTAATGTACCCGATAGGTGTTTATATATACATCTATGTATCACTGGCTGATTTAAGGTGGGGGGGGGGGGGGGGGGGGGGGGTTTGGTTCCCATGACACATTTTCTGTCTTTGAAATATCTATAGATCTATTGGTAAATATATATATACATATTTATACATCAGACTGAAGCTAAATATCAGCAAGATTTGAAATAATCGGAAAGTATTTCGTCGGTTCCCAGCGTTTTGTTGTTATCTGGATTTTTCCTGCCGATTTCGATCGCGTTTACCCATTTCCTCATCTTTCGCGGTATTTAACGCGATCAGGAAAAATACAAAATGAAAGAGATTATCCCTGCATCATATTGTGGTTGTGACAACCTATGGCGTTCGGCATTTTGATGAAGAAAAGAAAAACACATTGCCACAAAACCAAAATGCGTGCAAAGTCAATGTGTTGCTATGCGTTGCCAACCTATTGTTTTCACCCAGCGGCTGCAATCAAGACGAAAGTTCCCGGATGTCCGGAAGGGAGAATTATTAATATTATTGTTACTGTTATCATTATTATCATTATATATATCATCATGTTATGATTTCTTTCTCACAGCGTCTCGCCTGCTTTTCCCCGACAAGCTGACACATGCATTATTTTCTATTCTACCAAACGGAACCGACTATTTTCAGTTGATCCAGTTGAACGACACGGTTTTCTCTCACATCGCCTTGTACAACAACAACATGCTTGTTTGGACTAGCTTCCATCACAGTCATGTGGGACAGGTACCACTCTCAAACACTAGCGCCTTTCAGATATCTGATACCCTCCAAACTGTGAAAGGTCCAATCCAAATTGGGAAAGTAAATAATGTCCATATATATTCTGGTAATGACTAGCAGGGAGCTCACCGTATTTGTCATACGACGGATACTGAGGCGTGTTGATACGTTCAGACAAGATAGCGGTACGCCTCGTTCAAATATTATACCCACTGGCGTAGACAGGGGGGGGGGCACAAGGGGGCCATGGCCCCCTATTCAGCCACTAAAAAAAAAAAAAAAAAGCGAGAACGAGAGCGAAAAAGCGGGAGAAGTGAGAGAAAAAGGGTTAAAAAGGCGCTACAAGCCGTTATCTTTCTCTCAGAATTTGCAAAAACGTCAAAAAAACTCCCTGCACCAACCCCTGTCACATACAGTGCAGTATTGCGTCCTAATAACTGAAAAGCAGTCATGGCGTCGAACTATAACTTTCCGCCTAAACAAATTGTTTGCTACAAGCCGTTTTCTTTCTCTTAAATTTGCTAAAACGTCAGAGCTTACGCGCTTCGCGCGGGAAGGGGGAAACTTCTACTCCCTGCACCCATCCTTGTTACAGTGCAGTATTACGTCCCAAATAACTGAAAAGCAGCCAGGGCGTCGAACTAACATTCCGACTAAAAAGGTGCTAAAACGTTGGAGGAGGGAAACTCCTAGCTCCTTCCTGCACCCACCCCTGTTACATACCGTGCAATATTGCTCCAAATAATTGAAAAGCAGTCGAACTATAACTTTCCGCCTAAAAGTTTGTTTGCTACAAGCCGTTATCTTTCTCTCAAATTTGCTAATATGTCAGAGCTTTCGCGCTTTGCGCGGGAAGGGGGAACCCTCCCCCCTCCCTGCTCCCATCCCTGTTGCAGTGCAGTATTACGCCCAAATAACTGAAAAGCAGTCCGGACGTCGAAATAACTTTCCGCCTAAAAAGGTGCTACGAGCAGTTATCTTTCTCTCAAATTTGCTATAAAACGTCAGAGCTTTCGCGCTCCGAGCGGGAAGGGGGAAACTCCTCCTTCCTGCACCCACCCCTGTTACATACCGCGCAATATTGCTCCAAATAATTGAAAAGTAGTCGGTTCGTTGAACTATAACTTTCCGCCCAAAAGTTTGTTTGCTACAAGCCGTTATCTTTCTCTCAAATTTGCTAAAATGTCAGAGCTTTCGCGCTTTGCGCGGAAAGGGGGACCCCCTCCCTGCACCCATCCTTGTTGCAGTGCAGTATTACGCCCAAATAACTGTAAAGCAGTCCTGACCTCGAAATACCTTTTCCCCTAAAAAACGGGGTGCTACGAGCCATGAGGTGGGGTGATGGCCTGTTAATGCACTAAAAATCTAGTTTTTGAAGGTTTGAAATGCGAAAATTTTCGAGAGCTCGGTCGCTTTGCTCCCTTGCATAATTATTATCTTTCAGGATCTCGTAATTTCGCGCCCCAGTAGGCCTATATTGTTTTTAAATAGTTGGGTAAAAAGTGTATAAAACAGCATTTGCAAAGGTTCAACTTTTGAGAGAAATCTCAACTTCAGGTACCCTTGCTGAATTTCTCGACTCTTTCTCAAGCCTTTCAGGGTTTTCGTTAGTTTTGCTCCCGATTGTAGAAGTGAGTGAATAGAAAACGGCTTATCAATGCATAAAATTCGAGATTCTCTACCGCTCAATTGAAAAATTTCCTGGGTAAAATGCACAAGAAATTGCGTTTTTTAGGGTTAAAAATTGAAAGATTTGCCGCTCGGTCGCTTTGCTCCCTCGCTGACGTAGATAGGTTTGGGCACTCGGGGGGGGGGGGGGGGCGGGGGGGGGGGACTTCATTTTTTTGCCCCTGGTGCCATAATCCCTAGATCGCCACTGGCTTCGCTCCCTTACCGGTCAACCCAACTCCCCCCCCCCCCCCCCCCGATCATGAACACGGATCGACACCCCTGTGGCCCCCTATTGAAAAATCCTGGCTAAGCCTGTGATTATACCATATCCACAAAATGGAATAAGCTAATGGAACAAAATCACTGGCGTAGCCAGACTTGTAGAAGAGGGGGGGGGGGGGGGACCTCCTAACACATGGGGTAGGAGTAGGGTTCAGATCTTGACCCCTACGTTACCTACACTCCGTGGATGATCGTTTTGTTTTTTGTTTTATGGCGGACGATGAGGGGGCCATGGTCCCCTTGTGCCCCCTGGTTACGCTTATGACGGTACTGCGCCTTACTTTTCGGTATGTAATATACAAGCTTTGCTTTTAAACATGTCCAATAAGCCAGTTCGGGGTTAGCGCATGATACAAATGACCCCAAATATCCACAGATATTTTAGACATGGACGGTCCCTTTATGTGCACTTCAGAAAAATAACTCTGGGAGTGATAGAGGTGCCTCATGAATAGCTTTTGTTTCCCCCTTTAAAAAGAATACTTCCACCTGGATATCATGGAATGCACCATTAGTGCATAATTGAATAATGATTACATGGCATTCATGAGCACATATCGAATATTAGTGTCAGTGGGTTTTAGAATTTGGTACAGATGACCTTTATCTGCTCATGCTCAGATTGCATCTCCGAAGTGGCTTATTGTTTTCAACATCACTTAATACGTCAATACTTGAGCATCATATATTTTACTTAATTTTACTTAATTTTACTTAATTATGTGCACGTAATTTTACTTAATTTTACTTAATTATGTGCCCATATCTATGGAAAAACATTGTTATATTATTGTTATTGTATTCATTTTATACAGTAGTATATGTTGATATGATTGAAAACAGTCAATAAAATCTGAATCTGAATCTTATAACACACAGTTAAGTGAGTAGTTTAGGGTTGGTATAGAATTAATCCGTTGGGTAACATGAAATAATGTTGTTAATTATTCAATTGTCTCCAACGGCCACCAGAAGGTGGTAACACACGCAACTGCTGTGTGATAGGTTGCTCGACTGATGTGAAAAAAATCACAGACAGACCGAGCGGGATTCGAACCCGCGACCTCTGGGTTACTAGACCAGTGTCATAACCACTAGACCACCGGAGTGCCTTTAGTGGTTTTTAGGTTCGAACTATCCCATTAATATGATGTCAAATCAATGGTATAGAATTAATCCGTTGGGTAACATGAAATAATGTTGTTAATTATTCAATTGTCTCAATAGTTTAGGGTTGTTAGACGTAGTTACTTAAAAAAAAATTATCACCCACTTGCCATTTAGTTATAAATTAAAGAGAATGTTGAGTTGTGGTCAAAGTAAAAAAGTATTTGTGAGCTTTCTCATTTTCCGTTGTTTTGTAGGATGTATTTTTTTTTATTGAGAACATCATAGTAGACTATACCCTGAAAAGGATTACTCTTCAAATGCCCTCATATTGGAAATATGACGAGAAATAGCTGCAGTATTTGGACCGAACATTCATGACACACGTTTGTGCAGGTTCATATTCACACGTTTGTGTTTGCAGTGCTTATGCTTTGCAGCTAAACTGAGTCAAATTCTTACAATTGTGATGCAACCAAAATCTCGAAGTATACACCAATTCTTATGTAGACATGATCAACCTTTCCCAATCGTCTCGGGACAGTTTCTTTCGCAATGTAATTGCACGACCACAACTCAACTTTATCTTTATCAACGAATATTAAAACAGAGGGGTTTTTTCGCGTATCTATTTTTGCACCTCCACTTTTCATTCATTTGAAACTTTAATGTTTTTATATTGCCGCAGCGTTTTTGTTGTTTCTTTTGGGCGGCTTACCGCGTCATATCTGGAAGAGCCTACACAGGTAGATTGAAATGGAGAGTCCGCAAACATTCAGCATGAATAATTATTATTCATTCATTACTTCTTTTCTTTATTGTTTTTACTGTAATGTTTTCGAGTTTCTCTCTTTCTCCCAACCCCTCTCTTGCTTTTTTACCCCCCTTATATACTTTGTTTACTTAGTTCTGTAACTGATCTGATTATGTAAATCCTATTTATTTGAAAGGAGTTGTACACAGATGTAATCATGTAAATACCAGTATATATTCCACCATTCACCCTTTTTGTATTAAACTGCACTTTGAATACATTATCTTAGAAGAAACTACATACTAAAAATCCGTCTTTTTTATTAGGATCATCCACTTTATCAAGTCTTACTTGTATTATTCATTTGTACATATGTTGTAAACATTAAGCAAACCTGTCATTTTCCATGCTCTTCAAAAACCCGGGACCTCGTACAATTGCAACTTTACTATATGGTGTTCCCGGTCAATTTAATAATTTTTTATCTCTCAAATTTGTATTAGGAGCATTTAATTTAGCGCCAGCCTAGCTCACCTGGGTGAATCGCCATTCACATTTGGAATTCGCTGGTTCACTTTGACTATTTTGCATCATTCAAATTTAAATTACGAGCAAGTTTTTAATGAAATGAGTATTCGCATTAATCAGCAGCTGGATCTGGCCTCTCTTCCCGCATTCATATTCGCGAATGAGCAATTTAATTTTGAATAAGTGTGTTCAGTTTTAAACGGTTGTGTTTGAGTATTTTCGTGTAGACGTTCTCACATGCCCCCTGTATTTACTTTATTATACATGTATATTCATTTAGGTAGGAGACGAAATATCCGATGACCCTTATGTTGTCTTTTCTAAAACTGGAAACAAAAAAGGAGGGGAAGTGTAAAAGTAAGAAACATTGCAATAAGAAAAAAGAAAAAAAGAAAAGAATAATGGACGAAGAAATTATACAACAGAAAAATGTGAGAAGAAAAATCGTAGGAACATTTTTAAACATATAAATGAAGTAACACTGAGATTGACATTAAAAGAGGTGGGAGGGGTAGCAGCGCAACTGGTACTACCCTGCCATAAAACGAGTCGTTCACATGGTATGTTTATATATGTATATAGAGATTTTGATGGCAGTCGCAAGAAATGAAAAAGCCCATGGTGTAAAAAGCTAATGTTCCTAATTAACATGCTTTATCTTGGGTTCCAAAGTCGGAGGATTACATGAAGTTCTTATAGGATGGGATAGTTTATGTTGATGACCCCCTCCAAAAGAAAAAAAAATAGTCTATGGACTTACATATGTTATCATATGTAATATGAAATATAGCGGAGTGATCCCATGATAATCGTTATTTCTAGCCCTTATGTCATATCTTTTAAAGTGACAGTAAACTGAAGCTGCTAAATAGCGCCATCTTTCAACTAGATTTGAGAAGTGTCTGTGCCTCTCATTTTCCCATCATGCCCCATTCTAGTTTGTAAAAGCTTAGAATGTACCTGCAGGCAATTTTCCACAATGCCAAGTCAATCGTGTGTTGAGAGCCAGAAGGGCGTTAACTCGTATGTTTTAACACAGAGTTAACGCCCTTCTGGCTCTCAACACTAGTTTGAAATATAAAATTTGCCTATTATCCTAACAAGCTGTTTGTCAAAATTCAAAATATAATGCAAATAAATTTCAAATTATAATCTCAATTTAGCAACCACTGTAAGATGGCGCTATTCAAGTTCTACCAGTATAATGCCATTTTTAAAACAAATGCACGAATGAGGATACTGAGTGCCTAAAAATTAAATTGAATGCCGCAGACATGGCTGACTTGAGGAGCTCATCAAGCCGACCAGTTACGTCCATGTTAACTTATTTAACGAATTTAAAAATACGTGCATATACGTGATTTGAGTTGCCGGATAGTTGATTTTAATTGCTCGTATTCTGAATTTGGATTAAGGTTTTAGGTCGAGGGC
The DNA here is from genome assembly GCA_025617745.1 of Heliocidaris erythrogramma. Lineage (NCBI taxonomy): Eukaryota > Metazoa > Echinodermata > Echinoidea > Camarodonta > Echinometridae > Heliocidaris > Heliocidaris erythrogramma. Next base: position 33,716,015 of record CM046873.1, on the reverse strand, counting down.
GACATTTGGCTTAATCTGAATGCACTTAAATGAATTTGAGTGACAAAATCTCGAAATTGGAAAACCTACTGGAAAACCTGTATTATGTTTATGTCATTACTCTGTCGGACATTTCTTCTCTTCAAACCATGCTGAATGTACCTTATTATATTTACTTGTGTCATGTTTGTAACCTACTTTTTTTTCTTTAATAAAGAAAAGATTAACCCCCCCCCCCCCGTGAATAGGATATATGTATGCCAGATCTTGGAATGTTCTTTATATCTGCATTTCTACTCACACCATATCTTCTATGCCCTACCCGTAGTAGAGAATGTATTTTTCAAAATTTAATAAAATGAGGATTTATAGCTCAATTTCTATTTATACATTTATTGTGAATCATTCTCATCAAGCCACTTAGCTGTTAAGACTACCACTTTCCTTTTGTATATGTATATTTTGTGTACGTATTCACTGCCTTTCCAAAACAACATACCCAATTTGCATGGTCTGAATTCAAAGGTGTAATAGAAGGCAACAAGAACTGCTGGTAAAGGGGATCAAAAGATATCCTTCATAGTAATACGGACAAACCAATTTCAAATTTGAAATAACAGTTAAACTCGATAATTATAATATGGAATTGTATAAGAACAGGACACTAGCCACCATAATTATAAGAACATGCATCTATATTGCGAGATCACTCATTTCGGAATATAAGACAAAGCCTACACTGTAAAAAATAGCTGTAGATTAACAGGTTTTTTGACTTGTAACTGTAGATTAACAGGTTTTTTTGACTTGTAACTGTAGATTAACAGGTTTTTTTGACTTTTTTATGTTAATACGGTATTTTTCTTGTGAAATGGCAGGAAAATTAGCAATTTCCCTGCCATTTCACAAGAAAAATACCGTATTAACAGAAAAACGGCCAAAACTTGTAATTTTACAAGTCCAAAAAACCTGTTAATCTACAGTTATTTTTTACAGTGTATACTCACCATGTACCAATGAAGCCGATTTTTTATGCTGCGCCTAGTACCGTTTTCCTGCAGTCATTTTTTGCAACAAACTCGTTTCCAACTTCTACTAAGTCGATTTCATCGAGGCGTTCTTTGTGGACATTTAGAATGGCAAGATTATTAAATCTCAACTGGAAGATCTTAGCCATCGTTTTAAAGCGTCTTGCAGTCGAAAAAGATCTTTCGCCGACTACGTTGGTTGCAGGGCTTACAAGCATTAGTTTTATGATAATATTGAATTCAGATATCAACATTTTTTTGGCACCATCTAGTTTTCTGGACCTGTGAATACACTTTATCGAAACACGTGTAATCCCCTGGAAGCAAGTTTTCAAACAGTAGACCTGAGTTCTGAGCCGTATTGTATTGATATCTGAACTGTAATATTTCTCTATAAAAGCCATTTCTTCTGATACATCATGGCCTTTGATTTCCCTCAGCAGCAGTTCTTTCATGTTTCAGTAGGCTATGAAACCGGGTTGGTCGGATTGAATTGAATTGATGATTAGGTCAATAGCTTCGAAATATTGACGCTTGATCGACAGGTCTTGAGGGAAATGATGGCTCCGAACTTTCTGTTTCGTGTTACTTTGGTGCCCGACGCTTTCTGGGAAATTTGGGCTTAATGGCCGGGGTGGTACTCTGAGATTAATTTTATTTTGATTTTAGTGAAATAATTTTAATTGTCATAACAAACTTTAAATTGCAACATTTCATTGGCATTTGCGCAGATGAATTCCGCGTACGCAGACACTTTTGCGCAGTCCTTAACCAATGATGCGCCATAAGTGTACATTTTGTTATGACAATTAAATTATTTCACTAAAATCAAGATAAAATAAATCTCAGAATACCAACCCAGGGTTTAAGCTTGATTGAGATCCTTCTTAAAAACAGAAGCATAGAAATTATTAAAATTTTTGTCTGTTCTGAGGTCTTGAATTGTTTCTATTGTCTTAGAGGCAGCCTCTTGACCTTGAACAGTTTCGGCTCCATGAATATGATCCAAATCCAAGATCCAAGAAGTGTGCATAAAGCGTATTCATAAAGCGAGCTCCGCGCAGGGGCGTCGCTAGAGCCGGGGGGGGGGGGGGGTGCTGTCGCAGAGCGCGTTGATAGAGAGAGTTGTGACACGCGCATAATAAGCCTACGCGTACATGGTCTTTGTGTGTTTGTTTAAAACATGGCGGATCATCTACGTGAAAGGGAACTATCCAAATAGTTCCCTTGCACGTACATTCTGTATGGTGTCAGAGGGAAGAATTTGATATGGATCCAAAGCTTTCTCCATGGAAGAAGTCAGGGGGTTCTATTGGATTGCAATAAATTATCATCATTAATAGCAGTGGAATCTGGAGTGCCTCAAGGGTCTGTTCTTGGACCTTGTCTTTTTCTGTTCTACATCAACGACTTGCCAAATGGTCTAGCATCTAATGTTCGCCTATTTGCCGATGACGCAATCTCCTACATGACCATCGACAACCACAGAATCTTCAACATGATCTTAACCGGATTGGAGACTGGTGTGACAAATGGATGTAGTTTTGAACACAGACAAATGCAAGGTATTAACGATCTCCAGGAAAAGAAGCAAGGTTCAGCATGTGTATCATCTAAACAACACCCCCCTTGAAACCGTTGACTCTGCGAAGTACTTGGGTGTAACCATCACTTCTGATCTAAAGTGGACCCAACACATCAACAATACTGTCAACAAAGCCAACAACGTCCTTGCCTTTCTAAAACGTCGGTTCGACCGATCGTGGAGTATGCTTCCTCTGTTTGGGACCCAGCTTCCAAGAACTTCATCCACAATGTCGAAATGGTACAGAGAAGAGCTGCAAGATTCGTTCTGAATCGTTATCATAATACCTCAAGCGTGAACAGTATGCTGAAAGAGCTTAATTTACTACTCTACAACAACGCAGAGAAAATGACAGGCTAACCATGATGTATAAAATACACAACAATCTCGCTCATCTTTCGGCACATATTATCACTATAAACATGGCAAACAAAGAAGCGGACAAAATACACAGCTCCTCATTGTACCTTCCACACTGGTTCTGGTAGACAAAATAACATCGGTTCATTGCTATTATGTAAAAATATGTAGAACAGGTGTCACATGCATATTCACCTGTTCTACTTATTTTACATAATAACAATGAGGGATGTTCTTTTGTGTACAAGAACAATTGTGGAGGGTACAATGAGGAGCTGTATATTTTGTCCGCTCTCTTTTGCCATCGTGTTCATAGTGTATATCACCCAGTCGACGAGAGCCACCGAACCACATTCCTATCAGATGCCATACTCGAGAACTGAATCGCATCGGCAGTCATTCTTTCTGAGAACAGTAAGGAATTGGAACTCCCTACCCACAGAAACGGTTACAGCGCCATCTGTGGGAGCCTTCCGTAATAGACTGACGGATGGTGACAGTGGCTAGTCTTCCTCCTTCCTATGAATGAGCTTGTAAATATTTGGATTATAATGTAAATAGCACTCGAATGGACGTAAACTGCGGTCAATACACACACACACAAACACACACACATCTATGTTTTCTATTGTTCGAATTTCAACCGATGACTCCACTATTGAATTGCGTCACAAAATTCATTGACGGAATAAACCTCACCAATTGTTGACAACCGATGACCCATTGAATTACTACCGATGACCCATTGTTCTCTTTGTTCGATGTCATCGGTTTGAATGCGTAAACATGTACACACACACACACACACACACACACACATTCTCTCTCTCTCTCTCTCAATCACTTATGGATACCGCCCTCAATCCTGCTGCTTTCATACAACTTCTCCCATTTTAACAAATGCTTGTTTTAACTTGTTCCTTTTCTGAGCTATCGCCTTTTCTTCCTCTCGATGTTCTACTATCCTTTGAAAAATTTCCTCCTGAGTAGGAACTACACCCTAGACCTTGACCTGAAACTAATGTATTTTATTAAAAAGATTACTGTATTACAAATTTTGATTTCAAAGTCCTTTCCAGTAACCCCCACGTATATACCTTTCCACTCTGTATTTTGAAGCTAACTTTTGATGAAGTTGTTGCGATTCTAGGCCTTATGAAAATTTCTGCTATTTCTTTTTCAGAGAATTCAAAGTCATTGTGGCCATCGTTTACTCGTAAATTATATGAATGTAAATCTGTTATAAAAATGTCGTAAAAATTTGTGGAACGTACATCTTTCAATAGAATGATATTTTCAAAAATCTTCAATGAAATATTGTAATTGTGTATATCAACGGAGTAGAAATCGCATAAGTTCCTTTCATATTTTCCGATTTTCAAAACTGCATCACTTATCTTCCAAATCTCCATAATATTTTCACTACTTAAACCTAATTTACGGAAATAATCAATTGTTTTCACATGTTCTTTCTCTAAAATGTAATCCACTAGATAAATTTCTTTCTTTAATAATAAGTCTTCATCAAAATCATTTTACCTTAGGAAAGGTAATCTTTATTATCAAAAATGATTGGATTAGCTTTTCCTACAAGAAAACTCCTGCTTTCTCCATATCTTGCAAAGCCTTTAAAATCTCCAAATAAAACAATGGTGCTTTAAAGGTCAATAATTTAACATCGTAATTACACAAGGATATAAACCTTCCACCCACTTTTCTAAAGTTATAGACAAAGTACAGCTTCCACCCCACATTCCTTTCCCCATAAAGTAGCCGTTTTAACCACTGAGTTTTCACAAATGATTCAAAATCTACCATTCTCAAGCCACCATCCCTGTAATCCTGGTAGCAGATGACTTTTTGAATTCGGTCCATATGAAATCAAAACTAATTTTCTTAATCTCTGCTACTACCTACTTTGGCACAACTAATGATGGGGAAACGGGGTAACCTTGCTAGTCATAAGGACCGCTATTCATAAGGACCACTTATTCATAAGAACCGCTATCCATAACGCGTGACTAAATGAACAGCGGTTTTGTATGAATAGCGGTTCTTATGAATAGCGAGCAAATCATAGACAAATTACCAAAGGACCACTATTCACAACAGTTCATAAGCACCGCTATTCATAACGCGTTTTAAATGAATAGCGGTTTTGTATGAATAGCGATCCTTATGAATAGCGAGTGTACCCGGAGGAAACATAGTTCAATTTTGACAAAGCATATGTTTTAATCAAATGTACTTTCCCCATCACTGTCAAATCTCTCTGTTTCCACCATCCCAAAAGTCTTTTGATTCTACTTTATCTCTTTGTAATTTAACTCATTTTTATATCCAGTGAATAATATATTATTTCTAAATTTTTTCATCCTCGTTACTATATTGCCCATAAGTAATGTTCCCGAATCTCCTCTGTTTTTTCCTATACTCATTACATTAGTTTTTTTTTCTATGTTCGCCTTTAAACCACTTAACTTATAAAAAAACCCCGGAATATATCCTGTATTCTTGTAATCGATGTTTCATTTTTAACGAACAAAGTCATATCATCGGCGTACAAAATTTGTCGAACTTCAAAATTACCAAATTCAACTCCTTTATGATGTTACTCGGAGATGTACAAACAAATCAAAATGCAATAAATTTGGTATCAACGGAAAGGGGAAGATGCCCTAAAACATTCCATCAACATTCGAAATCCATAGGTTTTCATAAATTAATATTATTCTGTTTCAAATGTGTGCCAAAATATTCGCATATTTTCGCCCCGCGAGCAGTTTCTTTTTCAACCTTGGAAATGTGACGTAATACTCGGGACACACTTGCTTGCTTCTAGCTAGCTCACGATCACGTCAATACAGCGTGCGCACATAACGTTCACGGTTCGAGGTAAGCTACTGATTTCTTCCAATCTTTGAAAATCTTGTCGACAAAATGTCTGATTTTGGCCCTGATTCAGATGTTAGAACCTGGAATCACACCGTCATTCCATCAATCACTGGGTGAATCACTTCAGCAGCCACACAAACATATATGGTTCATACAGCTACAGTACAGTCAAGTCGTGTACCGTATGCTAGCTGTCCCGAGAATGACGTCATTTTTCTAGTGCAAGAATTCTCGCTTTCGTGGCTCATCTGAGACCCCGTCAGGGGTCTTGAAAAAAAGTCCTGATAATCTTTTTGAACAAGCTTACATCTCTAAAATTTAATTTCATCGTATTCTTTGGGGGATTATCTTTCCAAAAATGTATAATATTTTATGGGACATTTCTCCGGTTATCTGCTTTAATTACACCATCGTTTCTCAGAGCATGCGCCAAAATTCAATTACTTACAAAACCAGATACGGTGAAAGTCGGTCACCCTGCCTTACACTTCTCTTAATATCAAAATAACGAGTAGAGAAACCTCCATTCATAACACAACTACTAATTCCGTTATACATAGTTTTAACCCAAGAACAAAAGGACTGCCAAACCCAAATAATTCTAGTAATTTGAGGAGAAAGTTATGTGAAACATAATCCAACATGCTTTTTAAAAATCAACTGCTATGAGGAAAAAATCTTCTTCACAGTAATTATTACAGTGAAAAATCACATCATCTATCAAACGTATAGCTTCACCAATGTGCCTATTATTTATGTAACTCACTTGATCTGAATGAATAATATTTAAAATTTCTTTTATTCGTTTTGAAATTATCTTAGGCCCTGTTTAACAATGTAATATGCCTATAGTTTTTAACAGATAAAGGATCTTTACAATCTATTTCAATCAGTGTTATGACACCTTGCTTCTGACACGTCGATACAAAAAACCTCTTACCAATTGCGTCATTGAAAACTGCCTCCTGTGGCCAAAATGTGAGATAAAATTCTACAGTAAAGCCGTCATTCCCTGGAGATTTATTAAGTTTCATACTTTTAGCGCTACATGACATTCTTCTTTGGTAATCTTCCCTTCACATAAATTCATATTGTCATCACTTAGATGGGGTATAGCTTTACAAACATATAATTTAAGTCAACCTCTATATTTGAATTTTCTGAATACAAATTTTCATAAATCCTCTAAGTATCCGCGATATTGCTTTCATTTCTTTCATTACTTCCCCTTTGTCATTAAAACACGATAAGAACTACTTTCGAAAAATAAACTCAAGGGCAATTTCAAAGACCTGTTGTACTGCCCATATAAATCAGGTTCGGTTTATGTAATACACCATTGTAATGTTCGCACATTTCTAAAGGTGATAGACTATTGAAATTGTCTTGGGTTTATTTTTCGAAAGTAGTTTTTATCGTGTTTTAAACAGTTCCCTTATTAGTGTTTTCTTTTTATTAGACTGAAGCAACCGTTCAAAGTAATCTTTATTCGGTTCCCCTTCTTCATACCAAACATACATATTAGTAAACGAAGAAGCTTGATTGGAGGAATTTTTTAAATTTGTAAACAAATTTTTAGGCATTTTACTCCCAGTGTTAAAGATCGTATGCTTGATCTGTAATGAAAAACACAAGTCAGAAAAAATTGGAACCAGCGGGATTCGAACCTGTCATCTACTGCTTGCCGGGAAGCGACTTAACCACCAGGCTATTTGTGTTTTTCATTACAGATTGAGCATACGATCTTTAACACTGGGAGTAAAATGCCTATAAATTTGTTTACAAATTTAAAAAAATTCCTCCCATCAAGCTTCTTCGTTTACTAACCATTGTCTACGGCGGACCGTTTGAATATTAATGAGTCAGAAAGAAGAGGATCTTGGGTATTTGATTCCAGTTCATCGTGACTTGGCCGTGAACCAGAATAGCCTGGTGGTTAAGTCGCTGCCCGGCAAGCAGTAGATGACAGGTTCGAATCCCGCTGGTTCCAATTTTTTCTGACTTTATTTTTCATTTACAGATCGAGCGTACGATCTTTAAAGGAGAATTAACCTCAAACAATAAAGACGATAGTGTTCAAAGCTGTTATTTATTCCTACTTGTTAGACTATATGGCTTCGCGTCAAAATATACGAGATCGATACGAATCAAGATTTTCTGAGCAAAATTTATCATCTGCTAGCAATATGTATCGTCTGCTAGCAATACATGGGGGCTGCCATTTTTTTTATGTGTACAAGAAGATTTTCTTAATCCAAATGCCCAATTGCCTTTTTCAAAATTAAAAACCCATTTGAGATTTAAAATATAGAATAGATATGTCAATTTATTTTTAAACTGAAGATTTCCTTATATATTTCTGTTGAAAATCGATATTCGCTTAATATAAATCTATTTTCTAGATACTGTGACGCAATGGACGGAGCAAATTAATTCAAATTTTATGGATGCTTCTTCCCTGAGCATCTATAGCGGCAAACTATGCATTCACCTGCTTTCGGATAATGGGACTTGAAAAGTCAGAATGCATGCTGCATATATTATGCTCTGCTCTGTTTGGCAAACCCAAGAAAATAGATTTTTGTTAAGCAAAACCAGACAATTTAAAAGTATCATTATAAAGATTTAATTTTTATAAATCATGTAAACACCCACTTTATATTTTTCGTCACATATGGGATTTTAGGTAATGAAGAAAATCAATTTAGGTCTTGGATTCAAAATATCTTCCTGACCGGAACATTTCTCAATGGTTCATGTACAAATCCAAATCAGCAAGAAAATGGCAGCCCCCATGTAAATGAGTAGTAGACGATACCGGGTGTTGGAATATCTTTATTATACCCTTTTCTGATATCTTATTGGAAAATGATTTAGGCCAATAAGTAGGAATATACTACACCTTTCAATATAAGTAAATTTGTACTCAGGGGTTAATTCTCCTTTAACACTGGGAGTAAAATGCCTAAAAATTTGTTTACATACATATTGTATAATTTCTTTAACTGACCTTTTTTAGCATCTATATCTTTGATAATAGAAGTACTATTAGGAGATAGCAGCAAATCTTTTCTCGAGTAATATTATTTCGTTTTCAAGTTGTTGTATATTTATTCTCAACTCTTCCGATTTCTTCTTCAAAAAGTTCATTTCGTACTTTCTCATTCTCATTTTAAAGATCACATTGCAAGAAAATTCTATCAAAATAAATATTGGCTTAACACTTATTATTGCATAGATGGCATACATTATACAAGGTTATCCAAATTCAACGCTTGGAAACATTTGAATTAATGATTATTATCAATTATAAAACGGTAAAATACAGCCCCCGATATAGCAGCTGAAGAGCTCCTTGAACGCTGCTGAGATGTGTGACGACACACGAAGGACCAGTCCTGTCTAAGCAGACGATGTCCCATAACATCTTACACATTTTTCAGTGCCTGTTTTGTCATCTCCTCTTCACTTATTTCTCTTACTTGACTAGCGTCAGTCTTAATGTTAGTCTGTTGCCTCACTCTTAACTTCGTGTATGGTATTATTTTGATGAAAAATGCAGCGTTTAAAAAATAAAGGAATCAGTCACTTGTAAACAAAATAAGACGCCATTGTATTTTCAGCTGCTTGCACCGGGGCATGTTCGGCGTTTCAAGAGGGAACGAATACAATCTGTGATATTATTCGGAGGGCTTTTCAATTTGAAAGTGGGGTTCATTTCATTGATCATTGACCCTTCTCCTGTGTATTTACTATCAAACGGTTTTAGTTATCAGAATCAGTTCACTTTCCCTTTTAGAATGGTGTGAAATAAGGTCATGTTTAAATGTACCAAACTCTTTATAATTTGATAAATAATTGCATTGCAGTTACGTTTATTCATTATAGGACGTCGTCTGCTTAAGCAGGATTGGTCCCTAGTGTGACGATATCAAAACTTCGCTATATTTCTGGCGAATCCTCGGATATTCCAGATGCTGAGAAGAGCTTTTATTTGTGTTGTTTTTATAATCATCATATACGCAGTTGACATAAAACTTATACGATTGCCATCTGTAAGCTTCCCAGTTTCCATGTAATCTAGGTCTCTGTTCAGTACTACGTTAAAATCTCCTCCTGAAATGAGCGAGTAATTTGGAGAGTACAAGCTTGGAAAACACTTGTCAACATTTTCCAGAAAATTTATTTGTTGTACACTCTTTCCCTCGTTGGAAAATAAACATTTCCTATCAACAGTTTATACCCTAATAAGGCTCCTTTCAAACGCAAAGAACGTCCACCATGTATTAGGCGCTATATAAAAGCGGAATATTATTATTATTATTATCTTTCACTACTTGATTTAATCCTGATTTTAATAGAACAAGAAATCCTTTGCTCTAATTTGCTATGATTTGACTCATCTAACACGCACGCGCACACACCCCCCCACCCACACACACACCCTTTTTGAACGGTCTCTATCTTCTGTCTGTCAGGTACCCTATCTCGCTTACAGAAGGAACTTCTTTCCTCTTTGAACGTCTTCGCTTCAATGGGCGAACTTTATATTTTAGGACAAAATATCTGACTCTAGGAATCTGAGAAACTATAAATTAAACTCACTGAAGGGCCATGCAAAACACATGATACAAGACTAGTCCTTTGCCCTATTAGGTCGATTGTTGAATGTTCATATTATTGCATAACACATCTATGTGCAATCTGTGTTTAATTCCTCTTACCATGCTTACTGCACCACTCCCCACTCTCTCTCTCTCTATTTCTCTCTCTCTCACCCCTCTCTATCTCTTTTCTACAGAGTCAATTTCCTTACCACTATTCCTGCATTTTCCTTTTGTTTCTACAACTCTTTCCAGATTGTTTATTCCCCTGCTCTCTCTATCTTGCCTCCATTTGTTTATTCCTTCTTCTTCCTGTAGCTTTCTTTTCCCCTCTCCCTCTCTCTGATTTTCTTTCTATTTCTATCTCCCTGTTGCTCCCTTTTTTCTCTCTCTTGTCCTCTTACTTTCTCTTTCCTTTTTCTCTCTCTCCCTTTCATCTCTTTTCAGTTTTTCTTTCTCACAGAAGAGTGGATTTATGATAATTGTTATGCATTGTTATGGAAGCTTTATGCTCCTGTCATATTTACAAATCTCGTAAAAGTTGGAATATGCCCAATATATAACTATTGTTATTGTTATTGTAATTAAAACAAAATCATTGTTGGCTTTTATTAATGCTCTAGAAAATGCAGCTCATGTATGCCAATAATGCGTCTGTCTACACTGTTGTATATACATGATATACGCAAAACGTTGCAGGTTCACTCGACATTAACGTTACCATGACAATCAGTGCAATCAGTTTTAATTCCTCTCTTTCTTTTTCTCTCTTGCCTCCTATATATATATAGATATCCCTTTTTCCTCTCGTTAGCTTTCTTTTCCTCTGTCTCTCTTCATACTCTCTTTCTTTTTATTTCTCTCTCCTGCTCTTTTCCTTTTTTCTCTCTTTCTATCATGTCCTCTTTTTTCCCTCTTCACCTCTCTCCAGTTTTTCATTTTTCACAGCGGGGTGATTTAAATGATGATCTTTTATGCATACTCTTGTCATATTTAAATATCTTATAATTGCTCGAAATTGTCACATGCTTTACCCCTGTTCCTCCCATTCCCCTTTATCTCTCCTCTCTCTCTTCTCTTTGTTTTTTTCTCTTTCTCTCCTTCATCCTTTCCTTCTCTATCTCAATCTCTTGCTCTCATTAATTTTCCTGTTTTTGCTTTCTCTCTCTCTCACTCTCTTTGATACCCTTTCTCTTTCTGTCTCTCTTTTGCTCCTTTTATTTTTCCCCTCTCTGCCTTTCTCATTTGTCCTCTTTCTTTTCCGCAGTTCAGTTTTTCCTTCTCACAGTGGGGCGAATCTATCAATGAAGTTTATGCATTGTTATTGAAGCTTGCTATTGTCATAATTACATTTTTTCTACTTATGTCGAATAAAGGAAGTACTAGGCAACTTGTCTAGTACCTCCTTAGTCTGGTGTATTATCACATTTCCATTATAACTACCATAATTTATTATGTTTCTTTGTATTTCTTTTGTCAATTAACCGTTTTAATTAACCTCATCGAAATGAATAATGAGGATTTTCTAATATTCACATCATACGATACACATGGAAAAGGATCAGATTCGTTATAATGATCAGACTCAATAAACATTGAAATTTGCAAGGTTAAACCAATCACCAAAATCTTTATTGAAAAGAGTAATAATGATCAAACCTTTCAATCTATCAAATAAATAACCAATTTCATTATTTCTTTACATCGACTCATCTTTCTTGGGATTGAATATCACGGAAGGAATCATGAGGATAGACAGCATTTATGAAATACGTTAAAAGATGTAACTGAAAAATATTTCTTGAAACAAATATCACAAACTGATATATTTCACTTTCACCTATATTCAGATCGCAGTCTTTTTGATGACAATTAAAAAAATGGTATATGACTAACATAGTCAATACAAAAATATTACTGACAGTGCAGGGGATGAATGTAAAAAGAAATCACTGATAAACACATTTGTAAAAAACAAAAGCAAAAGCAAAAACAAAAACACAAACCGTAAGTTGTAGAGAATTTTCTTACGATAAAGCAAAACACACACCTTCACGCCTAACATGCAAACACCAAGTTCCCTTTTGTTTCAAATGTTGGAAAGTTGTTAATTATTTCCATAATATAATACTATTATAACAAGATGGAAAATTTGAAAACTGAAAGACATATGAAAGACTTTAATTGCCACCTGATGAGCTCTAAGTGCTTAAATAACACCGAAGTTTAAAATTTATATTTACAAATAACCAATACAATGCCCGTTACTATCTCAATTGATGCATGTTCATTACTTATAGTGCTGGCCTATTTAAATTGATATAGGTGTCATAAAAGAAGAAAAAACAACAACAATGGCTTTGACCAGATAGGACAACTAGTGCGCAAAACCACCTTCCATAATGTACTACACTGCTAACATCAGTGTACTTTTGAGAGAATTGTCAGGATTAAAACATTATCAAGTAATACATTTCTTTCTCCTATTTATTCGTCTGTCTAATTCGTTGTCAATAAAAAGTTTTTTCTGATGCTCTGGCCAATTCCTGGTTATCTGGATGTTCATAAACTGGGAAGAAGAGGGTTATCCGGGAGAAAATGAAACCGGTATGACGCTCTCAGACAGCAACAGCCATTGGCTGGTAAAGACCCGATGGATTGGTGTAAATGTAGGTCCATGAAAAGGCGAAAAGAGCGGTAACCAAAAACCTGTACAAAAAGGGGGAGACGGTAGGTTGTATCTTAAAAAAAGGAACAAATAGTCAAGTTGATGAAAAAAGGACCAACCCATCGTCTGGTTGTCAGTTTGAACATAATGATTTAAGACAATGATTAAAAAAAAAGCTAAACATAATGCTAATGGTCAATGATCTCAGCTTTACACCCTTCATAGTCTGCTAAAGCGCAGCCAAAAATTAGGTCAAACTTAGTTACCTGATTTAAGACCACGTGCAATTTCATCATTGATATCAGTGTTCCCAGTATCAATTGAACCCAAATAATCATAAACATGCACTAAGGTTGTACTTATTTATACATGAAGGCCTTGAAAATTAGACTGCATCATATATCATCATGACCCGTAGGCTGAAATCTACTTTTGCATTATTTCCTCTCTCATACCTCCCTATATCCTACTGTGTATCTTTGGTCAGGCCATCCATGTTAGTTGGGTCGGCAGATCTTCGGCGTCTCTTCGCTGGGCATTGTGGGATGCTATTAGTTTTCACGACCCAGACGTCACAATGTACCGCGATCTGTAGCGTGGTAGAGAAGACAAATCAAACAGCAGTATAGGTAACGTGTTGTTAGAGGTTCTCCATAAACAAAATGATTTTACGAAGTCAAGTATTCTGGAATAATACAATTTTAGTCCTGCTTGATAATGGAACGAGCATGAGAGTTGTTCGCAACTATATCGACCATGGTGACATTCATCATGGCGATAGTGATTGCATCTTAAAAGAAATGAAAACATTTTTATAGTTTGTCCAACTTCTTTTATCAACCTGACCATCTTATTTTAATATCTTTATTGTTGTCATTATCAAAATTATCATTATTGTTGTCATTATCAAAATTATCATTATTATTATTATTATTATTATTATTATTATTATTATTATAACTCTAACTGCGACTTAGGGCGAAATCTTTTATCTCATTCTTTTGTTACGTTTCGCCCTAACCCACACTCGTTTCGCCCGAACGTTGAGTTTCTATTGTGACGGAATAAAACTATTGTTAGGTTTCGCCTTAAGTCGCAGTTAGGAAAATTATTGTTATTATTATTATTAGTATTATTGTAGTTGTTATTCTATTTTATTTTTAAATTTTGTTTTCCATAGTAGAAACTTCCTATCAAGATTGGATTTCCCTTTAAGTCAGAACAGCCTAGCCCTAGCTGCTCTTACCGAATCGCTGATGAAGTGATGAAAAAACGCAAAAGACTCGATGGAGAACGGAATTGCGGTTCTAGTGGAAGGCCCAATCTGCACAGTGTCATCCAAACCGCAACTATACAGGCGAAATGGTGGTACCAACAAAAAAAAAAAAACACACACACACAAAAAAAAACCGTTATAGGGGAAACAACTTAGTTATATGAATCCACCAATTTTCTGTGACAAACTTTCAGTTAGGCAGTCAATGAAATTCCCCAGTAATGCGTTTTATTTTGTCAAGATTTTTTGGTATAAATAGGCATTACTTTTTTGTACTATATTTTCCTAGTCAGCAAAGTGGAAAACTTTAATGGTCATTTATGTCCTTTTTTTTACTTCTTGTTGTTTTTTCACGGCAAATTTAAACTGAAAATGTTCTAGAGGGATGTACGGCACATCATATGGCAATAATTGCTCTCCATTAATTTTGTACACGAAGCAAATTCCGAACTTCAACCCTGCACCAAAAAAATATACCTAATCCTAATCCTAACTTTAAACCTAACCTAAAACCCAGTTACAACCCATCCTTATAATCCTATATCTTCGACGAAATAAAGCCCAGGGCAATTGTGGTCGAAGCATGTATCGGAGCATCGGTCTAGAGCACTGGCGTAGCCAGGGGGGGGGGGAGACTTTTGACATATAAAAGCCTTCTTTTTGCTTGTCAGAGAATTATGTAGGAAAACATCTGATACCCCCCTCACTGAGCGAGTTTTGAAAGGCTGGGATCTCCCTTCAATCAGTTCCCCAAAGTTGACAGCCTTGTAATTTCTTCCCCCTTGTAAAAATTCCTGGATACGCCACTGGTCTAGAGAAACCCCTGGCTTGGTGAATCCGGAAACTTACCCATTTGCAATGAATTCAAAGGAGAGACGATCACCAGGGTTCGGAGAAGGGGTAGCGATACAGCTCTTCAGGTGAATGGAGAACTTACGCTTCACCTGCCTCTTCGCGGTGACTTTAAAGTGGAGTCTGTCTCCTAGGGGTTCGCGAACGGGATAGGTAGAATACCTGCAATGAAAGCAAAGAATAATAATAATAATAATGATAACAGAAATAGATTACACATTTTAAAATATATTGTGCAATTGTGAAAAGACATCTCAGGTCATATAAACTTATAATTCTTGACAGTTGGTCTTGCCGGCAGTCCCAGCAAGGAGAGTCCCAAATAGGTCAGTCAAATTGGTTCGCTGCTATGGAAGTTACAATTGCTTTTTCCAGTTCCAGTTTATTTTACATCCATCTGTTACAAATTCGGAGAAAGGGACGTCAAAAGTAGAATGGTAGCAGATTAAGTGTTAAGAGTGATACCTGCTTGCTTGCAAGTGCAGTCTCTTTCCGACCGACACGCGAAGGGGTTCGGTAAAATACCTTTATAGGTATATTGAAAGCTAACAGACAATTGAAGGTAATGTTTTTTCCCCCTGTTAAATCTCTAAGCATGTGTTTGAAATGCTAGGCAAAACAGACATCAATATCAAATGTTTGCATTTTAATGTGTTTACAGAGACAGATTGCCTATGTAATGATAATGATCTTCAGCATATTGCGACATGTGTCTGATTGCTGATAGGGGATACACGTTCTGATATCTTGTTTTTAGGCTTGCCTCTGCGGCTTTTCTCATATTTATTAAAGCCACGTTTTGTTTGGGCATGCTGGGTAGCAAAACTAAAATTGGCATGAAACGTATTAACAATAATCTCACATTATTCTACTTGTATGAAAAGATACGTGATCGGCAAAGGATCATTTGATATTCCATCCATCGTAATATAAACTGCCTCTGTACTTGTTAAAGAGTTAAAGATAAATTTGAGTTCTGATCAAGTGATTACCTAGTGAATGAACGTGTACATGTCTGGAAGCACTTGGAAAGGATGATTGTGTAGTACATGAGAAACGGTGTATAGGTCTACTGTGTGGTTTTGGAATCATCCAAATAATGATTTATTACCAAATCTTGCTAAAAGTCACATGCACTGGACTCATATATGTGGATTTGGCGCTAGATACGAGGAATGTTTTGAATATAACACCCTGCATTACCGTATTTGAAGACCAATCGTTTTTAAGGGATATTTCCGTTATATTATGTCTTCCTGAATAGAATCGTTTTTAAGGGATATTTCCGTTATATTATGTCTTCATGAATAGAATCAGAAAGCTCACAAATCATGTTTCACCTTTACCAGAACATTGACTTTCTCTTTAAAAAAACTGTTTTTAGAGCATTCAAATCTTTTTTGAAATGACATACTGACCCATACGGTCTGTTGTATGTGTCATCTTCATACATCACGAGAGAGTAGTTATACGAGGCTTCGGCTTGCAGAGTGGTTTCTATGGCAACAGGGATGTCTGTGTCCAGTGAAACAAACGTAGTGTAATCGTTCGAGATTCTGCAGACGACGTGGATCAAATCCCCACCGCTTCTTGTCACAGAGTTGTCGGATCCGGGCACTGTCGCCCCGGCTATCCTGATGTCGTTGGTAACCAAAGCAATGTTGCCATCCTGAGGCTCCTAGTGTGGTCATGACAAAGATAAAATAAGATCTCGATTAAAAAAAAAAATGAATACAAAAAATTGCGCCCTTTCTGTTAAGGGTATTTATTTCAATCACATGATCTTTGAGTTGCTCAGATTATAAGCGAATGCTGATCGAATAGAATTATTGTGAATTCAGTATTTCCAAATTTTACCCAAGACTAGTTTTAAATAGGTTTTTATAAAGCAGTAAATACCAATTCTTTGGTAAAATTTTCTCCAGAAGTTGGGTTCATGTGACGCGTTATGTTCTCGACTTAAAGTGATAGCCAAGCTCCTAAATAGCGCCATCTTTTAACACGATTTGAAATATGTCTGTGCCTCTCATTTTCCCATTCCCTATTCTAGTCTGCAGGAAATTTTCCAAATTTGCCACTTTAAAAAAAAATCGTTAAAATTTAGTCAAAAAAAGGTTTCAATATGAAATGTGCCTAATATCCAAACAGCTTGTCAAAATTCAAAATGAAGTGCAATTAATTTTCAAATTGTAATCTTAATCTAGCAATCACAGTAAGATGGCACTGTTCAGGTTTTACCAGTTCATAGCTACTTCAGGTCATCAAAGTTTAGTGCAAAAAAATTACACGTTTTCAGCATGCTTTAGATTTTTGCATCTGCTTTCTTAAGCGGTTTACGAGGTGGGTTACTAGGTTCACTGTTGTGAAATAATCTGATTTCTTATTAGCGTTTCAACTCACAATATTCGTTCCACAGAACTGGTAGTGTGTACGCATGAGGAAATGAGTCGCGTTGTAAAAGCGAGCAAAGCATGTCGGTTCCCGGAAGTATACGTGAGTTGGGTCTTCAGAGGGAACGATCAACTTGGGAATAAAAATCTGCATGTAGGTTCCGTAGCATTCTGGCGAAATGGGTATCTTCTCGGTAATTGTTTTGTTTCTTGCTTTTAATTCTACATTATTGGGGGAAAAGAAACCGGAACTAGTTATAGAGGCTTATAGAGGAAAAGAGACAACATTAAATCATGAGTTAAACAGGTAGTTATCCAAGTATATGTACTCGTTTAATTATTACACTCTTAATTAGTAAGGCTGAGTGTGCAAACAAAATTCGTGCTGGCCTTACCTTTATCAGAGTTCCATTCAATGAAATCTACTAAAACTGATCCTACTACTACTACTACTACCGCCACTACGAGAACTAATGGTACTACTACTACTACTATCTCTACTACTAAAAATATTAAAGCAGCAACTATACTACTAGTCATGGTAGCAGCTGCTGCTTCTGCTGCTACTACTACTCTTTGTTGTATTATAATGAAGGTAATAACAAAACTGTGCTTTTAGCTAATTATGATAAGCCATGAAATGGATATACACGATGGAAATGTAGATGTTACCTCCTACAACAGAGAAATACCACGAGGCAGCTGCAGATGGCACCCCGCAGCCCGTCCGTCCTCGGGCCAGACCCCTAGGAAGTTCGATTGTGTAGCTCTCATTTGGCTGAAGATACCCAGCGGGAATAGCGAACACGATAATATCTGAGTAGTACACCACTGCCTCATCGGCTGCAGACGTAGACTCTATAGGAACAGAGTAGACAAGCGATCCATCGGAGGCGTGGAGGAATCGGATCTCGCTACGAGTTGACGGGCGCTTGATCTAAAACACGGTTAAAATCGTAAGAGGAAAAATTCAGTTTCGGTAATGACGCAAGAGAGTTTACAGATTCAAAGCATGACTGTTTAATATTAGTATAAAATTATATATGTAACCTTGGTAACGAGCTTGCTATAGAAAATCCATCATCACTGTGTAATAAACAAAATCGAGAGTGTCCAGCAACAGAATATTGGCTTCGGTGAATATGATTACCAGCACGTTTCCATTAGTCTATTTGCACTTTCCGCGTTAACCATGTCCACACTATTGGTTTCGTTAAATTTAAACAATGTTAAACTAAGCTGTTTCTTTCCCTACATATGATAATCATAAACACAGATACTCTTAGTAATGCACCACCTGCTCTTATAGTTATGCACAACGCAACAACTGGGCGTTGTGGCGTGCGCCTGAAACCAGCTAACAGTAGAAGTTATGAACTGATTCAGCGGACCCACGTTCGAGACTGAGTCATGTCTTTCGGATTGCGGCGTTAATAACATATCTGATACACGTCTGTTAAATCCCAATTACACACAGACTTACCTGGCTGTCAAAGAAGATAAGAAAGTTTGTCTCACTGTAG
This sequence comes from Heliocidaris erythrogramma, assembly GCA_025617745.1. Taxonomy (NCBI): domain Eukaryota; kingdom Metazoa; phylum Echinodermata; class Echinoidea; order Camarodonta; family Echinometridae; genus Heliocidaris; species Heliocidaris erythrogramma. The sequence continues at coordinate 33,696,855 of CM046873.1, read as the reverse complement.
TGGACATTGCGGTCTTCCTGGGGTATGGAGCGTAACGGATCAGGAACAGGTGGATGACTTTCTGTATCAAGAGAGGAAGAGAGAAAGAGAGAGAGAAAGAGAGAGAGAAAGATAGAGAGAGAGAGGGAGAGAGGGAGAGAGAGAGGAAGGAATAAAGAGAGAGACTAAATTCAAGTTGTCTTTAACTGATTTAACATTTTAAAATTTAACCAGTATTATCATTGTTCTAATTCAAGGTCAAATATCTGCCCGCTGACTTATCGGTCCTACTGCCTTGAGAATGACATCCGAATGATATGATTACAATAATTATTACTGGCAAAATGCTTTGGATGAATTTCGTTTAAGATATTCCTTTGAATATCTGCACACATTCGATAAAGGGAGTTAATAGTTTATACTGCAGCATTTATCTTAGCGCGATTAGGATATATATATATATATAGATGGGGAAGAGTTTTATATGCACTATAGTCCTAATTTCGCGACTATGTTAAATAGAAATGAGCACCGCATTTATTCTTTTCATACAAAACCAAAAGATAGGAAACTTGTTTCACATACCTCCAACAAGGAGATCGATGCATTGCATTTCTCCTTGGAATCTGCAAGATAATATCGTAGAATCTTATTAATATAATATCCATTACAAATGACCGTACTACAAACCTTCGCAATTTATAAAAAAAACATATGATTTTGTAAAACACAGATTAATAAAGTTGGTAGATTGCCAACTCATCAAAGCCAGAATACTGAGACTTGCTGAAGCAACACGATGAGAGGCAGTGTACAAAAGAGACATGTATAAGGGGCAATAATACACATATACCGGCCTTTCAATACGCTATATCAACATGCAGGACAGGTTGTATATATAATATATATGCCCTGAATCTATCTAAGTTGTTAAACCGATACTACGACCAAAGTGAACTCATACGTTCTTTTCAATATTGTAGATCACATCTTATTTTAAAATTTTTGAATAGTGATGGTTGCTCATTTATTAACAACTTATTCAATTTAAAAAACTTTGGTCTTATTTATCCAAGCTAGCCATATTATTATAATTACTGCTCTTCCTGCAGGCTCCAAGCATTTTCAGGTAGTCAATTAAAAAAAATAATGATTTGCCTTATGATCTTCAGAATGATAAATCTAGGGATACAATTAAACGCATATAGTAGAAGGAAAGATATCTTAAAGGGTCACTAAAATAAAACAAATAATTGCCCATTTTTCGTAGGAAGGTGTCATCAGGAGCCCAAAAATATCCATCACAAAATTTTTTATGCATTCAGTCATATTTTATAATCATTTGAAAAGTACGTTTTTGCTGATTTACACAGTCATAAGCCCCGCCCCTAAAAAATCCCATCAAAACGACATCGTGATCACGTGATCTGTGACGCATGAAAAGTAAGGGAAAATATTCCAATAACCTATACCGTGCGCGCCCGGAGGGCCCCGGCAGGCCCAGCCCGGTGCCGAGCATGATATTCTCCGCATCGACCATTTGCATTGCGTATTTTCGTGTGTTTAATTCCTCACAATAACTTTGATTTGGGGACACAGTTTCATTAATAATGCCTAATCGGTGTATAGTTGCGGGCTGTAGCAAGACCCCTAAAGATGGTGTAAGCCTACATCATTTTCCCACAGATGAAAATCTACGGAAATTGTGGGTCACAAATGTAATGCTCACGCGGCAGAGTGGCAAGGGCCGGCCAAGTGAGTGGAGTACAATCTGCAGCGATCACTTTGCCGAAGATGATTTTGAGCATCCTGGCCTGTATTCCGAATTTGGCATGAAGAGAAGGATAAGCTAGCTAAAAGATTCAGCTATTCCAAAGATCAGACTTGGAGTCAAGTCTTCCAATCTGTTTTTCAACGGCAGCAGCTGCAGCAGCTTCACCCGTAAGACGACCTAACGAACGAGAGACGGCATTTTCGGTCTACTTCACCCGTAACTTCAGGGAGCTCCAACGCGTTGGAGCTCCCTGGAGTTACCTCACCCACGGCCCTTGCCCGTATTCTGCGAGGGGTTCAAACATATAATATGGTCGAATTTCCCCTTGCCACTCGAGCTTCTTTGCCTTCGGGGTCTGATAAATCATCTGATAAATCAGAGTTCGTATCTACATGGCTCAGAAAAGTCCTCCTACTCGGAATCGCGGGCACTTTTCCTCTCTCTATAGAAGTTACTCGAATTCAGCCAAAATCTAAGTCAGTACTAAAGTACTATGTAAAGCGAAGTAAAAAAAAAAAGCCGTAAATGAAATAAACAAAACAAAAGCGTTCACCAGTGGCTATGTACGAGGGGAATAGTCACTGCCGTACTAAAGATGTGTGGGACATAGTACATCCAGACGCATAAAACGGCTGTGCACGCGTGTATGACCAATGCAAAATTTTCGTTCGGCAAGCTCAGATGGATGAGAATATTGTTCAAAAGAAAAGCTAAAAAACAAAAAAAGAGCTGTATATTTGGGCAAAAGCGGTTTCTGATCTGGTAGAAAATATATTGCTAATGATTATTCACTCCTAAGATTATATTGATTAATTTCCTTTTTTCATAAATTATCCGTTGAACAGAGGGGTCAAATACCGCATTCTGTGTACAATATTATAGGTTGCAGCCTGCACATCTTCAGTGCCTCTTACTTTTCATACGTCACTTGGGGGTTAGCCAATCAGCTTTCGAGTTTTAAGGAACGGTCCCAAAACCTCTACTTTTCCCCCTTTTTCGCCAAAACGAGACATAATTTGGACAATCGATTGGCAGATTCGTGATTAGAAGGCAAAACTACATGGAAAGAGCACCCATTTCTCTCTAATTTAGTCAACCTTTAAATCTGTTACCATGAATAATGCCTATTTTTGAAATGTACATGACCAGGTCCATCCATCTCACATTTCCATTTGCTTTCAGTCTGCCCTTAATCTCTCTTGCTCTCTCTCCATCTCTCATTCTCCATGTCTTTCTCTCCTTTCTACCAAATTCCCATATATCTTATCTCCTTCTTCAATCTATTTATGATATATTTGTACTTTTTAAAGTGATTTTTATCAATTTCCGCTTTTTAACTTGAATTATTAAACTGTTCCACCTTTTATTATTTGCAACATGTATTTGTAACTCTTAGTATTCTCACAACAATTACTTTTACTGCTGTTTTATAATTGATTATGTTTGATTGTTAGTATGATGGAACGAGTGAACTCTTGTATGAGAATCAAGAGCCTCCACCAATATACCACAGTGCTTTAAATGGATTTCCATTTCTTTACCCTTCGGAATCCTCTGGTTGAAAACACAGAGTACTGCGGTGTCCCCGTTCACTCTCTGGAGGAGTCCACGTCACCGTCACAAAATACTCCTGAGGTCTGCCTGGGACTGGCTGAATACGGCTCTTGCGCATCCCTATGATCCCGCTCGTCATGATGTCCCGGATGCTGTAAAAGAGCGGTCAAAACAGGTCATAACAGGTCAAAACAGGTTTAAAAAGGTCTAAACAGATGAGGAGATGGCGTTGGCTTTAAAGGCCAAGTCCACCCTAATATCAAGCTGATTTGAATAAACAGAGTAAAATTAAACAAGCATAACAGTAAAGATTTCACTGAAATCAGATGTAAAATAAGAAAGTTATGGCATTTTGAAGTTTTGCATTATTTCATGAAACAGTGATATGCATAGCATGGGCGGTAGTAAATGAGTGAACCGATGATGTCATGCACTTACTTTTCCTTATGTATTTTATTATATGAAATATCGTATATTTCATTTTTTTGCTTCAATAATGTAAAACATGGTTTGACTCCATATGGAACATGTAAAATCATCATTATTGTAACTTATTTTCATACAAGGAAGGGATTCTTTATTATCACATCTATAAAAATTGAAATATTTGAAATTTCATATAATAAAATACATAAGGAAAAGTGAGTATGTGACATCATCAGTTATGCTTGTTTAATTTTACTCTGTTTATTCAAATCAACTTGATATTAAGATGGACTTGGCCTTTAATGGGCAATCCGACCCTTGTAAACAGTTGATTTGAATAAAAGCAGAGAAATAATAGAAACAGTGAGGATGATGCAAATTTAAAAGAAATCGGACATAGAGATAGAAAGTTATGAATGTTTGAAAAGTGAGATCGATAATTCTATGCGAATCTCAAATCGGTCAATTTCCTGTTTGCCACATACTAAAATATCATTTACCCAATGACTACTGACTTCTCAAATTCCAATAGGCGTAATACAGATACCGACCGGTTCCAGTAGACAACGGGTTAATTTACGGTTTTCTCCCAAACGCCTCTTCCCTCCGGGCAGTAGGCCTACTCAAAATATACTGAAGATAGCATATTGTTACATGTCCTCCAAAAGTGAAAAGATCCTACTGAGTATTTTGAAAATAATGACATTCTAGAGTCATTTATGTCTGTTGGAGTGAATATGAAAGTTGTTCGCCGCTACATCACAGTGACATGAACGATTCGGCCAATTTGAAATTCCCATATGTATAGTGATTGCAACTTTTGAAAATTAATAACTTTCATATTGCTTGCCGATTTCTTTCAAACTTTCACTAATCTGCCTCTCTGATTTTTCTGCTTTATTAAAAATAAATAGCCACTAAGGTTGGATTTCCCTTTAAAGTTATCAAGTTTTTAATTATGTTGACGCTTATTTTCCAGTGCATTATCATTATTATCACTTTTTTTTTACATTTAACTCTGAACAAAGGTTATACTGGACGTGGATTTTAAGTCCTTCCTTGAAACAACATGTTTGAAGGTAATCAACGTGACGTTTTCCTGGTAAATAAAATATAGGCACGGAATTGAGCCTCCGAATCGTGATCTTTCCAACCTTAAAGTGCTTTGTGGGGACGCAGCTATAGTATGCTCGGGTAGATAATTTCCAGATTTGAATAAAAAATTCACGTAGTATGACTTCCACGAAGTAAAATGTTTGGCCAAAATATAGTTCCCAAATTTACATCTAATTCCCTCTTTAATGTACCGTGGTTGTATTAGTTTCTCGTAAGTAATTTAACTGTTATGGGAAATATCAATCACCATACCTTGTGCCACTGGTCACAGCCCTGGCAGTAAGAGTGATGATGTGTGGTTGCCCTACGGGAAGAACTAGGCACTGGTCAGGTGTGGAGACTATTTCTGGTCTCGGGCATGTTGCTTTGTTCACTATCTTGAGCATGAACTGGAAGGGCACTCGACTGAGGGCACTACGCCTTTTCCCGATGAAATCTTCCAGCATGATTGGAACTCCGTACCAGCCCGGTAAAGCTCGTCTAGGTGTGACGACAAGACGGCATCCTTTGTCGATGTTCTATGATGATAATGGTGATGACGACGATGATGATAATGAAAATGATGATGATGATGATGATGATGATGATGATAAAAATTATAATACAAATATACTACTAAAACTGTTGCTACTACTACTAGTATTAATAATAACAACGATACAAAATTTATCATCATCATCACCATTTTCTGTTTCATTTAAATGATAACAATAACAAACACACAGACACAGACATATATATATATATATATAAGTATGTATATATATAAGTATGTATATATATATATATATATATATATACACACACACACGCCTCGAGAAATAAAGCCAAAATGGAATGTTAACCATGTTTCGAAATGATTGTGTTCATATAAATTATTTAAGAACTAGTAACACACAGAATTAACTGTTTTCCAGAAACCCTAACGTACAGAAATATCATTGGGTAATTCTAACGTAAAGGTATGGGTTATGTCAATATTTTATTTCCTAGAAACTCACATACCTCAAGTTCCCAATAATCGGAATTTCCCCCGCAATTATCTCGGCATTCATTATTTTCTCTGTCAACCCAACGACAGCGAACCAGATCCCCATCAGCGTCGCTCGCTATAAGAAACGAGCAAGCAAACAAACAAACAAATAAGAAACAGAACAATAAATATAAGAAACAAAAAATATAACACTAAGGCTATTTCAAACAAATAAGCGAGCATACTTTTTAATAATTACTATGGATGTCAATCGTCTCAACGAAATTGAAGTCTGATCGTTTAATACCTTTTGTATTTCATTGTTTCGAAGGTTTCATTTTCCCCCAGTTTTATTTCCTTATTTTATCTTACACCTCCGGGTTTATAGGGTGAGGGCAACTGCCCCCTACAATCCCATAATCGACGCCCCCTGTCACATAATGCTTTGCTGTTAGACATTAAGCCGATGTTGACTGAATTATCTCATGCCCATAGGCTTAATGGTACAGGAACCCCCTGGATCCATTAGGCAATGAGTTAAGAGCTTACTCGGTATGGTGATGTAGGTCTCCTCGCAGCCCCTACTTATCACCTTGACAGGAATGCCGGTGGTCTGGGGAGGATTGTTGATGGCTCCTGTATCGGGCCGAGGGTTAAGATTCACCGACATCATGAAATCCCAGTTCTTTGACGGGACGTAATTGTTCATATCCACCCAACAACATGATTGCCACCTGTAGAAATTGGAAGAGAATCGATTAGAATATGCACCTTATTGCTTTTATGCATATTTCCCCTGGTAAATAATAACAGAAGTTTTGCCAGCTCATGGGGCGACAGAAGGAGCAGCATGGCTTTAGGATTCCCGAATGCGGACCCCCCCCCCCCCCCCACCCCAACGTTTTCCTTACTGACTGACGATATTTGGCTTGAGGGCCGAGTGACATATTTATAGGCTGAGTGAGCCGGACACATTAAATTTCCTCAATTGAATTTCAGTCGCAGTCCACCCCTGGTCTCGTTCATCCTGCAATAATGGCTGTCGGTTACCAAGAGCACTTAATAAAATATCTACTCACAGAAAGTTAAATAGGAGCAGGTCCTCAGGAAGATCAACAATTTGCCTGTTCTCGCCAATTATCCAACTGTTCGATTTATCTTCAGGGTAGTCAGCAGCTTCATGCCTGTCAGAGAGGGTGGATGAAGAAATATATGTTTCAAATATAATCAACCAATATGACTTATTATTGAATAATTTGAAAACATTTATATTTCATAAGAGTACAGTTACATTTTTAAATACATATTGAAAATATATCCAAGGGTGATTGGAAGTATACTAAAAAATAGTATTAAAATAAATAGATAATAAACAAAATATTACAAGTAGCATTCGAGAACGGGTATGATTTAATCACTTACAATTATGGCAAGGTAGTCTCTTTTATTCGATTAGAAAGGGGGAATAACAAATATGAAAGAAAAGGTTGAGATTCTGGTAGAGGTGGGAATTAAAGGGATAGTCCACCCTGATATCAAGCTGGTTTTAAAAGAAGGATACAAATTAAAGAAACAGGTCAATGAAAGTTTGAGCAAAATCAGATAATAAGAAAGTTATGAAATTTTGAACTTGTAATCAATAAACACAAATTGCCAACTCCGTGAGGTATCTTGCGAGTCCCTCTCCCATTAACCCTGTAATGAAAATTTCCACTTTTCCTAAATAAATTATTTCATCATACATGTACCCTAGGTATAATCATTGCACATTTTATGTATAACACAAAACCGGTATGAAACAACAATAATAATAATAATACCACTGTTCTTGTATAGCGCATATCACATTATAATATAACGTCCCTATGCGCTTCCAAAGGGTTTGGGATATTATTACCCTGGCTTTAGCTCCAGCAGCCGTAATCAGCGCACAGCGCATTTCAAGGAATAAATCCTGCCAGGTACCCATTTGCTACACCTGGGTGGAGAGTGACAAATGTGGATTAATGTCTTGTCAAAAGACGCTGGTGCCAGGCTGAGATTCGAACCCTCGACCCTTGGATTGAGAGTCAAGTGAACGAACCACCATACCACGACACCTCCACAATTGCATTTATTCATCAACAAATAAGAAAATGAAGACCAAATGGGAGAGGTGCTCGAAAAATACGTCACTAAGTTGCCAATTTGTGTTTGAATGATTACAACTTTCAAAATTCATAGATTTATCATTAATCTGGTTTTTATTTGTTCTGCTTTTATTCAAATCAACTTAATTCCAAGGTGGACTTCCCTTTTAAACCATAGACTACGGTAACCGGCTGGCTTCCGTATTAAGCCTATGGGAGTTAAAGAAATCAATAGTCGACACACTCTTAGAAATGTTGGGTAAATGCCACTGGGTAAATGAAGATTGGGCATAGGTTGGTTAAATCTTGCTCAACTTTTACATGCATTTACCCAACATTGGTCAAAAATAAGAATGAAATCGGTAAAGTTTACCCAAAAGTTGGTCGGACTCATAAGGACCCTCATGTTGGGTAAAATTTGGGTAAAATTTTGCCCAATATTTCTAAGAGTGCAGGTTCATTTCTGAGCTCCCTCATTTTTTTTATGGCAGTGTAGAAGAGTTTCAAATAATAAATGTCTCCTAGAAGGATTGCTCTTTAAATGCCCTGGTATTCGATATATGACGACATATGGGTTTAATGTTGGACTAAACTTTCACTTTCATGTCACATGTGTGCTTAGTCCCATATATAAATTGTTGTTAATGTTATTTCTAGCAAGATTTAGTTAATTTGTTACGATTTTGATGATTACAAAAAATCAGCATACAAAATGATCTCTATGTACTAAATAATTTACCTTTCTCAATTGTTTCTTTCACATTAAAATCGTATGGCCAGAACTCAAATTTATCTTATAAAGGGAAAGTACACCCTGATTTTAAGTTGGTTTGAAAAAAGCATACAAATTAAAGAAACATATCAATGAAAGCTTGACCAAAATCCGAAAAGAAATAAAGAAGTTATGATTTTTTGAAAGTTTAATCGATCAAAAAGAAATTCCGTGATGTATTTTGCGAGCTGCTCTCCCGTTTGTTTCGTTCACAAAAATCCGTTAATTTCCATTTTCTTTGTTTTTTATTTATGAGGGAATAGATTTGTATCATAATGGTTTTTGTAAATAAAAATAGAAATGATTATATCTATAGGGTGAATGTACGAAGAAATATTTTCTTTAGAAAAAAATGAACATTTTCAGTAACAACGGGAAGAGGCTCGCAAGATACGTCACGGAGTTGCCGATTTGTGTTTGATTAATTACAACTTTAAAAAAGCCTCTCTTATTTCTTTTCTGATTTTGCTCAAACATTCATTGATCTGTTTCTTTATTTTTTCTGCTTCTTTTAAAAACAACTTAATATCAGGGTGGACTTTCCCTTCAAGGTGATATACCTTTCCGTGCAGAAGTAGGTTGTACGAGGCAATTCCACGGCGCTGACTTCCATCCCGTTTGCATATTGCACCCCGATTTCCTGGTTGTCTCCTTCCACTTTATCTTGTTCGTCCACTTTCTGTTGGGTGCAGTCATTGTATCCTTCAGTAGTGTCGATTTGATAGGCCAGCTTGTATGCAATCTCAACCTTCATCGTATTCTAAATGTAGAAAGAAGAAATTATTCGTCAGAGGCAAGTATGAGGTATTTGGAGCTATTGTAACCACGGGGGTCGCTAGAACATTTTGAATGGGGGGGGGGGGTGACACCCAAACTTGCTGACAAATTTTAAGGGTGTGACACCCAAATTTGCCGACAAAAATGCTGCACCCTAAAAAAAAAACTTGATCATACAGGCCCATTTCCGCAAGGAGGGGGCTGACGCCTTTCGCCCGAATATCAACTTTTCAATTTATAAATTCTGCGAGCGAGCGAAGCGACCGAGCCAATTTATGTTTAAATTTTCGTATAAAAATGTACAGAAGATACATAATTGTCTGGGAACCTCGCTGCCTAAATATGTGGATATTCTGGCACCTCACGTCGCTGCCCGAATATGAAGTGGTGGTTGCCCGAATATCGGAACTGAAAATCCCCGTGGGGGGGGGGGGGGGGGGGGGGGGGGAGGAGATCTGTAGCCTATTGCTGAAAGGGGATGCCTTTTGACCGAATATTAATGTTCCAGTGTGTTTCCTTCTTTTTCTTTCCTTCCCTTTTCCTTTCCTTCTTTTCTTTCTTTTTTTTTTGCTTTCTTTTACACCCACACCCCTCCTCAAGCGACGCCCGTGATTGTAACGGTCGTAAGCTTCTTTTCCTTTTTTGTTTAATAAAGCGAACATGATGTGCCAAACCAACTTGCTCTTTTGTGCCATACGCGTTAAGGTGGGTTTTCACGGGGCACGCGAACTATGCGAATGTCGAAAAAATGGCAAAGTCTAACACTCAGAGAAGTTTTTCTCCGCATGTGTCGCGACAATTGAGCCGTAAACCATTCTTGAGCAGCCTGTGGGTAGTTCTCACAGCGTATTTGCGAATATGTCGTGTAGTGTGGTCCTACTATACGGTCAACTTACACGAAGAACATCATGCTACTAAAATGCGAACAACACGAGAAATGATCGGACGAACTTTGCTGCTTCGTGAGACATAAGGGAAACATTCTCCAAACTGTCGGAATCCCTTTGGGGTTGTTTCACAAAGGTTTTACGAACGTCGTGAGTAGGTCGTGTGTATTTGACGAAGCTTTTCAGACATTTTCGAGAGCAAATCACGACCCGGGATGCTGGTAACGTTCGCAGGAATTTCAAACATTTTTGAACTTCCTTCGAACTAAAAACGACTCCCACGAACAATTGACGGCTCTTCGGAACCCCCGAGCATATTTCGCGAACTATTGGAGCCTAAAATATGAATGTTGGACTTTGCCATTTGTTCAACATTGTCTTCCTTCGCGCATCGTTTGCTGCCCCGTGAAAAGCCATCTTTACGGACCACATTTCAGATTTTAGTATATCTGACCACTGTACTTTGATATACCTTTATTCTAGGCCTTTGTTCAAGCCAAATAGGAAGTGCAATGAAAGTTTATTTTCAGAACTCCACAATACTTGGTAACACCACATTACTAAATATCTTAGAACATGAATATGGTTATTACAATACAGTAAATACCGCAGCAATTCAACTAAACCGACACCAGCCCTAACAAAATTTACGTTTCCCCGAATGGCCAAGAATGCGTCCTTTAAGGGCTGGTTACATTTGTCCGATAACGATTACGAGATGTTTAATGAAAGGAACACGCTAGAGCTGTCGACAATTTTTTTTTTCACCAGACCTTCAAGGGGGGGGGGGGGGGTTATGGGATATAAGTTCCATCCATAATTCATTAAATTAAACCTCCACAAAGTTACTGATTGCATTTAATTGAAAATCTCGGTATCATTATCGGACAAGTGTGAGCAGCCCTTTAGAAGTCGGTTCGGAGTTGGTTTAGACCCCAGTCACACAAACGAGATCGACACGAGACCGACAACAGGCAGATCCAAAATCTATTATTATCACCACTGGCCAAGAATCGGTCGGGTTGGCAGAATGACTCATGTATTAGCGGTGTGACGGCCGTATTAGGGACTGTGAGCAAGTCAACATTACCTTCTTCCATTACCTTCTTCCAACATTAACATTTTACCCAGCAAGCATGCAGCTTCCCATTTTACCCCAAAGTAGGTACATAACATGAACTTTAAATTTATAACGGTTAGGTTGAATACTGCTCATGAGATGCATTGTGATAACGAAATTCTCGTATAGTTATTGGGAATGGTTGATTACATAGAAATAAAATTAAATGTTTATTGCGTGGTTTATAATCATGACCAAAATAACAAATTTACACCTCAGTCTTGATGAAAATCACTGCATACAGATATTAGTATATAGAACTACCAACAGTTGTGCCACCATAATGTTGTAAAATTCCATTAACATTGACAACTCATATTTGGAATATTTTCATTATAAGAGCAATCCTTTTCATGTGGCATTTCTTCTATGCTTTCTTCCATATGAGAATAAAATAAAGTAAAACCCCTCAAATTGTTTTTCATTTTTACAAGAACTAATAACCGACTATCTAATTAATCACAGTTACATATACGTACATCAACCTCCACGGCTCTCCAGGTCATTGAACCACCACGGAAATGCGTGCACTTGGCTAAATCGGCGAAAGCCATGAGGAAAGCGATGACGGCCACCGCGCCACTTCTCTTAATCATCTTCCCTATCGACTCCCTCTGCGATTTTATGAAATACAAATTGTGTTTGTATAATGCATTGAACACCTGTCGAAAGAGGAAATAAAAATCGCGTTAAGATCTCAAACGCTTGTGAAATGATACATGGTTGAAAATAAAAGTATCCACAAATGTTTTTTAAAAATTGTTCAAATTGAACACCAGGATTTTAGATTTCATCGTTTTCTTTACAATACTAAACACTTTAAAGTATTCCCAGTACGTACATATTTTTCGCTATATCAAAAAATTGCTATACAAAAAAGAAATAAAATCAGATGATATCTGATATTTTCCTCTATATGAGTCATTGTTTTTCCGGAGACCCGACTTCTAAAATATATGTATACAACAAAAAATTAACATTAAAAAGGTTTATTATTATAACCTACAAGGAAATAAAATAGTTTTACAATAATTATTTACATGTAAAGTGTGTTTTTTAAAAAGGAAACTTAACTTTATCCAACAACATCTCGTCAATCAAACATAGCTAGATTTGTAAATAATTTTTAGGCATTACTCCCAGTGTTAAAGATCATATGCTCGATCGGTAATGAACATTTGAAATGTTCGAATCCCGCTGGTTCCATTTTTTTTCCTGACTTGTAATTTTCATTACAGTTCGAGCATACGATCTTTAACACTGCGAGTAATACAAACAAAAATATTTACAAATCAAAATTCCTCCCATCAAGCTTCTTCATTTATTAATATCTAGATTTATAGCAATAAACAATAAATGTTATCCCCATTTATATTATATCATATTTGTGATGATACAGCCTGGGATCACTGAACTAAAATGATTTTAACCTGTTGACTACCGAATTCTCCCATCCCCATTGTTTTACTACAAGGACCACCCAGTTCCCGTGGGCAATGGGTTCAAACAGCAGTGTAAAACTTGATTTGCTCCCAGAGCAATGCCTATCGAGAGTCTGTGGGATATATCCATCAACATGTGAAAGACCACTCGTTGAACCTCATATCACTCTACTTTCATTTACATTTTTCTTGACTCGAGAACACATATGCGTGGACAGACGAGGCGGCCAATAATCATGGAAGGATATTTGGGAAAATTATGGACTCCTATCTCATTCAAGGTTGCATGAATATCACTTACCTTGACTTTGTCTTTATCAAACTACTTTTGACATCACTAATCTAAATTTCAAACTACTTTTGACATCACTAATCTAAATTTCAAACTAATTGGTACCATATACAAAACGATGAATTGAACTTTGACATGAACTGGAATTAATTGATCAGGATATAATATTTATTTTAGTAATTGATGGGAAAATTCTGGTTTCTTTTTAAATATATAACACGCACTGTATAGAAATTATACAAATAATGATATACGAATCCCTGACGAAAAAAAAACAAAACAAAACCTATAAAACTACACTAATTAGCATTAGCATATAATAAAAAAAAAATAACGAATGACTTAGACACCACAGTTTAGGACCAAGCCTAAAAATAAACCAACAACAACAACAAACAAACAACAACAGCGACAACAACAAAATAATCAAACATGGCTAAATATGGTCGCAACATGTCAAATGATATTTGATGATTAACAATTGTATAATTAGATATTGCTAAAACAGAATGCCAGCATGCGACTTACAATAACTGGAGACCACTCTGATGGCAGACGATCTTGACTTCTAGGTATTGTAATGAAGCTCTCAAAGATAACAGACTGATGAAACCTCCAGGGCGGTCTGACTTTTTATCCAGTAGCGGGAAGTGACGCGTGTCGCCAAGAAAACCACTTAACACCATTTTTGAATATAATATACGATTGTAATGAACAATATAAACCCAACTTCGTAAATCAGGTTTGCTTTCTAAGCTTGATCGACATTTGCATGTATTAAAAGTGATTTATGCTTTTTAGGTGACGCCATTTGCTGTAAGCCAGCACCGAAGACTTTACTCCGCCTCGGAGTACATTCTGGCCTCTATATTATATCAACAGGTCTTACCTTTCATTATTGAAAGTCTCTTGAGATGTGCGTAAGACATAAATCAAGTTGTCGTTTATTCTATGTAATTTTAAAAGTTCTTTATTGTTGGCTTGTGTGTTAAGTTACCTGCCATTGACTCAATTGGACATTTTAAAAGGTTCAATTGAGATAATATTTAAAAGACATAAATAATATGCTGAACAGTTGTTTCATTTTCATTGTTTTTTTTTCTCTTTGCCAATGTTGGCGTAAGATCTGGTTATCTTACCAGGTTAGTTGCACTAATTCCCTGATCTTACTGTAGAACACTCTTTGCAATGATTCTGTGGTTCTTTCATTTAAAAAAGAAAGAAAGAAAGAACAGATAAAAACATTATTTAACATGATCAGATATTATTGTTGTCGTTTTGTTCGTGGATACCCTCTAACATTACTTCTATAAAAGTACAAATAAATTCTATACTATAACTATACAACCTGTTACTACAGACTGAATTAAATCCTACCGCATATTGTTTATAGTATATGTATATGGCACTATGAATTATGTCGATAATGCTCCATTCCATACCTAGAAATTAAGTTTGTGGAGTCTAATGGTACGCTTTCTACACGATAGTGTCTCTTCATTCTGCATTTATACACATAAAATATTGAGAATGAAAATGTAAACAGAAATGGCAACATAACATACATTATACACATAAACGTTCATGAGCTAATTAAACAGACGAGGGGTGAGCAGCAAAACATGATGATGATGACCTTTTACTATATACATGCACCACTATTTGTCAAATAACTTCAATGTATTCATAGATGCAAGGACTGGGAAATTCATTTTCGAATGATTTTCCAGTCCAACAGTTTAAATCATTTTTTTTAATACCATCACCTTCTCCAGCATCACTTTTATTATTTCTTACTTTACTTTTATATGATATATATCCTACCACTTGAAATTTGTCAAAAATACTGGTAGGCCGTATCGGTGTGATGATTTATACCTGAACAAGCTTTATCTCTGTAAGTCGTTTGTTAACCCCTTCCTTCTCTGCGACTCAGCCATGTCAATAGGTTTCGCGATATTTGTTGCATCTGCGTAGCCTGAAGGTCACCAGAATAACAAGCCCTATGCACGTGCGCGCACACAGATCGATTGAGTGATCAGTCTAAACACACAAGAGATTTCATAATTGTTAGCAAATAAAGTGTTGATTTATCCATATTTCAGTTATATAATAAATATTTATTATTGTTAAATAAAAGTAAATCAGTGCTATGACTTGTATGAAAATAAAAATATATTCTGCAATGAATTATTAATTCGTTGGAAATGTGAATTGATCGAAATTGGCAACAAAAAACAGTTTTCTTCATGACCATGATGACAAAAGGCAAACTGATTACTTCATAGATTTGGCTGGAATCCTATACAGCCAATAAAAGGCGAAATAAGAAAGGTCAAACATAGGACTTTACTCTTTTAAAAAGGGGAATAAAGGGCAACAAACATTAGCCTATAATCATGTAGATAATTGTCAGCCTATTACAAATATCTTGAAATTACTCCTATTTGATTGTTTAAGAAGGAGAACAGTGTCTCCAAAAGTTGTAGTTTCCTTGCTTGACATTATCACATGGGGACTGCCATTTTTCTTTACAAAGTAATGTCAGAGCAGTTCTATTTGTGAGATACCCACTGACCTATGCACTAGCTACCATGACACTCATGATCAGCTGTGGAATGCATGACACTGGATTTTCTCATAATAAACCATTTTTGTAGTCATGTACATTCAAATGAAGATACTTTTATCCTGTCATATAACCTATTTGTGTCAAGATATTTGGTTCAGATGTTTCTTTTGTTAAGCAGGATTTGGCATGCACTTGTAAGTTGCTTGGTCTGACAAAGGTTTGTCAGTTCTTCAAAGAAGTGACAAAGACCTACAACTGCTCTTAGATATCACCTGTGCGAGACAATGGGGATACCAAGATGGCCGCCATTTTGCATGGGTGGCTTTAGTTGTACAATAGCTATTCATTATGCAACATCTTATCCATTGTGTAGAGGTAAATGGACATGTACCGCAATGGCATCACAGTTTTTTTTTCAAAATGGCAGCCCCCAGAACGAAGTGTAGAGTGAAGGAAGAAAATAGAGAGAAGAGGAATAGGTCATAGAACAAATTAGAGGAGTAGACGAAAAGAATGGAAGACAAGTAACATTTTGTTACACTTTATAGATGTATAGATTATATTGCATTATCAATAGGAGGAAGACTGAATAAATAGTTCCTTAGAGCATTGAGGATTGGCTTTACTGATGTGTCCAGACATAAATCTCTGTCTTCCGAGGGGATAGATTCCCACAATCTTGGAAACGTATGGAAACATGAAAACTTCAGGGCGTTACATCTAGCAAACTCATGAACGAAAAGGAGATGTTCAGTTTTTCGAATTCTTGGTCTTGGCAAGAAGTGGGCAGGTACATCATACAGCTCATTTAGTCAAATTTTTGTCCAATTCGTGAGAAGGATTTGCTGCCAATGACACGGAAGGAATTAAAGAGAAGTTTGAGTTCTGGGAAGGGTGACACATAATTTGTGAGCTTTCTCATTCCTTTTATATTAGTTTGGAAGATTATCATAGTAGATATGTCCCCTGAAAAGGATTGCTCTTCAAATGCTCTCACATTCAAAATAATTATGGCAAGAAACAGCTGAAATGTTCTGGCCGAACATTTTTGTGTCCTCCCATATACACATTTTTGTATGCAGTGCACGTAAATCTCAGCAGGATTGAGTCAGTTTCTTATCATTTGGGTGATTCCAAAACCTTACAGCAAACACCAACTTTTATGTGCTATATAATCAACCTTTCCCAATTGCTTTGAGATATTTTTTTTCACAATTCAATCTCATGACCAGAACTCAGCTTTATCTTTAAGATCTAACAGAGCGTTAGCTCTGTGTAAAAGTATAGCTGAGTTAATAAACATATTTCGTGCTGGTAGGAGACAAAGTGGTCTGTAGTAACACGAGACTCCCGATCAGCTTCACAGGTAAGAATGGAATTTAACATAAAGGTAATTACTTGCCCAGTGACTGGATGGTGAGAAAATCTGAACTAGAATCGATGAGAGGGGAATTTGATGCATTACTCAAATTATGAAAATAATTGAGTATTGTGTGGTTTGGAATAATCATAATAATGGCTACATAATAGCGCTCACATCAGTCATGCAGTGACGCTCATGGCGCTTAGATATTATATTATTATGATTATTATATTATTATCTTATAATATAATACACTAAGGATTTCGGGCTCTTTTGGTTCAAATAGGCTCCCAGCTCCCCTGGCCCTTTCGGTCCCAGCCTTTTGGTACCCACGGGTGGGGAAGGGTTCTTAGGGTGGTGGGAGGCACTTCTTGAGGGCTGACGTCCCGTTTTTATTCCATAAATTCATTTTTAAACATTGAATTTCCGTAGGGAGTAGGCCTAATAATTCCACCAACCCATGAAGCGGGTTTGTAGCTTCAGGCCCAGCCAACCCATATACCTTTCCCTGTGAAGGGGAGCTATGCCAAAGGACAGCATTGCCATATATCCGCATGGCTTCAGGGTACAGTACAGTATTATACAAACGTGTTAGATCGTTCGCACGTACGTGTACAGGTCATCATACAGGTATAGAGTTACATCATTTGAAGCTTCATGGTCACACACACAGTTTAGTGTGTATGAGCGTGTTTCTACTGGACACCTCGCATCACCGCGTATTTCTTCCCTCGCATCACCCTGTATTTTTTAATGGTTTAACCACAACTTAGCGTGTTTCTATTGAGAGAGCATTTGCGAGGTGATACGAGGTAACACCGCGAAGAGAGCAATTTAGCGGTGAATCTGGAAGTCTTGCAAATTTCGATTTGACCTGTAGGTCATGTACTTGTCACGCGCGCTGCACTGTGGGAATGTTTTGATCAGGTAACAAAACCAATATGGCGCGAATGAATACGAGACGTGAACCGAATATTCTGTTAACTTATTGCTTCAAACCGTCCCATTCTGGAGTACAAATGAAAGAATGAGATCGGCGATTCGAAGGAGAAGAGGTGCTCGCATGCTACGGGAGAGTAAACACTCTTGCCGGAATCAGTCATGATTTCACGAAAAAATACTAAAATATTATGGAAGAAAGCGAGGTACTGCTGTACTAAATACTACGGCGCTGGGCATGCATGTGACGATATCTGAATAAAGCGCGCGTGGTTCGTGACCTCCAATGCGCATGCGAGACTTCCGGTACAACCCGTAAACCGTAACACGAACTGTTTCTACTGAGAGAGAACACCTCGTATCACCTCGCATGGACTACCTCAAAAGGTGGACGACGGCTTACCTCGCATCACCGCGCATCACCCACTACCCGATCTGTTTCTACTGAGAGAGAACACCTCGCATCACCTCGTATCACCGCGAATCACCTCGCATCACCGCGTATCACCCTGTATTTTGGCTCTCAGTAGAAACACGCTCATTGTTTCACGACGTTCGCTACCGGTAATTTGACACTTTATCAGAAAATCTGATAAGAAGAAAATTCCTTCGAAAATATTTCCATAATGATTATGAATACGTATAATGATATTAATCCCTTGACAATGGATGACAATGGAATGGGGGGGGGGGGGGGGGGGGGAGCTGGAGGGGGAGGGGTAGTAGGGGGGAAGTCAATCCGTCGGTCCTCCCAAGACCCATATAAGGGGGCCATAATCCCCCTGAAAATAAAATGACAAATTCATTTTTCTCATTATTGCATCCTTTACAGGGGACGTACCGCTAATTATGCATGTTACTCTGAGTATTAATAAACCACAGAAACATGGAAAGATCAAATCGCTCCCTCTAGGTCTATGCATGGATATTCTACTCGAACATTATTATATCCATATCATCAATTTTCATCAAGATTAAACGGAATTTTCTTCAGAACTCATGCAAGCTTTGGATAAATAAGACATATTCACATGATCAGGGGCGGATCCAGAATTTAGTATAAGGCGGGGAAACAAGTGCAGGTTTGTCAACTTTTGGAAAAGGCAGACCTGGGGGGGGGGGGGGGTGGCGAGAATTTTTTTTTTCGTCAGACCTAGAAAATTCGCTCAGGAGGGGGTGGTTATGGGGGTCCCTCCATAATTCTCTGACAAGCAAAAAAAAGAAGGTTTCATTCTAAAAGGGGGCGGGGGCACAATCAACAAAAGGGCGGATCGTCTATGGTCAAAATGCATACTTTCCTGCCATTGACATGTTGTAAATACTTCTTGGTAAAAATAACTTTACCCGACTTTTTTATTTATTCACTTGATTATTGTAACAAATATACGGTATTAATCGGTGATATTAGACGGTGATTAATCATAAACACAGCTAGCGCCCGTGGATGTCCACGGGCTGCTTCTGCTAGTATTATTATATTATTACCCTGGTTATAGCCGAGCCGCCAAGAAACTAGCGCCCATGCATATCAGGAACTTCTTTACCCCTGGGTGGAGAGTGGTAAATGTAGATTAGAATATTGCCAAAGGACGTGAGTGCAGGGGTGGTATTCGCACCCCGTACCTTGTGATCAGCAGTTAGGTGACTTATCCACTAGACCACAACACCTCTACATCAAATCATCACAATTGTAACAGACTAACTCCACCTTACATAATTACAGTCAAAATACTGAATAGAGATATGGGTATAAGGGACATAACACACATGTAGCACACTAGCGTAGCCGGGGGGGGGGGGGGGGGGGGGCGGGGGCAGACTGCCCCCCTGACAGCTTTTGACAGAAAAAAAAAGCCTATCGTATAGTGGAGGGTTGCAAACCCGCCAAATTCCCTTTTTATTCTTTTTTTCTGCTTGTCAGAAAATTGTGGAGGAATACATGTGATAGGTTAAAGGACATGTTTAGATTTAGTTCAAACAAGCCTAATACCTCCTTGGTTCAAACAAAGACTTACTCTTCCACCATGGGAAAATTTTACCAATATTTGGCAAAAAGGGAACATGCATGTTTGTTGTGTAAAAAATATCCAACAGATTTTTACCCAGATTGAGGTATATTTCACCCAACAAAACAACAAAAGAAATGCAGGTTCCCTTTCACCCAATATTGGGAGGACGAAATATACAGCTCCTCATTGTACCTTCCACACTGGTTCTGGTAGACGAAAGAACATCCCTTCATTGCTATTATGTAAATATATGTAGAACAGGTGTCACATGCATATTCACCTGTTCTACTTATTTTACCCTACTAGGAGCAATGACGTGTATTGTCGCTTTAGGGTGTAATTATGAGTCGTTTGTGGATTGGAAGATAAGACTTGATTCAAGGCTATTTGTTAATTTTGTTTGACTACTTGGGAGCGCTCAAAGAGATTAAAGGGAAATTAACCTCAGCGTATGAATTAGCTTATTTTGAATGGTGTAGTATATGCCTCTTATTTGATACATGCAATTTCATGTAAAAACACAGGATATAGATATAAATCACTATTTTCCAGCCAAGTTATCGTCTGCTAGCAATAATAAGGGGGCTGCCATTACTTTATGTGTACACGAACATATTTTTCATCCCAAGTAAAATTTCCTTCATCGTTAACTTGTAATTGATTTTTAGAGGACAAATATATATTAGATAAAGTCACATATTCTGAAATGTAAGTTTAGTTTTATATATTTTTTAAAAGGTCTTAATTTGTTCATAAAAAATATACTTCATAAAAAATATACGTCAAGGACGGAGAATTGACGTCAAGGACGGAGACAATCGTAACAATACCAAAACAAAGCGAGGAATCTGCTTTACAGGATGGCTATTAGAACTCATGGGTCGTCAATTATCTAGGCCCATGGCCAATAACAATCGTAATACAATCAGAACAAAGCGACGTATCTGTTGTAAAGGTAGGCTATTATCAATGCATATGGTACCTAATGATCCGTGTCATGCACAAAATGGCAGCCTCCATGGAAAGACGTAGCAGACAATAGGTGCATCTAGAATATCACGTGGGGTTACTTGTCCTTTAACGATCAAATTTAGCTGTCAAAGAAAGTCGCTTGATGATGCACTCGAATGGCGAATGTGAATAAGCCAGTTCGGGGTTAGCGCATGGTACAAATGACCCCAAATATCCACAGATATTTTAGACATGGAGGGTCCCTTTATGTGCACTTCAGAAAAATAACTCTGGGAGTGATAGAGGTGCCTCATGAATAGCTTTTGTTTCCCCCTTTAAAAAGAATACTTCCACCTGGATATCATGGAATGCACCATTAGTGCATAATTGAATAATGATTACATGACATTCATGAGTACATATCGAATATTAGTGTCAGTGGGTTTTAGAATTTGGTACAGATGACCTTTATCTGCTCATGCTCAGATTGCATCTCCGAAATGGCTTATTCAAATGCTCCGCTTCGTGTAAATAAAATCTCACGACTTCAATCAATATGCCTCATCATGCTTATTACATTTCCTCAGTGTTGATCTGTTTTATTAGGTAAAAATCAGTTTATGCTGTCTCTATTTTATTTTATGAATATTCTTCATGTTTTACTGTTGTTTCCTTCTTTTCTGCCTTCAGTTTTGTTTTTCTTTTCTGTTTCCTGCTCACCTCAATATTCACGCCCTTTTTTCTGTCATTTATTTAGTGATGATGAGGGAGCCAGTAGAAAATCGTCCAATAAGTATAGCTGTTGTTGACTAAATGCAGTACTATGTCGGTAATTGGGGATTGAAGCGGTGTTATTATAGTCGTGGTTAGCCAATAATTCCCCTAGTTGTAAAGAAATTTGCAAGCTAGGCCTTATTGTGGTACAGTATACATCCTTATTTTGGAATGTTCTGATCATGCTAATGTCACTGCATCAGACTAACTTCGATTCCGAATGGTCAATTATGTCATAACATGCCGCTGCACCTAATCGCCTAGTATGTCCATTGTTATAATGACAGCCAACATTAATTTACTTTACTTTCAATTAGAGTAATAACATCAGTATTTCCGGGTATATATGTACATGTATACTGCTAGTCTATAAAACCTGCAGACCCCGTAAAGACCCCCAAATGCTCGTTGATTTCAGCAATGGCGTACCAGGACCGTGGCGTCAAGAGGGGCAGAACTTGCCAGGAAATGATGAGTGGACACTGTTTGGAGGGAGTTCCGTATTTTATTTCTTCTTGCCAGCCCTTGAAAGATCGCTCATTTTTTTTTGTTTGGGGGGGGGGGGGGGGGGGGGGAGTAAAGGGTTTTATGTTGTTGTTGCCAGGCTTCCAACCATTATTTTTTGCAAGCCCACAAAAGGTCGCTTAGTGCGAGTGGGGGGGGGGGGGGGGGGTTACAAGTATTTATGGTGCCCAGTTCCCGGACAAGCAAGAACAAAAAAGAAAAAATGAAAAAACGAAAAAAAAATGAAATAAAAAAAGTGGAGGATCTATACTTGTCTTTCTATTTTTTTTTGTTCGGCTAAAAGTGGTCAGGGGGCAGTCTTACAACAAGACAGATAATGACCGGTGTTGCTATCGATTGCTAATAAGCGTGCAAAAAAAAAATCACCAAAGAGGTGCCATTAAGAAAACAATATTAAAAACCTGATTTGGAGCACATTATGTTCTGTAGATATTATATGTAGATATGTATTTAGGATTTAACAAATTAAATTCTCATGTCCGTGTCTATTATGTTTCCTGTATATGTATTTGTACATTGATGACAAATAATCCTTAAAGGGAAAGTCTAACCTGGCATTTAGTTTGATTTGAATAAAAAAAAACAGAAAAAATGAGAGAAACTGATTGGTGAAAGTTTGAGCAAATCCGATAAGAAATAAGAAATTTAAGAATTTTTAAAGTAATCAGTCAAATACATAGTGGAAATTTCGTACAGAAATTTCATAAATTTTCATTTGCTTACGGTTTTTGATGAAGGAATAAATTTGTTTCATACAGGTTTTATGTAAAAACACATGAGCAACGATTATATCGAAGTGCATGTAAAAGAAAATTTATGATTTTTGATGACAAGCAACCGTTAATGTTGTTTTGAAGAAAAGAAAGCCTTGATATTTTGTTTGATGAAAGCACCCCTTAATATGTTGTTTGGTGAAAAGTAACCCTTTACATGTTGTTTTATTTAAAAAAAAAACTTTATTGTTTGAAGTTTGGTTCTGGTTTCTGAATCAAATTCAGATGTTTATAGTATAAATTCCTGACAGTCCATTATCGTATGTGTTTATATCTGGGGAGGCTTTCATCAAGTGTCTTGTCAGTGATTTTGACTGACAAATTTGATTTCAGCCAATCACATACAAGGATTTCAGTAGCTTATAACAGCTGTCGGTAAAATCACTGGCAAAAGACTTGATGAAACGCTCCCCAGAAGGCATCCCTTAATATCTTGTTTGATGAAGACTAATCCTTAATATATTATTTGATGAAAAGAAATTCTTAATATGTTGTTTGGTGAAAAGCACCCCTTAACAAGTTGTACGACAAGGAGCAACCCTAAATATGTTGTTTAAAAAACATTTCTCGCCTTCTTCAAAGTAGCGATAAAATCGACATTGTGT
Organism: Heliocidaris erythrogramma; assembly: GCA_025617745.1. Taxonomy (NCBI): domain Eukaryota; kingdom Metazoa; phylum Echinodermata; class Echinoidea; order Camarodonta; family Echinometridae; genus Heliocidaris; species Heliocidaris erythrogramma. The sequence goes on along the minus strand of CM046873.1, from coordinate 33,673,103 downwards.
TTCTCATTGTTGAAAGTCCAGGTGTCATTTTCCACTCTTTTTTCTAGATAGGTTTAGCTGAATTAGGAAATATGAGCTATGCAGGATCGAAATAATGAGCGAAGGCATTCACGCAAAAACCTATATTATGGTATAGAGTTACTGTATTACTCTAATTGTGCTTTGGGTTCTATTTATTTATTTAATAATTAATTTTTATCTTGTTGTTTTAAAGAATGCCCCCCCCCCCTCCCTTGAACAAATTTATGTTTGCTTGAATGAAGAAGAGAATACATCTTCCGTTAGGGAACATAAATAAGTAGATTCCTGCTCTTGCGTCATCATGTCCTTCCCTCCTGGCTAAAAGTTGCTGACTTTAGGAATGCGTCATTGACTTCTTACATGGTCTTTAGCGAGTCGTGAAACAGTGATATTCTTGAAAAACGGTGAACGAAAAGTTAAGAGCGTAAACGTCTTTAATAACTGGAGTATGGGTTACTTGCCTTCAGTGGTTCCATTAGCGCACGTATTGACGCAGTCGTAATGACACCACTTGTACGCCGGGCTTTAAGCCCACCTCACGCTATACGATCCGATTTTGGAAATAAATCGCAATATCATTAAATATAGGCAGTTTAATAAGTGAAAACTACCTGATTTAGGTTCTGAACAATAATATGAATACTCAACATAGGAATTTGGTGCGATGTGAGCCTTATACCCGGAATAAGGGCCAAATCAGTTTCAAATCGTAGACAATCGCAGGACTGCTCTGACGTCACTACGATTCGGAGCCGATTTGGCCTTTCCTCCGACTAGAAAGCTCGTAATAGGCCGTAATTTCGATTTTACTATCTATGTTTACTATCTATGTTTACTATCTATTCAGAACGTGAATAAAAACATATTTGTGTATAACATTTTTTTTAAATCGGATCGTAGACCGATCGTATAGTGTGCGATGGGCTTTTTGTAGGTACATTATCCCTACACGGATACAAATTACTTTCTACTTCTAAACATTTTTCTTGAGCTTACTTAGCCCCATTCCGAATTTCAAAATTTTAATACCCCCTTTTAATGTTGAAGTCATCAGTTTATCTGTTTTGACAAATTCGGAATCACGTCCTTCATTGTGTCAACTGACGACTCATTGATTTCTACCGATTTACACGCGTGCTTTGTTCCCCCATAAAAAAGCACTTAGATGACGACTTTACACTCTGCCTCTTACATTAGGCGGGTTCACACGTAGAGCGATAGCATCGATGCTATCTAGGTTTCGAGACTATTTTGGTCATGACCAGATAGTTTTAAGACAAAACGCTGTCTGAACGCCGATAGTCACGAGATAGAAGCGAGTTGGAGCTAGGTTTCGAAATTATTCTGCCAGCGAGTTTGGCAGGAGTAAATCTCAGGATCCAGCGACAAAGCATCGATGCTTTGCGGCAGACCACCCACCGCGCTTGTGACTATTTGTAATGTGAACGCAATCGCTGCTTCACTAACTGCTATCTTCACTCGCAACTTCGCATGATATGACCCCTGTGCACAAACTTCCACGCGTTTTGACCATACCAAGTATACTCGGATCACCGTGTGTGGCGCAGTAATTATTGTTTTGGCAGCGAATGAGCGATGAATAGTCACGAGTGGGTGATAGAAGCAAGTCGATCATGGCCTGTCTGAACGCAATGGAAATAGTTTCGAGACTTACAAAGCATCGATACTATGTACTACGTGTATTAACATAACTAGTATTGCATACAAACCAATGTGCTCTTTGCTAAATGACATCAATGTCATTGCACCTATTGTAACAGCAGAGACAAAACAGGAAACAGTATTTCCTCTTTTTAAAGTCACATCACTGATATTGCTGGTAGTGTGCCTACATTGTCAATATCTTTATGATCTTCCCTGCTGGAAAGAACACACTCATTCACACTGTGAACACAGTGTGAAAACACAGTCCACACTGTGAACAGGGTGTTTTCACAGTGTGGACACCGCCACCATGTGGAAAAAAAACACATTGTTCACATTGTGAAAATCGATTTCACAGTGTGAATGTACCCGCTTACAGTGTGAGTGTTTCTTTTGATGATTAATGATATCTCTTCATGTCTCATCAGTGGTGAATGTATTATTTTTGCAGATGACGTTGTAATTTATGATTATGGATCAGATGTGAATGAAGTTAATGGCAAAATGCAGGATAATATTGATAATGTTAAAAAGTGGTACGACAAAAATCGTCTTAGTATTAATGTCAGCAAGACAAAAGTTATGTTGTTAAAAAATAGGCATAATTTATGTGATAAACTTACTCTTTTTATCGATAATAGTCTGGTTGAACAAGTGAAATTAATTAGATATCTTGGTATTGTAATTGATCAAAATTTAAACTGGAGTTCACATATAAGTCATATATCAAAAACACTGGCTTATAAGATATTTTCTCTAGGAAAACTAAGGTAATTTTTGAGTAAATCTCTTCTTAATAAGCTTTATAAAACTAATATTTTACCATCCATGGATTATGCTATTTCTGTCTGGGGAATTGTATTGGGGTAAGGGAACGAGCTCATTTGACAAGATTACAAAAAAGAGCAGCACGTTATGGAACCGGTAACTTTGATTTTTTAAACCGGCGTGGTGAAGATCTTATGAAGGAACTTAAATGGTCAACTGTCGAACAACGACGCGATTATTTTTTAGCTAATATTATGTTTAGGTGTATACACGGAATGGCTCCTGTTATATTATGTAACAATATTGAAATGGTAGTCGATAGGCATGATGTAAGAACCAGAAGTTATGATACTCTTAACGTTGTCCCACCTAAACCTAACTTAGAATTTTTTAGGCGGTCATTTTTGTTTTCAGGCTCAAAAATCTGGAATAATTTACCTCATTGGCTCCAAAATGTACCTTCAATTAATTCCTTTAAGAAAATGTATAAAAAAAATATTTCATTGTTAAAGGTACTGTATGGTTTCAAAGTCCATGACACCCTTGCCAACACTATGCAATACCTCGAATGCTGACTTATTAGTTAATATCGCAATGATATATAGACAATATTGATCTCTATTTCACGCACATTGTTTTACTAATTGTTGATATAGTACATGTATTTTGTTATTTTCTACTGATTCAATGTTAGTTTACCTGTTATTATGTTAATTCATCAGTTGTTTTTCTATGTAATTTTTATATGTTTTATCCTGTTTACAGGACAACAATGTAAAACAGCTTTTGCTGATTATTTTATCATGTTGAAATATATTCTAATAAAAAAAAAATAAAAAAAAGTGATAAACAGATTTTTACAGTGTGAATACCTTACGACATACATTTCACAGTATTATGCACAGTGTGGCCACTCTGTGGAAAATATTTCACAGTGTGAACTATAACATATCAAAATTTTAACGCAGCCTAATTTCAATTTCAGAGTTTGTAAGTCAAAGGTCAAAGGTCATAGCTCATTAAATCCAATTCTCATTTATTTCATTTTCAATTAAAAAGTACATTCAAAACAAATACAAAATATGTCATAATCGAAATTAGAAAATTAAATGGGGAACTACATAAATAAAGCCCTTGGGCCTTGTACAAGCATAGTTCCCTACAAATATTGCGAAAATTATATAGACAACAAATAAAAATAAAAAACTAAAACTAAAAATATAAATACTAAAAATATAAATATAAATATAAATAAAAATAAATATAAATACAAATATAAAATATAACACAAATATAACACAAATATAGATAACAGAGAAAAATAAAAATAACTATACATATTTAAGGGTAAGAAAATGCTTCAACTTTTTTTGGAAAGAAATGAGTGTATTGCAATTAGAAATATATTTGGGGATTTAGTTCCAAATTACAGGGAAATTATGTCGTACTGATTTCATGGCACTATTTGTTTTTACTGGCCATAAGTGAAACGAATCCTTAAAACGGGTATTATGATTATGTATCTGGTAATTAAAAGTGAACATTTGAGAAATGTTAAAGGGTAATTTATTTTATTTTAAATATGTGAAACCTGGTAATTCCGTTCGATAACTTTGGTAATGTTCGACGGGTGTTTTTTATGAAATTTGATATGAAGGTACATGGTATCATAATACAGCCTAAGTTCGATTTCAGAATATGTACGTCAAAGGTCATAGCTCATTAAATAAGCAGAAATACCTAATTGCATATGCAATCTGGAACTTCCTTGCCTAGTAATATAACAGTACAGTAATATAATTTTTTATTTTTTTTTAATTTTTTATTTTTTTTGTGAGCCGAGTGAGCGTCAAGACAGCTCCTCAGTGTGCTCCCGAATTTCTTTTGTTTTTTGTCGTTTATTCTGAAATGTTGGTGTTATCTTTTACAACCAACTGAAGTATTTGTTTCCTGGAACAACATGGATACCTGTAGAACTTTAGATGAGTTAAGATTATCTCAGAAGATGGTGATTCTCGATTTGGATTGATTACTGAACCTTCTACAAAATGAAGACCATTTTCACCGGCCCATTGTGTGCAACGTGTTTTACTATGCTTACGACACAGTGGTATAGAGATTCCTTTCACACTTGGATTCTATTTATTGGATCTTTGTGCAGCTGTTAACCGGCCTTTTGTCTTGGAAATTAGGCTCTGTCATCAAGTATGGAATACACTCCAACTTTCCCTTTTGTTCTGGTACTACTTCTTTTCTTGGGATCAACTCATGCATTCTTGCAGCCATCATTAATATTAAAGCTCATCTTTAGGTAGCTCATCTTTAGGTATTTATTTGTAAAATAGTTGTAGAGATTTATGTAGTCACTAACCATAAAACGTGTGTGCCTAAAACAGAGATGTTTTCAAGATTTATTACCAGAGATATTTTGAAACTTTCTTACCTTGATGGGTTCATGACGGACCTGTATGTGCCAAAGATTTTGAGGATATCTTTGCCTTTTGCTGCAGAGTATATTTTGCCATAAAACTTGTCAACCATTCATTCATTGCCAAAGTTACATATCGTGTGTGGATATTTTATACTGGGAAAATGGGACTACCCATAAAATGTATATACCTATACCTATGTATGCCTATGTTCAAGAGATATTGCCAGTGATGCTCTATGCTTTTTTTACTGCCGTAACATGCTAATGTACTTTTATTATGACTTATTTAATCAAATTTGATATGAAGGTAGATGGTATCAACATACAGCCTACGTTTGATTTTGGAATATATAAGTCAAAGGTCATAGCTCATTAAATATGCAAAAATACCTACCTGTATAGTTGCATATGCAACGTGGATCTTCCTTGCCTAGTAATATATAACAACATACTCTAAACTGGTTAGGTTTACGGATCACTATGTGGTTAAAAACGGACAGAAATAGTTGAGTAAAGAGAGAGAGGTATTCTTTCTTGCTTCATCCTGAGAAGGACTACTGTAAATTCACATTACATTTTGTCATTTTTCAAATCAGTCAGAGGACCCTCCTTCGACAAGGTTAAAAACGGAGGCAATGATTATACCTCTCATGACACGACATTGATACGTCCTAATGAAAAAGTGTAGAATTAATTCTGATTTAACAAGCTTTGGTATTTTTCGGATCATTTTAGGAGCGTCACTCATGTTACAGACAATTCCCCCTGTAAAATTTACCTATATTTTTAGGTAAATGTGAGCCAACTCTGAAGATGTTTGTACATCAGTTTCATATAGTTTCATTTTGCAATACTCTCAAGTTTACTGTGATATGATTTTGACATGAAGTAGGTGATTAATTTTAAAATAAATTGAAAACTTCTGGAAAAAGGACGTCACCCGCGTTACGTCACTCACGTTACAGACAGTTTGAGCTGTCATATATCTGATTCCCTTGATGAATATGAAAGAAGCCATGCATTTCTCAATAGTAGACAAGAAAATTATGTGCTGTAATTCTCAGATTCTGAGTGCGCACACATTATCCGCAAATGACAATTTTGTCCAAAAATAATCAGCCAGTCCCACGTGTGCTTTTTACTATTGGCTGCATTATTTCAAAAATAGGATGCTAAGCATTATTAATATTCAATGAAATTTGTAGCCCTTTTCAAGAAGTAGTTTAATATTCCAAATAAAATCAGTCACAGAAAACCATGTAGGAAAGAGAGACACTTCATTTTTTTCCAGTTTTGGCCAAACATTTGTAGAATAGCCCTAGAGTTTATTTTGCCATAAAACTTGTCAACCATTAATTCATCGCCAAAGTTACATATCGTGTGTGGATATTCTATACTGGGGAAATGTGATGCTCTAAAACTAGTTTGTTTTACTGCCGTATCATGCTAACAGGCTTTTATTATGTTCTTTGAGTGTGTTTACACAGTTAACATACATTTTATATTGAGGATATCTGCTATTTTTGTGCCGTCACTGTAATTAATGCAGTTTTTGTTTTTGTTCCGTTGTACATTATGTTGGCATTCACAGGGTGAAATTTGTTTATCTGTAAGTATAGTTTTACTGCAATCTTTGTATAATTATAGGGATGTATGTTCACAAGCCCTTTTAGTGAACAGTACGATCAGCTTTTGAAAAACATGTTAACTTACGCACCTCATAAAGGCTATAAAGTTTAAATATGTTTAAATTGTTGTTTTAGTTTCAGATGTGTTCTTTGATATATATCTATTAAAGTTGAGTTTATAAGTAAGACTGATTATAAACCCTTTTCTCCTTTATATTACATAATAAGCTTTAGAAGACTTCATTTTCATAATTTGAAAGATTTCACATAGTAGAATTCAAAAACTAAACTTATTTCACAGTGTGGCAATTTCACATAGTAAAATGTGTCACACTGAAAAGTCCACACAGTGAAAACTTTCAAAGTGAGGTGGACGTTTCACAGTCTAATTGGTGTTTCACAGTGTGATGGGTTTTACAGTGTGATTGGTGTTTCACAGTGTGATTGGTGTTTCACAGTGTGATTGGTGTTTCACAGTGTGATGGGTTTCACAGTATGATTAGTGTTTCACAGTGTGATGGGTTTCACAGTGTGATGGGTTTCACAGTGTGTTTGGTGTTTCACAGTGTGGTGGTGTTTCACAGTGTGGTGGGCGTTTCACAGTGTAATGGGCGTTTCAAATTGTGGTGGGCGTTTCACAGTGTGGCAGTTTCACACTGTGAAAGTCCACACAGTGAATTTTTTACAGTGTTTTACGTGGGCGTTTCACAGTGTGGATTGTCCACAATGTTAAATTGGGGCGTTTTCACAGTGTGGTCGCGATGTTCCACACTGTGGTTCACAGTGTGGATCTGTGTCACAATGTGAATCTCCGGTTATCCACACTGTGAACCAGAGTGTGGTTCACAATGTGTTTCACAGTGTGGCCACACTGTGACTCTCCGGTTATCCACACTGTGACCACAGTGTGGTTCTCAGTGTGGCCACAATGTGAAAACGCCCCAATTTAACATTGTGGAGCAGACTGTGAATTGTGAATGAGTGTGTTCTTTCCAGCAGGGTTTACTGATGACACATTGCACGTTGACCTGCTACACAAACCTTTCCTCAAATCTGCTAACATAACTTAAAGTTCTCTTAAATGTGTTTTTGATATACTTTTATTAAATAATGATACATAACATTTATATTGCGCCTAATACAATGTTTCTTTAGCCCAGCTGCGATATAAGGCGCTGAAAGCATTCAAGGAATAAATTCCTACCCCGTACCCATTTACTACTAAATAGGGATACATGTATATCATAACATAAATAATTTGTTTGGATAGAATACTATCACCCACACCCCAACTAAAAAAATAACTGTATTAAGAAAAAATAGGGCTACAAAATATATCAGATTGAGAATATACAGTATAAAAAGTAACATAGTTTGCAATCCTGCATAAATATGTAACCAATCACAGAGAGCAACGCTTTTTCTCTTTAAAGTTTGAAAATATCTTCTTATACAAAGACATTGGTAGAGCATTAGCGATTTCGCAACCCTAAAAAATCCCACATATAGTGGTTCTTCCTGTTGCGAAATCAAGAAGGGAAGCGACAAACAAATTATCCTGAACGCCGTTATCAAAGGTCAGGAGTTCTTAATTTATTTGTCAGGCCTGCCAGAAACATTACTGAAATTACGTAATATCAAAATATAAATAATTTCTTTGGATAGAATACTATCACCCCCACACCAACTAAATAAATAACTGTATTAAGAAAAATAGGGCTACAAATAATACTCAAAGATCAATGGCAAACTGTTATAGTTACTCCCTGTTGGCGCTTTACTCGTTGTGTCAAATCTCAGATTTAGAATATACAGTTGTATATAATGTAACATAGTTTGCAATCCTGCTTAAATATGTAAGCAATCACAGAGAGCGACGCTTTCTCTCTTTAAAGTTTGAAAATATTTTCTCATACAAAGACATTGGTAGAGCATTAGCGATTTCGCAACCCTAAAAAATCCCACATACAGTGGTTCTTCCTGTTGCGAAATCAAGAAGGGCAGCGACAAACAAATTGGCCCAGATAGAAGGAAATTTTAAAAAATATTAAGCATGCAGGCATTAAAAACCTGACACATTCAGTAGCAGAGGGTCTATGAAGAAAGCACGATTTTGAGCTCGGTGCATACCCATTCCGCTCTACAAACATCATGAAATTCATCTTCGCATCAGTAATCGAGCTCTTGATCATCCTGAACGCCGTCATCAAAGGTCAGGAGTTCTTAATTTATTTGTCAGGCCTGCCAGTAATGTTACTGAAATTACGTGGCGGCCCACTGAGTATACCATATACATCAATAACAATGACCCATATAGGGGTAGAGGAACAGTTTCACAATACCCTTTCAACGGTCGCTTTATACATTTTTTAAAATCCTTTTTTTGTATTTGTTTGATGTAATTGTCAATGCTGCTTTTCAAATCATACTTGGTAGCATATCATAAACTTTTCACATGTTTATTCACTGCATCATCCAGTTAGGCCTTGCTCTGTTTTAATTTTTGGGCCTCATCGAAGCGTCTCACATGCCACAATAATAGGACATAACTAGTAATTACAACAACGGCAGGTGGTATTAAAGAAGTTCAGCATTTGATTTTGACGAACAGAAAAAAACCAAAATTGCTTACAGAAATAGATTTCCGGGTATATACCAGTATCAAGTTTCAGATTCGTTTTTATCTACCTGTATAATTTCATATTGTACTGTCTTTTGCCATGCATGTTATGCGATTACTAATGATTGATTCTCATCTTGAACAAATCGTTTTTAAAGTCCATTTTGATCTTTTCCTAATATTATTTGTGCCGTTTCGACAACAAATTTTGAGATCGCAATATTTCCGAAACTTTGCGTCGGTTGATTTCATAAATCTACAGAGTTATAGTTTAGGAAGTTAATTTTGTTTTGGTGTAAATCTGAGTAAACAATAATGTAGCAGGACATGACACAGCACGGATCAATTATACATTTCGGAATGTGCTCGTACTTTGGTCACCCCCGATCAAAATAACAAACTGAAATCAAATATATGGAGGAGTGTTGGTATATAAAGCTTAAGCTACTGATAATACTAAACATACGTTCTTTTATCACCATGTAACACTCTCCTTGTAGTTAACTGCCAGATATGTTCGACAAATTGGAAACTTTTTGGTGAAACATATTACTTGGAGGTATCCACCGCAAAAACATTCCAAGATGCCAAAGAAAACTGCCAACTGATTGGTGCTGAGCTGGCGATGCCTAAAACAACTGCACAGAATGTGAGTAGAAGCAGGGAGATGGAACTCTCTTCTCCCTGCTAGAAGAGTATATTATTCCATATTTAAAAAAAAAAAGGGGGGGGGGGGGGTGAATACCGATCACATGAAGGATATAACTTCTACCTCACGCGTGCCTACAGAGTTGTACGCATCCTAACAGGGTTGCGCCTTTATATTATTGGAAAGATAGATTAAAACTGAAGTTGATGCTTTTTAACTCTACAACGCCTGGTAAGTGCAACATTTCTGTATAAGTATGGTGCTAGTCGTGCGATCAAAAAGAAAAAGTGCTGAGTATTGACTATAATTTGCAAGGAACATTCTCACATCATGCATATGGTTATCGAATTTTATTTTATGTTTTTTTTTCCCAACTGATATCATACTAGCAATTATGCTTGCGATGGTGCTCTAAAAATCAGGAAGCAGTACCTCAGTCTTTTTCAAGGAAATTTTAGCAATAGCACATTTGCGCTTTGGCGTAAGCGTAGTGAAAATTGTAAAAAATAAACCATTCGCGCTCACTTGCCCCAGAGACTGGCAAAGAGGAATGCTATTTGGCTGAGCATGATGAAAATGAAATCTAATGACATTTCTTATTGGTTAGCGCATCATAAATGGGATGAGATAAAATCTCTCTAAAACGGTTCTTAGAATACTGATTTAAAAAAATATTTTAAGGGTATTTTATCTCACAGATATACAATCTCAGATATTATCTGATATGATATGAATCTCAGAATACCGTCCCTTATGTGGTAGGCCGACTTCATATTACAATGCTCTTATCTGCTTATGGATCAAAGATTAATGTATTTAATAATTTATGTTTTAAAGAGTGATCCTGATGTGACCACTCATGTGGTAGGTCAACTTAATATTATAATGAGCATGCAGTTTATGTCGACAACCACATCCCCTTTTCTTTCTTTTTGTGCAGGTTTTCCTAAAAAGCTTGGCGTGTCGACCACCGCTGGGACTCCATCGATACTGGATAGGAATGACCGATTTGTCGAAAGAAAACGCCTTCAAATGGGAAGATGGAACGTTTTTGGATTGGGGGTAATTTCCTTCATTATTGTGCAAGAGCTCTCATAGTCTGGTGGTTTAATCACCTAACTAGAAATGCAAAGGTAGTAAGTTCGCTCCTTGACACGTCACTTATGTCATTGACCAACCCATTTCATACATCGATCTTTACCACGTGGATATATTGAAGCATTGTACGCACGGCTCTATTCGAGCAGTTGATGCGGCCGCACAACGAAACATTAGGAGCCCTACACTCAGACACAGTACGTGGGACAGCTTGTACTCTGTACGATCCCAGTGTACTCCTTTGCAAACGATACGTGATTTTATCTTTGATTTTAAAAAACCCCAGACATTATACTGATTGTCACATTAAATCATCTACTGACTTCATGTTTCGTGTGATTTACCAGAAACGAACGATGGGCACCGGGTGAGCCAAATAACAGATGGGAACAAGACTGTGTGGCGTTTATTATAGCACAAGATGGAGATACGAATGGAAAATGGAGTACAGAAAGGTGCTCATCAAATCTACTTTCTTTGTGCTCGAAACGGCTCGGTAAGCTATGCGCTTGTTTGTATATTTCTTTATTTGTTGTAGTTTTTTGACGAAATGTACTCAAAGGAAAAACAGAAAAAAAACATATTGTTTACATTAGAAGGGAATATGGAGATCATGATTGCATCATCACTAAAATTATTTTGACTTTTGACATGAAATTAGAAAATAAAATAAGAAATATTGCATCTTATTCCAGCAAAATGAAAGGAAAGAAGAAAATCCCTTTTGGAGAACAAACATTAAACAAGAGAAGCAAAACACAGTATCTAAACATTTTACAAAATTAAAATAAACTTTGTTAATTTATGATCAATATAAAATGGCTTGCTCTGACATTTCAAAAGTTCGATGCAGACTTTGCGTTCTTATGGGAGTTGTGTTTTCATCAACAAAACGGGCTTTATCAAAAATATGCAAATTTATACATTGAACCTTATCAAGCCTATTACAAGAGGAGATTTTAAACATATAATTATTGTGTTATTTCATAAACGCGACCTGGCATGCAGAGGGCGGGGCGAATTACGAAAGACGCAGGTGCTCTTCTCTTTTTATTAACGCTTCTGATTTCTATTGGGCTCAGTTCTCCCGAAACTCTCACAATCACCAACGGTTCAAAACATCAGGACAACTAGTTTCCAGCTGAGGTGGCGTTGTTGGACTAACGTCGAAGACCAGGGCGATGGACCGGTCCTGGGCTACAACATAGATCTGACAGTGGCCCAGTACCCAACGGATGCAGACTGGAGAACTGTTGGGTTTGTTCTGGGCGGAGACCACTGTGAGTTCTCAGTAGAGCATTTGCAGATCAAAACCAAGTACTACGTAGCTGTGTCCATACTGCATGGAGACTCCAGACATGAAGGACCACGTGGACCAATGCTACGTGTGAACACGCACGACGTAGGTGAGTGTTTACGTATAGTTCTCTGTAGAGTTAAAGGTTGCTTTAATTTACAACATATGATCCGGTATAAATTTCTGCTCTGTCAATTTCCTACATTAATCGAATTACCAAATTCAACCCTGGGCCAAACACTGTACCCAATTAAACCAAAACTTAATCCTAAAACAAACCTTAATCCTAAATTCCCATTAGCAACCATAACCCTAACCATTTGACGAAATAAAGTTCGAAGCCAACGATGAAAGGGATCAATATGGAACAGTTCATTCTGATTAATTAGATATTCATCGTAAATGCCGGATTTGAAACAAAAATACTATCAACAGAAGCATTTGCACAAAAACTTTCTGCCAAATCGTTACTTACAGAGCAATAAGTGTTTGCCCTCATATTTTTCTTCATTTTATAGAATTGCCAGTTTTGCTAGATCCACCAGAAGTTATAGACGTAGGTAGATTCTTTGTTATGATAACATGGACAAGATGGACAGGCAAAGTCGGGGAAGGGTATGGCCCCATTGCTGGATACAATTTCAACATCAAGAATGGGGCGATATGGAAGACGCTGGTCACCCTGGCCGCCGTAGCTGTCGATCTCGAATTCAACGTGACTGGTCTGGAACCTGACACTCCATTCCAATTTATGGTTACAGTCATCTACCAAGACGGCAGGGCAGGTCCACCGGGGCAAATATTGAGCGTTTTCACTGAGCCAAATGGTACGTTACTGCTCGTAGATGTCAAACATTCCTACATGTATTTTGGAGGAGAGTTTTACACTCTTGGCCTTCATACTAATGCTATCATCCTTAAATTCCTCTACTTTTTTTCAGAGAAATTTTGTGTACAAAGCACACAAAAACTTTGTATTCCTCATTTTGCCTGAAGATATTCCTAAGTTTTGCCATGGAAGACTGGCAGGTAGGCACTGCTTCTTTTCAAGGTATCTTGTATTCTGGGGATCCTATGGATCCCCACCAATCATCAGTTTCATCATCGTCATCATCATCATCATCATCATCATCATTATCTTTACCAACCTCGATATCATCGACGCCTTTTAAAAAGGTTATTATACTTCATTTTCTCCGTTTTGCATAATAAATATATTCATGCTCTTTTGTTGGGCTGTCACGTTTTCAAGCCAATGCTTACAGTGGCAGTCCTTCTTCTGTATATATATATATCAAAAGTATTTTTGGTAATTAGTCCAACTGACAAATGTATACTTCTTTAAATGTTTATTATGTTACCAAATGTTATTTCAAGTATGTATGTATTATTTTTTACTGAAGAAAATAAACTCAAACAAACAAACAAACAAATAAATGTTATAAATGCATCCTCCTTTGCCTGAAAAGTGATGGGCGCTGCCGGCGTGTGGCAATACATTCCGCTGGAAAAAGAAAATAATAATTTGTTTATAATTCCTGCCTGTTCTATACTAAAACAATAAAATCATATCATAATTCTGCCTTTAAGGTTATGTCTTAAGTGATGTAATTATTAAATGGTCGATTTTAACTGCTATCTGAGCCGAATCTAAGAAAGCAAATACTGTTGCGTATACCTCTATATTTTTAGATCTTAATTTTCAAATTACACAGACACATGCTCAATCTAATCCCCAAATATAATATTGTACATCCTCCACATGTCATGTAAATGTTATTCAACTATTAAATGTCCCTTGCACACTAGTCCTCATTTGTTGGAAGCTGACACCCTACCAAATTTTTATCTATTTTTTTTATCGGAATAAAAAAAACAGGCTTTTCGTGGGATTCCTGGAGTATTGACAAGTTTCCTTCGCAGTCTTAAACATGAAGGAAATCAAGTTTCATGAGAATCGGACCCAATAAAACCAAGCCTTAATCCTAAAACAAACCTTAATCCCAAAAGGTACTATAACCCTAACCATTTGGCGAAATAAAGTCCGAAGCCAACGGTGAAAGGGATGAATATGGAACAGTTCACTATGATTAATTAGATATTCATCGTAAATGCCGGATTTGAAACAAAAATACTATAAACAGATGCATTTGCACACAAACGAAACTTTCTGCCAAATCGTTACTTAGAGAGCAATAAGTGTTTTTGCTTTCATATTTTTTCTTCATTTTAAAGAATTGCCAGTTTTGCTAGATCCACCAGAAGTTATAGACGTAGGTAGATTCTTTGTTATGATAACATGGACAAGATGGACAGGCAAAGTCGGGGAAGGGTATGGCCCCATTGCTGGATACAATGTCAACATCAAGAATGGGGCGATATGGAAGATGCTGGTCACCCTGGCCGCCGTAGCTGTCGATCTCGAATTCAACGTGACTGGTCTGGAACCTGACACTCCATACCAATTTATGGTTATAGTCATCTACCAAGACGGCAGGGCAGGTCCACCGGGGCAAATATTGAGCGTTTTCACTGAGCCAAATGGTACGTTACTGCTCGTAGATGTCAAACATTTCTACATGTATTTTGGAGGAGAGTTTTACACTTTTGACCTTCATACTAATGCTATCATCCTTAAATTCCTCTACTTTTTTTCAGAGAAATTTTGTGTACAAAGCACACAAAAACTTTGTATTCCTCATTTTGCCCGAAGATATTCCTAAGTTTTGCCATGGAAGACTGGCAGGTAGGCACTGCTTCTTTTCAAGGTATCTTGTATTCTGGGGATCCTATGGATCCCCACCAATCATCAGTTTCATCATCGTCATCATCATCATTATCTTTACCATCATCGATATCATCGACGCCTTTTAAAAAGGTTATTATACTTCATTTTCTCCGTTTTGCATAATAAATATATTCATGCTCTTTTGTTGGGCTGTCACGTTTTTAAGCCAATGCTTACAGTGGCAGTCCTTCTTCTGTATATATATATATCAAAAGTAATTTTGGTAATTAGTCCAACTAACAAATGTATACTTCTTTAAATGTTTATTATGTTACCAAATGTTATTTCAAGTATGTATGTATTATTTATTGCTGAAGAAAATAAACTCAAACAAACAAACAAATAAATGTTATAAATGCATCCTCCTTTGCCTGAAAAGTGATGGGCGCCGCCGGCGTGCGGCAATACATTCCGCTGGAAAAAGAAAATAATAATTTGTTTATAATTCCTGCCTGTTCTATACTAAAACAATAAAATCATATCATAATTCTGCCTTTAATGTTATGTCTTAAGTGATGTAATTATTAAATGGTCGATTTTAACTGCCATCTGAGCCGAATCTAAGAAAGCAAATACTGTTGCGTATACCTCTATATTTTTAGATCTTAATTTTCAAATTACACAGACACATGCTCAATCTAATCCACAAATATAATATTGTACATCTTCCACATGTCATGTAAATGTTATTCAACTATTAAATGTCCCTTGCACACTAGTCCTCAATTGTTGGAAGCTGACACCCTACCAAATTTTTATCTATATTTTTTATCGGAATAAAAAAAACAGGCTTTTCGTGGGATTCCTGGAGTATTGACAAGTTTCCTTCGCAGTCTTAAACATGAAGGAAATCAAGTTTCATGAGAATCGGACCCAATAAAACCAAGCCTTAATCCTAAAACAAACCTTAAAGAGGGGGTCTTACGGGTTTTTGTATGGTTTAAATTTGCAAATTATTGTTTTATATGGTAAGGATGTTGATTAAGTAACACAATTCTTCATAATTGGCACCTTAAAAGTCCTTAGTATTTTTATAGCATATAATTGAAAATGTTATTTTGTAAGGATTTCTAACACGGTTTGTGAAACATATGGTATACTGTCACGTGACCGAAGGTCAACCGCGTGACGTCATGTCAAGTAGTCGATCTCGCTTCGACCTGGCCTGGCCTCGCCTGGATGGCTAGTACTATATAGCTAGCTGACATGCATGCATGCTGCGCGTAATTATAATGAGCAATTCGTAATCATCGTATTCGTAGTTTACATCGACCCCGCATCGACCTCAGTTATTAGTCTTCTTTGACAGTTCCATCGTCAAAAATGCCGACTAACTGCGTTGTTGGTGGATGCAGGAAGACAAATAAGGATAAAGATATGGCTGTCAGTTTCCATCGTTTCCCTAAGAATCCAACAGTTATAGGAAAAAATGGATCAATTTTGTGAAGAGTACCGGTACACGCAAGGATTTTGCAGCGCCGGGTACGGTACAGTGAATTCGTAACGGTGTGCACTGCCAGTCAGTCAGTGCCCATTTCCAGAGAAATCACTTCGAACCAACATGTGAAGTTGCTGATAAACTGAAAGAAAGCGGAGGATTTGCCCCTAAATTCCAACTTTGCATGCCAATGATGGTCAAGGAAGCTACACTCCTACACAGTACAGATCTAGCATTTAATAGTAGCATCCATCAATATAAAACGAAGACTATCGCGTTTAGGTTTCAGCCTATTCAGTTATTGACAATAGTCACAATTGTCTATTGTCATGATTGTGAGAATGAGATAAGTCTTAAGTGATGCAAGGATTCGAACACGGTCATGACGGTCACGAGTGAGTATAACAACTTAGTTCTTTCACAATTAATAATCCGGCCTACACTATGAACATGGCGAACAAAGAAGCGGACAAAATATACAGCTCCTCATTTTACCTCCCACACTTGCTCTGGTACTAGGCCTAACTTGTTATGTTAGACAAAACTGTCAATAGAACATAGTATTAATTCAAATAATTGTAAAAGTATGTAAATTATAGAACAGGTGTCACATGCATATACACCTGTTCTATTATTATTAATAGCAATGAAGGGATGTTCTTTTGTTACCAGAACAATTGTTGAGGGTACAATGAGGAGCTGTATATTTTGTCCGCTTTTTTTGATCGTGTTCATAGTGCTAATTCCTGGCATGCACATTCGTAGGCTCCTGCGCCTGGTTTATTACAAAAATACTGTAGCCTCATTTGAAGTTGCATTACTGCTATCTCCCTTTCCTCTCATCAAGTCAGCATTCTCGTGAAATAAGCCACCCGCATCCATTTAGTACATGCAGTTTATTGCGTGTAAATGAGGGTTCACATCCTCCATTGACTTTACACGGCAGTGTGTACACACTCGATGACCAGGCAGTGGCTTATTTCACGAGAAGGCCATAAAGTCTCGCCTTGGCCATGTTGGCTGTGAGTGTGATTATTTATGGTTTTAAATTTAATGCATCATTAAGCTAAATTCGCCGTACTGTAGCGGTAGGCCTAGTCTATTTTGGTTAGTCTTCGCTTGCTCCTCCGTTCACAGTCGTCGGACTCGACTCTCAATGACAATCAATGGTATCGCTTTGCGAGATCGCAGGCGGAGGCTCACAAGTTAGACAGCCTTAAAAGACTTAACTTGTTAATGAGTACAAAAATTCGCGATTTTGATGGAATAAACTCAATCTACCTGCCAGGTGAGACTGAATAAGAGAGTGATGGAAATAGTCTAGAGACTAGAGGCTTGAACAGGAAATACTTTAGTGTGAATACTGGGCCGTACTGAAGTGAATTGCATCACCATTTCATTTGCTAGTATAGAGTATAGTATAGGGCCTGGACAGGGGGTTGGCATTTCGATACTGTTTTACTAAGATCTAACTTAAAACTAGATCTAGCGCTAATTCGATATGATCAGATGATAGGATTAATTGTATACTCTTTATTACCTCTATAAAATATAGGGTTTTTTTTTAGTTGGCTGTAAAGTCTGAAAAAGGTAAATGTGATTTTGACATTTTATGGGGAGAAATTTCTGCCGGTTACAGAAGAAATGTTGAGAAATTTCAAAGGTACATCGCGATATAATTTTGATTCTCTCTCCCTCCCCCCCCCCCTCCCTGTCTCCCTCTCACTCATTCTCTCTCTCTCACTCATTCTCTCTCTCTTACCTTTCCCTTTTCATCTTTCCTTTGTTTCTTTGCTTTTATGCTAGAGCTAGCCCTATTGAAGATGCTACGGAATTGGCTACCCTGCAGTGGAATATCATTGACAGATGCAGGCGGGAGCGTAAGGGGCGCTAGGTCTCAAGAAGAAGCTCCGGACATGTGGCATGAGGAAGGACCGTGAGTGCATTTTGCCCTGGATAAAGAGCATCACCAACCGCATGTACTGGACTGCTTGTTCAACGCCAGATGTCAACCCAGATGTGATGGCCGCAAAATGGAACTCTGTGTTCATACTCATAATAACATCCATTTCAAGACCTGCTCACATGCACCTTTGAATGACCAAACCATTCAGGAAAAAGCATGGATCTCACCAGGTTAGTTTTTTAAATGTTAAAGTATTTGGATACATATACTCGAGTCTCTATGAGAGTTCGGGAACTAGGGATTGCCGTGTTGTAAAATGGATCCAAAATCAAATTACAGTAACTCAGTAAGTCTTTCGTCCCAATTTTTCTTTTTAAATTCATGATCACACATTTTTAGTCTTTGATTCTGTGACCACTAAATTACGATTAGCATGTATTTTTAAGCTCAAATCTAAATCTCCCATTTTCAAGGTCAACAAGATATTGCAAAAATTAAGATATTCAGCTGATGTGATGTGACTGTATTCTTCACCCCCCCCCCCCCATACACACATACACACACAAAAGAGAGCCTTAAAGGACCAATGGAATTCTGCTAAATATTGATTTCTCTTGATGTGTATTTCTATTTACAGTACAAAATTAGCAACCATTTTTTTAATCTCAATATGTATTAAATATTTCCAATTTTTTAAAATAAATTATGTTATACTTATTTAGGCTTTTAGCCCTACCTCAAAAATATCTCCTGGAGTCTCATCATGACATCATCGGTCACCTAAAATAAACCAAACAATAACATTGTAGGTACTTATCACTTAGTTGAGCACATGCTCAGTAGCGGTTGCTATGTCAGAAATTCTCCAGCATCACAGGAAAAGAATGGAACTTAAAAACTGTGGTATGAAATCATGTGGTATTATTGTGAGCAAGTACACAACTGTGAAATGCATGTACTATCACTATGAAGACGATGACAAAGAGAGCAGACAAAATATACAGCTCCTCATTGTACCCTCCACAATTGCTCTGGTAGACAAAAGAACATCCCTTCATTGCTATTATGTGAAATAAGTAGAACAGGTGAATATGTATGTGATGCCTGTTCTACATATTTTTACATAATAGCAATGAAGGGATGTTCTTTTTTTTACAAGGGCAATAAGCCAGTTCGGGGTTAGCGCATGGTACAAATGACCCCAAATATCCACAGATATTTTAGACATGGAGGGTCCATTTATGTGCACTTCAGAAAAATAACTCTGGGAGTGATAGAGGTGCCTCATGAATAGCTTTTGTTTCCCCCTTTAAAAAGAATACTTCCACCTGGATATCATGGAATGCACCATTAGTGCATAATAAGCCTTTTCGCAGTCTTGACTGCGCATGCGCGACATTTTCTTGTCTCCAATTTTTTGGACATAAACAAACAAGCCTGAGGGACCTGACCGTGCGATTGTGCATTCACTCGTACTCCGTACTATATCAAGAATCGCTGGATTTCCTTCATTTCTATCGCTATTTTGTTACTTACGAATGTAAGCAGTTTCATTGGCAAATATCTAAGCCCTGATATGTATTGTTAGTCTCGTTTAAAATGTATTTTTCCTACATTGCTTTCAACGAAATTCCACCAGTAAATTAAAACATAACACATTTTATTACAAGTGGGACTGTAATATAACTACGATTAAAATACTTCCGAGCCGTGCCGTGTGACAAAACACAACTTAAATCGTGATTAAAATACCGAAATCTTATTCCATATTTACCATCTGAGCTAATTAGGTAGTACAGACAAACTTTTAACGGGAAAATTAATTTTAAGGAAAAATTGTTCATATTGAAAACAAAAATCTTGTTGTCATTGTGTCTTTCACAATTAGTCAAATGTACTTAAAGACCCAAAACTTATCTGGTTATATAGCCTTATCCTAACATATTAACAAGCTTGATGATTGTTGCCCAAAGGTATTTATGAGCTTAACTGTTGAATTTGTTCAAGACTAAACTGAACATCGTCTCCAGTCATTTTGAGTCATATAAAGTGGTCTAATATCCAATATTTTGCGAGTTTAATGAGCAAAACACTCAGGCCAGCGCGACTCGGTGCACTCGGTCCGTGTGTATTGCACTCTGTTACGCATGGCAACGCTCTTTGTTTATCTCCAGCGATCCGCGACTCTATCCCACAATGCACCGCGGCGCTGAGATAGCGAAATGGCTTATTGAATAATGATTACATGACATTCATGAGCACATATCGAATATTAGTGTCAGTGGGTTTTAGAATTTGGTACAGATGACCTTTATCTGCTCATGCTCAGATTGCATCTCCGAAGTGGCTTATTGTGGAAGGTACTGTCCACTGCAATGTACTTGTTTTTTGTCTTATAGTTTTCTGTTTTGGTTTGCTTGTTTAGGTACTAAGCCAGCATCTGAACTCGAGAAGATATATGCGAGGCACTGCACCTGATACGTGACATCAAGCAAATGTACCCTTGCCAGCAGACATCCAGTGTTGAGGCGTACCATGGCACCATCAACTACTTCGCACCCAAGTTGTGTGCATATAGCTACACAGGAATGCTATGCAGGTAAATGAAGCCAACATAGAGGGAAACAAAAATGAGGTCCATGGGAGGATGGAACTTTGTTGCATAATTTTTCTAATGGTGAATACCCAAAATACTTCCATTTGGCCTTGGAAAATATACTTCGTTATAGTTGAATATTTTATCAAATTTCTTTATATCCAGTTTCCATGTCACAATTTTGGCCTAGTGGCAATATTTTATAGAGTTTCCATGAATTGAGAGTAGCATTGAATATGTGTGGGGCATTGACTGCCAAAAAAAATTTGTTAATAGCTAAAATAATTTCATCCTTTTGTGTTTAGGTTACGTGCATGAACTTTTCAGCGAAGACCTTGAGGGACAACATGCCTCTGTTGCAGAATGTTCCCCAGCCTCTATCGTCTACATATGACCGGCCAACTCCGGAGGAAGCCAAGCAGCATACACGAACACGATATTTTAAATTGATGTGAACTGAAATTTGCACTCGAGATTCAAGACTGTTCTGTGAAGAGTACCTAACCATCGTGTATCTATATGGCTTGCCATATACACTGACAATTGAAAATCTAAGTAAAAGAATGGCCCAACTCCAACCAAACCTTTAAAGTTGTACAGAAACACAATATTTCTGGAAGCGTTGAAGAAGAATTCAAGTCACCCAGGAACTCCAATAACTGAAACATTTTGTCATGTTGTATTGATTTCTGCATTTTCATGGCAACTATGGAAGACATTAAAATGCTGAAGTTCGGCCCTTCTTTGAAGAACATACATTCTTAGCATCAGCCATGTTGTGAACTTTGTGTGTGCTGCTTCACAAGTGGTGGTGCTGTAGCACTGCTGATAACAAACGTCACACTGCCCTAAATTACCAATTATTAGAATATAATACGTTAAGGTATTAAAGGCCAAGTCCACCTTAACAAAAGTTGATTTGAATAAAAAATAGAGAAAAATCCAACAAGCATAACACTGAAAATTTCATCAAAATAGGATGTAAAATAAGGCCAAAAAAAAAAAATTGTATTGGCGTAACCCGCCCGACCCTAAAAATGTCGCGACCCTAGGTTTTTTTTTTTTTTTTGACTATCGATATCGCGTATCGTGCTGCCTTTGCGATCGCGATTGTGATCGAAAACCCGGAAGTGCTGCGGACAGAACTAGCTGCGTGTATTATGTATTATACTGTTGTTAAAAAAAAAAAAAAAAAAAAAAAAAAATCCCTCCCGACCAACCGACCCTATTTTTCAGAGACCCGTTACGCCAATACAACAACTTTTTTTTTTTGGCCTAAGAAAGTTCTGGTATTTTAAAGTTTTGCTCAATTTCGCAAAACAGTTATATGCACATCCTGCTCAGTATGCAGTATTCTATATTTATTCAAATCAACTTTTTTTAGGATGGACTTGGCCTTTAATGAGTATTTGATTTATGTTCTTGTTTATTTTCTTATCAGTATCGATCGTGCCTATGGGAATGTAAATAATAACGTTTTTTAGCTCACCTGAGCCTAAGGCTCGAGTGAGCTATTGCGATGGAAATTTTTTCGTCCGTTTTTACACTTTTACACTTTCATCTTCTCCAAAACCCAAGATCGGAATTCAACCAAACTTGGTATGAATCATCCTTAGGGGTAGGGGATCCAAAGTTGCTAAAATGGTACATGTGGCCCCCAGGGGGGCCCAGGGGGAGGGCCCCAATTGTAAAAGCTATGTAAATTTCAAACATCTTCTCCAGACCCAGGCATAGCTCAGACTTGGTATTGTGTATGGAGATACCTCTATAGATGAAGAATGAATGTTGTTCATGAAATTTCTCTGAGTGGCCCTATAGGGGCCCTGTGGGGGTAACATACTGGAGGGGGGGGGGGGGGCGCTGCCAGGCAAAATGTACATTCTGATCTTCTCCAAAACACATGATCGGAATTCAACCAAACTTGGTAGGATTCATCCTTAGGGGTAGGGGATCCAAAGTTGCAAAAATGGTACATGTGGCCCCAGGGGTAGAGCCCCCAAGTGTAAAAGCTATGTAAATTTCAAACATTCTTCTTCTCCAGAAGTTTTAGATATATACATCTTGAAGATGAATAAAAAAAAGTTGTTCATGACATTCTCAGGGTGGCCCCATAGGGGTCCTGCGAGGGCAAGGTTAATATGCAGGAGGGGAAATGTACATTCTTTGCATGATTTGTTGTATGATTCAACCACACTTGGTGGGAATCATCCTTAGATGTAGGAGATTCAAATAATACATGACATTGTAGACCATGGGGGGGGGGGGGGGGGGGAATTATGTTAATTTCTAACGTCATCTCATGTACATCTTCCTAGTTGTTTCAATTTCTGACATATCTCCTGGTGGTGCTAGAGAGAACATGCACCAGATGTGAATTGATCCACCTCAGGTGAGCGTCGTGCCCCCTGGGGCTCTTCTTTCTATAATGCATTTTGTGCACGACTTTTTCTTCACTCTTCCATTGCTCGCCTGTAATTGAGTCCACAAAGTGTTTTGTGCTCTTGGAGACAACTATTTTTCATCATTTTTACACTTATCAGGGCCCAGTTCCAGTTTGCGTCTTTAGTGCATTTTTAGCCATTGCTAGGGCATGATACAACTCAGTCAGTTGCACATTTTACCTTGATCTTTCGATGCAACTTAAAGTCGTTGACTTCATCATCATGATGACAAACATATGGGGTGTTGCAAGAAAATTGCAATCAATTGCAAATTGTAAAGCAAATTAGAACAACCATTCTGAATGGTTCAGGGTCCGTCAATTCAAGAAGATGCGCTTGCAACAATGATTTTGATTGTTCAGTACCGATCAGTTGCAACTTGCAATCAATCGCAACTTTCTTGCAACACCCCATTAGTCTGACTTCGACTTTGCATAGCCAGGGCCATAGTATAGAGCCTTCTAACTTGCACCTGTACGCTCATGAATTTTAATGTATGAAATTTTGACACTGTTGGAAGCACATATTTTTGCATGGTTCAATATTCTGCCAAAGACTGCAACCGAAAAGCTTAGTTACATATTCGTGCTAAGTAGCAGTAATGCTCCATGGGTGTACATGCATTTAGGATTATCATGAATTTAAAAAAGGGTTATTTCAGCTCGGTTTATTTATTAAGATACTGTTAAAGGGATTACACAATGGTTAAAATATTTTGATATATGATAGAGAATAGAATTCTAAGAACAATAACATTAAAAATTTGATATAATTTTCAATCAAAATCAATGCATTTTGGCAAATTATTTGTGAATTGTCAAGGTTTGACCTAAAAATTTGAGTGTGATGTATGACGTGAAAGTGGTTACCCAGGTTCGCGTATTGCAGTTGTGTTGCGCGCTAGACTGTACAAAACGTATCATACCTTGTGCGCATTTTGCTAGAATTGCGCGTAAGGTAACCACTTTGACGTCATTGTGGGTACCTAGCTGAAATTGGGACACAGCTGAGGGGCCAAAATATCCTGAAATCTTAACATATTTCGGGGTTTTCCTGGCAACACAAATTTATACAAAAACTTTAGGCAGATGATTTTCTGCTCATAAAAACATGCTCTTTTTAAATGAACATTGTTTCAGCATTGGGTACCCCTTTTAAGGCTCACCGTGGGGAGGGGGGGGGGGGGGAGAAGAAGATATAAAGCTTGACTGAAGATTCTTCAGTCCATATAGACTTCCTCAGGATGAAAGGCTGCACTGAAAAAATACCAACAATTATTAATTGATATTCAGGGCAGATCCACAATTTGGCAATACAGGGGGTGCAAACAGCAAATTTGAATGTAGAGGGGGCGAAGATGACACTTTTCTTAGATTTAGCTATATCAATTGTGAATGTTCGATGTGTGATTTCCAAAAAATAGAGGGGGCACGTGCCCCTTACGCTCCCGCCTGCATCCGTCAATATTTCACTGCATGGTAGCCAATTCCATAACATCTTCAATAGGGCTCTAGCATAAAAGCAAAGAAACAAAGGAAATATGAAAAGGGAAAGGTAAGAGAGAGAGGGAAAGGTAAGAGAGAGAGGGAGACAGAGAGAGGGGGAAGAGAGAATCAAAATTATATCGCGATGTACCTTTGAAATTTCAAAACATTTCTTCTGTAACCAGCAGAAATCTCTCCCCATAAAATGTCAAAATCAAATTTACCTCTTAGACTTTACAGCCAACTAAAAATTAAACCTATATAGAGGTAATAAAGAGTATACAATCGATCCTATCATCTGATCATATCAACGAAATGTATAAACACTGGAGCCTAGAATAGAGGTATTATATTCTGCACAATCCCATTTTCAAAATCCAGTCTGCTAATATGCTGCCCTCTGTTCTGGATGTATAATAGTATTACGCTTGATATGATGAAAGAATATGATGGACCCTCCATTAACTTAATATTACCAAGTCCACCATAATTATTTCAAAGCAGTACACTCTCGGGTACAAACTTGAGTCATGTGTATTGGGGGGGGGGGGGGATGGGTGGGACATCATGGAAAAGGGAGTGGCTGGTTCTTTCCTTGGATCCACCACTGCGGTTCAGGAGTGGAGAAACTTTTCGCAGGGTAGATTACACTGAGAAATATCCATTTTGAGACATCCATGCGCTGAACTGATTGACAATTTTGGCGGCCAACACGATATCGACTTAAAAGAAAGAGAAACTGAGGGCAGAAAAGTTATGTAAATAAATACAGATTTTCGGTTTCATAATAATCCATGTTAGTGGTTATAATGGTTTTCCTTTTCTTTGCCATGTTATTGTGAATTTCAAGGGGTCTGACTTGATTTGAAAGTTTTACAATTTTTGCTTTTGCACTTTGGAACACAAAAGTGTGTTCAATCATGCATAAAAAATTTCACTTCTTGATTACCTCATGGCCTGGAAGACAAATTCCCTTTAATTTGATATTTAATACTCTAATTTTCATTAAAAATATACAAGTAAACATTGATATTGAAAAGGTGTTTACTTTCTTTTTTGTGTAGTGTATAAGAGCAATCTTTTGTTTCTTTCTTGGTTGTATGGTGGTTCTTAAAAGAACCGTTGTAAGGTGTAAGTTAATCTGAAGACTCTGGGGGTTCATGGAACCCGCAGAAGTCATCTGACGGAAAGGTTGTCCGTATCGTGACTGCACATGATGGAAGAGGGACTCACACTTCCTTTCCGAGGTAGCCCCAGCACCACCTTGCTAGCTGCCGGTATGCCACATGTCTCGGTCTCCTGAAGTAGAAAGAAAAAAAAAAGAGAATATCATCAAATGTAAACATGGAACACAACATCAAATGATAAAGTTATAAATACAACCCCCCACTGGATGAAAACAAATTTGACCAAGTGCGGTTGACCGGTCTACCTACAGCTTGTTGCCACAAAACTAAAAGGCACAAGCTCTCCCCTTCGGACAGAAATCACTCATCATTATAAACTTATAAGTTATATTTAAAAACAATTATACATGTACCTTCAGCATCCTATAGTATAGGTCGAACTGGGAACGCATAAAAAATTAATTCACACAGTGACAGTACTAATTTTTGAAACCCTAAACAGCATTTGTCCAACGACAAAGTTTTTTAATTTGACACAGTAATTTATGGAACACTCAACATTTCTCAGTATTCTTCCCAGTGTTATTTAGGAAAATTAGTCATTTTGGTGTGCCCCAATCCAGCTCAGGCCTGACAAAATTTAGCTCACAGACCTAATGTACTCTAGTAATGGATCAAATGAGGCTATTCTGAGCCTCTGAGTCTGAGTACTGAAAATGAAATTCGAGTTTTGTCTAACTTTAATTGAACTTGTTTGTTGAATTGAAGACGAAGTTGAACTTTTTGAAGACCAGATTGAGCGAGAGTCTGACTCTGAGAGTGAGAGGCTGAGGTTATTTTTTTTTCTTCATGCATTGCTATTTAATCAACAACGGTATGGGGTTGAACAGGGAATAATGTAATGATAAGGCATAAAAATTGTCTGACTAATTTTGACTATCGTAGTATCGAAGACGAAACGTACCAGATGGTTCCCATCATACATCGATCGTCTTCGGTGGTCTCATGCTGGGTTGAATCCGGTGGACGAGCCAGCCGTTGCAGCTTGGCCCTGGGTTCGAACTGGTAAGGCTCTGCTCCCATATTATGCTATACTCGCCGCCTCCACAATCACGTCTCCCTCTTGTCGTTCTTCCACATGATCATCCCTCTCGATAACCTCATTGTCGGATTCAGATGAAGAACTTTCGAAGGGGGAATCCTCACATTCTTCTTCGATCACGTAAACAGCTTCGCACTCGTCCGCCATATAGATCATGCTATGCATGCTAGCGCGCGCTACGATGCTGCTGACTTTGATGCTGACACGACTACTTGACATGACGTAAGGGGTCAAAATTTGCATATTCATGAGGATGGCTTTGTTTATCGGAACAGCTGATCGTGAGTTCAAAAACGGTTAAAAGGTGCATTTTCATCCTTGAAATACATATAGTTCCCTTCAGACAATTAGAAAGGTAATACAGGTATTTATTCCTTAAACTGTATACTTTCACACCCTGAAAACCCCCCAATTTTTTTTTTCGCCATGAGACCCCCTCTTTAATCCCAAAAGGTACTATAACCCTAACCATTTGGCGAAATAAAGTCCGAAGCCAACGGTGAAAGGGATGAATATGGAACAGTTCACTATGATTAATTAGATATTCATCGTAAATGCCGGATTTGAAACAAAAATACTATAAACAGATGCATTTGCACACAAACGAAACTTTCTGCCAAATCGTTACTTAGAGAGCAATAAGTGTTTTTGCTTTCATATTTTTTCTTCATTTTAAAGAATTGCCAGTTTTGCTAGATCCACCAGAAGTTATAGACGTAGGTAGATCCTTTGTTATGATAACATGGACAAGATGGACAGGCAAAGTCGGGGAAGGGTATGGCCCCATTGCTGGATACAATGTCAACATCAAGAATGGGGCGATATGGAAGACGCTGGTCACCCTGGCCGCCGTAGCTGTCGATCTCGAATTCAACGTGACTGGTCTGGAACCTGACACTCCATACCAATTCATGGTTACAGTCATCTACCAAGACGGCAGGGCAGGTCCACCGGGGCAAATATTGTGCGTTTTCACTGAGCCAAATGGTACGTTACTGCTCGTAGATGTCAAACATTCCTATTTTAGAGGAGAGTTTTACATTTTTGACCTTCATACTAATGCTATCAACCGTAAAGGGAAAGCCAACCATAATAGCAAGTTGCTCTGAAAGAAAGAGGGAAAATCAAAGAAGCAGATTGGTGAAAGTTTGAACAAAATCGGACAAGCAATAAGAAAGTTATGATTTTTTGAAAGTTGTAATCACTATACTTATGGAGATTTCAAATTGGCCGAATAGGTAATGTCCCTGTGATGAAATTGTGGACAACTCCCCCATTTGCTCCAACACACAAAATTACTAAAATGTCATTATTTTCAAAATGTATTTACTCAGTAGGCTCTCTTTCTTTCTTGAAGACCTATAACAATAAGCTATCTCCAATATCGGAAAATTGCGTTGAACACGGTCATAACGCAATTTTCCGATTTTGCAGTACCAAGCACTTATTTATCTCCAATATATTTTGAGTACTGCCCCGAGGTAAAGGCGCTTCGGAGAAAACCGCAAATTAATGATAAATTTGTGTACGACAAACGGGAGAGTTGTCCACAAGTATGTCACAATCGACTCACAAATTGCCAATTTGAGATTCGCATAGATGTAGTGATCTCATTTTTCAAACATCCATAACTTTCTTATTCCTTGTCCGATTTCTTTCAAACTTTCACCATCCTGTTTTTCTTATTTTTCTGCTTTCACACAAATCAACTTATTACCAAGGTTGGGTTATCCTTTAAATTCCTCATTTTGCCTGAAGATATTCCTAAGTTTTGCCATGGAAGACTGGCAGGTAGGCACTGCTTCTTTTCAAGGTATCTTGTAATCTGGGAATCTTAAGGAGCGTATCATTTTTATAAATGCATCCTCCTTTGCCTGAAAAGTGATGGGCGCTGCCGGTGTGTGGCAATACGTCCGCTGGAAAAAGAAATCCACATGTCATGTAAATGTTATTCAACTATTAATGTCCCTTGCACACTAGTCCTCAATTGCTGGAGGTTGATATCCTACCAAATTTTTATCTCTTTTTTATCGGAATAAACAGAGCAGTGTTTTTGTGGGATTCATGTCGTATTGACAAGTTTCCTTCACAGTCTAAACATGAAGGAAATCAAGTTTCATGAGAATCGGACATTAGGCTGTCAATATATTTCCAATGAAATTCTCATTGGTTTTCGTCATCATCTACTTGAATATTATATCATTCAGAATTGTGTACGGAACCTGACACCGCTTCCTTCTCTTCCGGTGACAATACTACTCAGTGGGTCCTGACTACGAAAAATCCGGACTGCATCCACCCAAGGACTCATCAGTGCACCACATGGAAAATCCTATTCTGTCTCCTTGTATTGCTTTGTGTAGGAGTAGGGGCAATGATTTCAATACAAAGGTTTGTACGCTTATAATAAGTAGCTTTAATAGCCAAAAGTGATGGCGCGTAAGAACGCGGGCAAGACGCATATGGCAAAATCATTATAAAATCATAATTTTATTCTATTGAGGCAGAATAAAAAAAATGATGGTGTAGAATTATTATTGATCTCTATGAAAACTTTTATTCGGATAAGTCTGACTGTGATTTTAGATGCGCAGACAAAACTAGTGATTTCGCTCTTTGCGTCTTTTCTGCGTCTTTATGTGCCATTGTGTTTCGCTAAGCTAATGTTTTCCGATGGTATCGATTCATATTGAGTTCGTGTAAGCATAACAGTTAGAAATTTTGCTTTAAAAAGGGAACATTTGGGGAAGTTGTGAATGCTTACTTGCTTGCTTTTTGAAAATATTGCACTGCTTTCATGTGTTCTCCATACACGAAAAGTAGAGCTCATTTCCTATCAGGTTTTACGAGAAAAAGGGTCATGTTTTGACGAAAACGTTCTGAAGAGTACGCAACCAATTGTGGGGTCATTTTCATCTCCGCTAATGATCAAGCGACATCATTTTAATATAAAGTGACACCACGGGGTTGTGTGTATCATAGATTGAGGCACAATTTACATACAAGGGAAGTAAATATTTTCTACAAATAAAGCGAAATTTTTTTTTTAGAAAAATAGAGAAACAGAATGGTGAAAGTTGGACAAATGGTACGAAAATTATAACTGTTGAGATTAAAGTTTTCATTGCCATTTAATCCTCCTTGATATGATAAAGAGTGGTAACTGAAAAAAAGAAGGTCCACCGAAACGTCTCTGAAGTGACCATGGAAGACAGCCCTATGGTTTTATTTATCACTGATTTAATATAGTTGCCTTTCCTAAGTCGATATTTCGAGAGAGGGGGATAGAGAGGTAGTGAACTTAAAAAAGAATAATAATCCTTCCTTCTTTTTCTCTTACGTTTGGCCTCTTCGTAGGTTCTAAATGGTCATTTTACTCTTAAGTTTTTTATATTTCCCTTAAAACTCTAATATTTCTTCGATTTTCTCTCCGTTGTGTTATCACATGACAGGTGCAGGAGGAGCAAGACCTCTTCAGCCAGTCGACAAGATCCTGAAGATAGGGAAGACCATCATGAGCAGTGTGAGAACAGGCATACATACCCCCACGTCTCCACCTCAAGTAATAGTCGCTACATTGACAACGACTTCCAAACTAGTAGAACCACTTTGAATTACAGCTCAGGGTATGTGCGTTCCCTGAATCGGGGAGGGTGCATCAAACAGGATATGTAGAGTAGAGTGTGCCCCCCAACCAACCGTTTGCAGAGTAATAGAAACGGAATATTCCCCTCCCCCCGCCCCACCCAATATCCATTCATATTTCTTTAAAGTCAATCACATGCCAACTTAATATCATTTCATGTGTTAAAGACGTTTATCCTGCAAGAGGGTATGTATGACCGAACACGGGACCAGTCGATGCACATTAATAGATATACACAAGTTCTGACCCTTTTTTTCTTGGGGGGGGGGGGGGGGGTATTTCCACAAGACGTGTGTCAGTTTGTACAACGCCTGATTTGTTATGTTATATTTTTTTATTCATTTTATAACAAAACTTTCTTTTTTGGTACATTAACCAAAACTCTGTCTTTGCAGCCTTTTATGATCATGATGATGGGACTCACGACAATATATGTATCATATTACATTTTGGATGGTTCATCTCGGGGTTTATGTGGGGAGTACCAGCTTCCAAAATGTTAGGCGGGGGATACTTTGTAAGCTATATATTTTGAGCTCTCACAATTAGGCAATTTGGGAGAGATACATAATTGCCGTTAAGTGTGCCCCTAATTTAGCTAGAGGCCCGGGGGGGGGGGGGGGGGGGCTATCCTCAATCAATATTCAATTCAATTCAATTCAATTCAATTTATTTCAGCCATTTAAAAATACAAGATTACATCGCATCACATTTACATTGCACAACATAATAAATGGTTTGGACCCTAAAGAAGCAGTGATCTGCTTATAAGCAGGGCCCTTATTAACAATACAAGAAAAACAAACAAATATTATCAAAGGGAGATAATAACACACACACACACTCCCACACACGCACACACATATAAATAAACAATGTTTAAAGTCATAGAAGAAATAGAAAGGGAAACAAGGAAGTGATATAAGTAGAAAAAGAGTTTACTCAGTCATGGATAGAAGTTGATTAAATATATATTTCTTATACAATAATTTAAATCTTGTAATTGTAGAACTGGATCTCTTATTGCAATCTAGACTGTTCCATTCACGTACCCCAACAGAAGATAAAGAGTTATAGAGCAAGGTTGAATGACAAAGAGGAATATGTAAATGTTTGCTTTGTCGAGTTGGGTAATTACGAATAGATGAATTTTTTTGGAACATATTGAGAAAAACAGATGGCAAAAGACTTTTGTGAAATTTAAACATAAATATGGATGTGTTAAGCTTTATCAAGTAAAAAACAGGAATAATTTTCAACTTTAAAAAAAGTGGTATACTTGGTGACAAATAATGGCTGTTTGTAATTAATCGAGCTATTCGTTTCTGTAACTTATACATCTTATCTAATTTTGTTTTATAGGTATTCCCCCAAATAATGTTACAGTAGTTTAAGTGGGGAAGAATAGTTGAATTATAAATTTTTATCAATATGTTCCTTGGGAGAATATTTTTTAACTTATACAAGACACCAGTACTACGAGATATTTTAGAACAAACATATTCAATATACAATTGGTATAGTGTATTGAACATATATTCAACTCAACATATTTGTTTTCATAGAACTCTATACAACAAAAAGGGTAAATCGAATTTAATAAAGCCTTCCATCTTGTGCCACTGTTACAAAAGCTGTGGTGTCAAAGATACACATGTATATTGACATCATAATGCTACTTTCCGATAAGTTCTCAACTAATCCCGGTGAATATTTTGACCAAGGATATCACTATATTTAAAACTTTATGAAGGCAGATTTAAATTAGGAAAATCACAGGAGAGGGCTTCTTTTTTAGGGGTCGGCAGTCTTGTTGATTGAGAAATGTGTTCATGTAAAAAATAAACATTCATTCACTGGAATGTAGGGGAAAGAGAAGGTAATATAATTATGTTAAAATATTTAAAGGAGATTTTAGCTTTCTTCGTAACGTTTTGTTCATAGCTTTTGTGAAACGTAGCATTAGAAAAAAAAGATGATCGTAATAATTTGCATGATTTAGCAGATACATTTGTATAAAGCTGCTCTTTCTAGCTAGTCATGGGCTTTGGACAAAGGGAGCGAGAAAGAAAAGAGCAAGAGAGAAAGTGAGGGTAAAGAAAATGTGCGTGTTTGTGTTTGTTTCTCAACATAATTCATGCTTGTATCAAATGTATTTAAGACAGAGAGAGAGAGAGAGAGAAAGGGGAGGCAAAAAGGGAGAGATAAAAGAATGAGAGAGAGAGAGAGAGAGAACCGGAGAGAGATAAGAAAATTTAGTTTCCAGCCTGTTCTGTGAGTGAACCTCTGATTACGTGCCCATTGCCACGTCGTGACCAAGTTGTCCTTACTCGATGTCACATCGGACATTCTAGAATCACCCCCAGATTTCTTTTATGCGGCGAACCGCCCCCAATTTGTGCTGGCTGTCATGTTCCATTGACAGTGAAGCACTTATTGTTGGAGTGCAATGACTTCGCACAAATCAGGAATTACTATTTCCGTGCTTCCTCCTTGAGGTAGCCTTTTGACAAGGCCCTCGTGACTTGGCTATTCTTCTCGGCAAGTAAGCTAGTAGTGGCTGCATAACAAGACTAGCCGCCCAGCCCGGTGAATGCGCGATCGAGCGACGTGAGTCCGAGGGCCTTTTGGAACCTGGCCTGTATTTCTTATGCTATCCTTTGTTCCTAGCGAGGATCTGCTACCTTATAGGTAGGAGCCAATCAGCGAACGTATCTTCGCATGACGTCAGCATAAATTTGGTATGCAAATTCGCCTTCATCTCGAGCTAGCTAGCTAGCTAGCTAGCTCGCTCGGCACCCGGCGCTGCGGCCCGTGCAAGCTACATCAATCATGGAAAGCAAGCCCCGCAGATACCGTTGTGATTGGTCGATAATCCTCGGTAGGCGTGTTTTAGCATACGAATGTCAACTCGTGAATAATACATATCGGACGATGGAAACCCAGGTTCCAAAAGGCCTTGCGACTAAAGTCGCTCGATCGCGCGTTCACCAGGGCCGTGTTGATTCTTTTCGTCGCCGGCTAGTCTCATCTCAGGCACAGCATGACGAGGAAAATAGCCAAGTCACGAGGCCTTGTCAAAAGGCTATCCTTGAGGCAGCTTTTCATTTCTGTCAAAATACCTAGTATTTTGGGATTTCTGAAGAGATCTCGTATCTTCTATGAAATATAAGCTTGGTCCTTTTTTAGATCTTCTCTTATCTACTGTTCTCCGTTGTATACTGCTCTTGTTCACATTGGACTGTAACCTTATCTATCTTATCAATGTTTATGGAATATCACTATGAACATGACGAACAAAGAAGCGGACAATTTATGCAGCTCCTCATTGTACCCTTCACAATTGCACTGGTTAACAAAAGAACATCCATTCATTGATATCCTGTAAAAATATGTAGAACAGGTGTAACATAATAGAAGTGAAGGGATGTCCTTTTGTCTACTAGAGCCATTGTGGAGGGTACAATGAGGAGCTGCATAAATTGTCCGCTCTCTTTGTCATTGTGTTCATAGTGTATACTATTAATGGAACCAAACATATGTGTTAAGCCCGGATATAGCCCACTTAGGTGCTGACAGGGCTTTAAACCACATATCACTCACTCACTCACTCCAGCCTGTTCTGATTTTACCAACAGTCTACATGACAATAATGAAAAGCTAGTGGAAATAAAATTGTATATACCTTAGCATAAAGCCAACTCACATTGCCAATGGTTGAATGGATGCAAAACTGGTATGGTGGAATGATACTGAGGGACACTGGTGTCATTGGTTTCATGGGACAATTTTCTTACAGGGTGAAGGAAATGTGAGAACAATGCCTATAAATAAGGGAAGAATTGGAGGCCAGGGTGGTATATCTCCTCTTTTCGCTGCCTCCCCTTCTACTTATCTTTCTCTCTTCTTTTATACATTAGGCGCAATAAATTATACTATCTAATACACACACGCACACATTATATATATATATATAGTAGGTGTTATAAAAAACATTTCCCAATTTTGATCCTTAATAGTTCAACTATATATCAGATAACACTGACATTGATATGAGCAATAGCTGAATAGTGTTATATTTTATAATAGAATTTTGTTGGAGGTAATTTAAATATGAAAGCATAAATTAGTTTCATTAAATTCAAGATTAATTTTAAGTTAGGGTTCATATTTTGCTCTATTTTCAACCCTCTGTACAAAACTTTAACTTTGCACAGGGGTCAATTGGAGTGTGTGGTTAACACCCAGACAATGGTCCTGGACAATGGCCAGGGTTTGAATGCTTTATTATTTATTCACGAGGAATTCCACTATCACAGCTAGTCTTTATTCATCCTCTGGCATTAACTGTGTAAAGTCATTTCACTGAGATGTCATTTTAATGGATTTTGAAGCAATCAAAGTAACGCGAATTGATTTAAGTCATTCAAAGGATAGGAATTTTGATGTCCTTGATGATGATGATGATGATGATAATGATGACAATGATAGTGATAATGATGACAATGATAGTCATGATTATGATGATGATAATAATTATGATGATGATAACGATTATGATAATAATAACAATGATGATGATTATGATGGTGATGATATACGGCTGCTGCTAATAATGATGATCATGATAGTGACAGTGATGATGATGATGATAATGATGATAACGACGACGATGATGATATTGATGATGATGTTGCAAGCACATGGAAACATGGCTTTGTGATTACTTTTTTCATGTTCATGCATTTTACCATTTACCATGAATTCAGACTAGCAGTGCCCGGGGCGCGTGTTATTTTTTGATAACCAAGCCTAGGCAGATTTCGCATTTTTTCATACTAATACGGTTTATTCCGTCAAGACTAATCGGCATGAATATTCATGAAAACGAATTTTAGCTATATAATAAAACGAGCAAGGGCATCGAGCAGCTGTTCTGTGTGGCGCAATCGGATAATCCAGTCCTCTCTTGGTGAAGGAACCACGAGTTCGAACCTCGGCAGAAGATTATATTACGAAATTTTCTTTTGCTTATTAGGGTTAGGGTTAGGGTTTAGAAAATACGAGTCCGATACTTGTAGTCTGTTTCAAAGTCTTCAAAAAGGGGTTTCTGCCTAGGCTTGGTTACAAAAAAAAAAGACGCGCCCGGGGCAATCCATCATGAATTATTGATAAAGCATTCATGTGCCTTGGAGAAAAAGACCAGAAGCCTGGTCAGCAAAGCTCTGAAAAGGTTGTATTCATGTCCATTGTTCAGGGTCATTGTAAGCACACACTCACATGCACTTCATTGGTTCCTGTGTAAAGTTTATGTTTTGTACAGAGGGTTAAAATTTGACCAAAATCTGGAACCTTACTTTAAAATTAGGCATGGGTTTAATGAAACTTATTTATGCTTTCATATTCAAATCACCTCCAACTAAATGGTACACTATTCAGCTATTACTCATATCAATATCAATGACAGTGCTATCTGATATATAGTTCGAACTATTAAGGATCAAAAGTGGGAAATGTTTTTGTAACACCTAGTATATATATATACATATATATATATGTGTGTGTGTGTGTGTGTGTGTGTGTGTGTTAGAAATTTGTTCTCATAATATAGCAAATATAATAAATGTAAATATATTTAAATATATATATATGTGAAAGAAATGAGAGAATAATGGTTACGTAACTTAAATCGAAGTTCCCCAGAGCTTTCCCCCCTTTTTGAAATTTTTGCAAAGGCTGAAAAAATGTCTCGGCCGGGAATCGAACCCGGGTCGTTGGCTTAGAACGCCAATGCCTTAACAACTTGACCACGGAGACGGGTTAGTAGTTGCGGCGACACCAGATTCAATTGACCGACAGATTGACAAATCTTCAATAATGGTT
Source organism: Heliocidaris erythrogramma (assembly GCA_025617745.1). Classification (NCBI taxonomy): domain Eukaryota; kingdom Metazoa; phylum Echinodermata; class Echinoidea; order Camarodonta; family Echinometridae; genus Heliocidaris; species Heliocidaris erythrogramma. Next base: position 33,636,515 of record CM046873.1, on the reverse strand, counting down.
GCGTAACTAACCCGTCTCCGTGGTCTAGTGGTTAAGGCATTGGCGATTTAAGCCAACGACCAGGGTTCGATTCCCGGCGGAGACATTTTTTCAGCCTTTGCAAAAATTTCAAAAAGGGAGGACAGCTCTGGGGAACTTTGATTTAAGTTACGCAACCATTATTCTCTCATTTCTTTCACATTTGTATTTATTTCCACGAGAGTTGCCAAAGCTGTTGTATATGTTATTTCCTTACAATATTATATATATATATATATATATATATCAAAATAAAGGATGACTGAAATGCATTGATTGCCAATTACAGAAATTTTATTTTATTTTTATTTTCGGGGGTCCTCCCCCTTCGTCAGGGGGAAACGTGAAGTGATTTCGACTGATAACAAACAATAATAAAATAATAATTTAAAAAAAATTTTAAAGAGGGGGAAGGGAAAAGAAGAGAGGAAAAGAAAAAAAGGGGGAAAGAGGGAGAGAGGGAGAGGAAAAAAGAAAATAAAGAGAGGAAGATGAAGCACAACGGAAAGAAAAAAAAGAAGAAAAAGGGGGAAAAGGAGGAAGTAGTGAAGAAAGAGAGTAAAGAGCAAAAGGAAGAGAGGGAGAGAGAGGGGAAAAAAGTAGAAGGAAAGCACAACGAAGAAAATACTGAGCTAATAAGCCATTATCTTGATAGCATTTTTGCGCCAATGGTCTCATCGCTTCCCTCTTTCATCAAAGATTCTTCTGAGGCCCTCCGTTTGCTTGATAGCATCACCCTACCTGAAAATGAGAAAGCACTTCTCTTCACGATGGACGTGTCCGCTCTCTACACCAACATTCCTAACCATGAAGGCCTGCAAGCCATCCGCCATTTTCTGCAAGCCAATCCATCGGCTAATAGACCAGCTGACGACACCATCATACGTCTGACGGAGCTGGTCCTGAACCTTTCACCATTCCAGTTTGATGGGAAGTTCTATAATCAGAGAAAAGGTGTTGCCATGGGGACCAAGATGGGACCTTCATAATATGCCTGCCTTTTCATGGGTTTCATGGAGTCCCAAATGCTGACATCTTACGAGGGCCCCCGCCCCATTGTCTTCAAGAGATACATCGATGATTTCTTCGGCATCGCGACCTGTTCACGAGATGAATTGAACTCTTTCATACAGCATTTCGATTCATTCCACCCTTCTCTCCGCTTCACCCACACCCTCTCCGACAACTCTCTCCCTTTCCTGCACATAGAGATTTCTGTCAACGGAGGTCGCCGGATCGATACAAGCATCCACTACAAACCCACTGACGCCCACAGCTATCTCACCTTCAAATCTTCCCATCCACCTGCGTGCAAGAAGGCTATTACCCAGTCCCAATTCACCCGTCTCAGGAGGCTATGCAGTAAGGAGGACGATTTCCAGGCCCGTTCCGCCGAAATGTCGTCATTCTTCATCGACCGGGGGTATCCTGTCAACATGGTTGAGAGCGCCGCCAAGAAATCAGCAAGAGTTACTCGGATAGAAGCTCTGAGACGGAGTGAGAAGAAGGCATCATCCCGCGTTCCCCTGGTGTTAACGTATAATGAGCCGAATGCTGGACTCGCGTCTACCATCAAGAAAAATTTCAAGTTGCTGAGTGACCACCCCTCAACTTCTCACATTTTCAGCGAACCACCTCTGACAGCGTTCAGGAAGGACAAAAGCCTGAGATCAACCTTGGTCCATTCAAACCACACCAGAGTCCAACCTGCTGACAGAGACCTAGATTCCCGTCCTTGCCTCCGCCCACGATGCAAGACATGCTCCCGTCTTTCTACAGAACGTAACATCAGTGGCCCCAAGGGCAATTTCACCATCCATGATAATTTCACCTGCACGACGGAGAATGTAATCTACGTGATGTGTTGCAAGGCCTGCAATCTACTGTACGTGGGGAAACCAAGCGGCGTCTAGCGGACCGTTTTACTGAACATCTACGTTCCATACGTCTGAACGGCTTTTGCTAAACAGTCGGGTAACGTCGCGTCGCGTTGGTAGAAATTTTCGAACATTTTTCAGGAAGGTGTCTTCAAGGGGACAAATTGAAAAAGAGTCCATCTCAGTATGATTTTCCCGTTTTCAGGCTAAAAACGACAAACAAGGGAATAAAGAAAACAATAGAAGGATAATGCAAAGAAATACATGAACTATAAAGAGAGAATAGAAGGGTAGGAAGGATGGAAGAAAATATGATGAAAGGAAACAAAGAATACAACCAAAGGAATGTTGGAAAGTTAAAATAAGTGGATAAAAACAAAGAATAACATAAAGAAAGATAGAGACATAAATGATAAACGGATAAAGATATTAAGAGTAACATAAGGAAAGATAGAAGAGAAGATGATAATTTGAATAAAGGAATAACATAACGAAAGAAAAGATGAAAGGAAAACAAAATGATAGGATAAAAGCAAAGAATGTTTTAAGGAAAGTAAGTAAAGATGGGAAGCAGAAAATAATTTTAAAAAGAATAATATGAAAGATAGAGAGAGAAATGATAGGATAAAAAAAGTTTAACTTATTATAAAGAAAGACAGAGAGAGAAAAATGATAGAAGGATAAAGATTAACGTGAGGAAGGTGGGGGAGAAAATGATAACAGGAAACAAAGAATATCATAACGAGAGGAAGGATGGAAAGATAATTGATAGAAGGATAAAAGCAAGAAATGACAAAGCGAGAGATAGAGAGAAAAATGATAAAAAGATAAATATAAACATGAAGAAAGGTGGAAGAGAAGATGATAAAAGGGAAGAAAGAATAACAAAGTGAAGATGGAAAGCAATAAAAAAAAGAGGATAAAAAGAATAAATATAAACAGTAACATTATGAAAGATGGAAAACAAAATGATAAAAGCAATAAAAGAATAACGTAATGAAAGGAAAGGTGGAAAGAAAAAAATAATAAAAGGATTAAAAACGACTGAATTAGCAATTACGCGATGCGTAATATAATTATGTCCCCGCCAGAAGTGTAGATCTGTGGAATGGCTGTTAATTTATGTAATTTCTGATAGAACCTTGAAGATAAATGTGAGAAATGAATTATCAAATTAATGTTTTATGATTACAAATGCATTTTCTGTTGATTTTGAATAAATTACAATAAATTTGCATAATTAATGAATTTCAAAATTCTGTGTAGAGGTTTGACAGCCCCTACCCAGCCCTATCAGATAAAACAATCAGATTCAAAATACGGTGTGAAATAGAGGAGAAGTAGCATTTTTCGTCGATTTTGAATAAATTTGCATAAATTTGCATAATTGATGAATTTCATGATTTTGTGTAGAAGTTTGGAATCCCCCACTCAGCCCTATCAGATAAAACAATCAGAATCAAAATCGGCCAAGAAATGACGGAGAAGTAGCATTTTCTAACGTTTTGAGCACACACGGACGGACGGACCTTTTGTTGCATTCTTTGTTTCCTTTCATCATATTTTCTTCCATCCTTCCTACCCTTCTATTCTCTCTTTATAGTTCATGTTTTTCTTTGCATTATCCTTCTATTGTTTTCTTTATTCCCTTGTTTGTCGTTTTTAGCCTGAAAATGGGAAAAATCATACCGAGATGGACTCTTTTTCAATTTGTCCCCTTGAAGACACCTTCCTGAAAAATGTTCGAAAATTTCTACCAACGCGACGCGACGTTACCCGACTGTTTAGCAAAAGCCGTCTGAACACCAGTGGCTTGCCTGTTGCACGCCATTTCAACCTCCCCGGCCACTCGGTTGAAGACTTCAAAGTGCAATGGCGATGATCTATCCAGGAAGAGAAGGGAGGAAAGACTGATTTTGCACCTGGGAACCCTTCATCCTCGTGGGATGAATGTAACATTTCGAGCATTTCGTACGAATTGAATGTTTTCTTTTTGTCCTTTCCACCTTTCTCTTCCATTCTTCGTTGTGCTTTCCTTCTACTTTTTTCCCCTCTCTCTCCCTCTCTTCCCTTTGCTCTTTACTCTCTTTCTTCACTACTTCCTCCTTTTCCCCCTTTTTCTTCTTTTTTTTCTTTCCGTTGTGCTTCATCTTCCTCTCTTTATTTTCTTTTTTCCTCTCCCTCCCTCCCTCTTTCCCCATTTTTTTCTTTTCCTCTCTTCTTTTCCCTTCCCCCTCTCTCTCCCCCCTTCCACCACCCCTTTCTCTCTTTCATCTTCCCTTGGTTTCTTTATGACGTTTTACTACGTCATCCCTTTTGGAACAAACACAGTGTTGCCACAGTGTGTTCACATAGTTAACTATGTGTAAACTATGTGTTAACTATGTGATCACAGTGTGGAATTTCAAATCACATAGTGTACCACATAATTAGCCACATAGTTGGTATACCAAACACAGTGTTGCCACAGTGTGCTCACATGTGTAAACTATGTGATCACTGTGTGGCATTTCAAATCACATAGTGTACCACATAATTTGCCACATAGTTGGTATACCAAACACAGAGTGGCACGTATTAAACCATGTGTAAACACTGTGTTCATAGTGTTGACATAGTGTGGTATTTCAATCTATGTGGTTTACCACTTAATTCCCACATAGTTGACATACTGACCACACTGTGATTCATGTTTACCACAGTGTGGTATATATTAAACTATGTGTAAACCCTGTGTTCATAGTGTTGATACACTGTGGGATATCCGATAATTCATATACCACATAGTTCCCACATATTTGACATACTGATCACACTCTGAATCATTTTTCCCACAGTGTGGTATATATTAAACTATGTGTAAACCCTGTGTTCATAGTGTTGATACACTGTGGGATATCCGATAATTCATATACCACATAGTTCCCACATATTTGACATACTGATCACACTGTGAATCATGTTTACCCCAGTGTAGTATAATATTAAACTATGTGTAATTTCTGTTCTCATAAACTGGGATTTCCAATCATGCATTTATAACATAGTTCCAAATAATTATTAGACATATACACTGCAAATCATGTTTACCACAGTGTGGTATATATTGAACTATGTGTAAACCCTGTATTCATAGTGTTGGTACTGCTCATTCATTTTAAAGCACAATCCCCACAGACTTGGCATACTGAACACACAGTGACAGTGTGGTATGTATTGAGCTCCATGTAAACCCTTCGTTCATGTCAGAGACATGGAAAACACTGAAAACGATTATTATTTGTAAAATTACTTAATTGGTGTAGTTGTAGAAAGAGAATTGTACATTTAAAAACCGTATATCATGTTATTGACTTGTATGCTATTCTTGTATTATCATCATACAATTCATAAATATAATAAAATTCATTATTATCATTGTTCCTGAGAAAAATTGAATATTTTAAGTATTTATAAAATGATCTAAACAATCCAGACTCTAAAGATACAAAAACTTAATGATTGTGAGAAACAGAATGTGTTAGCACTTGAAAAGCAATATTCTTAAATCTGTGTGTATTAAAAAGTAACAAATTTATCACACATTGAATGATTTATCTGTTGCCAATACGCAGAAATCAGTCACCAGACACAAAAATAGTGTTTGAAAACTGAGTACATGTACATGTATGTCAAAACTATAAAATGACTGTTCGCATCTTCAAGAAGATTGCTTGGTGTAATTTCATTGATACCAAGTACAAGTAAATTGAGTCTATTCATGTATGTATACATTATGCAATGTATTCTGATGGTTCGCAATCAATGCGCAAACGGTAAAGGCATAGATAGTACAGTACAATTATTGACAATAGTCAATACGATATCGATCGGGATCTAACACAGGTACCTGGTTCATTGTAGTATCTGGCATTGGTATAGTATGAGAAATATTCCGATGTATGTTGAGCTCGACTTAGCCCGGTTCCTTTCGGAAATGTTCGATTTTTAGAATATTAGTAATCATTCATGATTTTGTATTAATATTTATATTATGTACTTTTTTCTGTTTAATTATCATCGCAATGACTAATGGTTAAACTACTGTAACATTACACTGTCTATAGTCCGAAGAAATATACCTACCGGTATAGGATTCTAGACAATGCTTTTGTTTACTTCCGGAAATCACGTGTCGCGTCGGAGCGCTGCATGCAGTATAGCCTCACACGTACACGTACACGTACGTACAGTACACGCATTTTACTTCGAGCCAGCTCGCAATTCAAATCAAGCAACTTGTGGTAACCTTCATAATTAACCGTTGACTGGTATTACTCGTTTTGGCACTTGTTGGAGCGTACTTTGATCGTTGTTGTTTTTTTAGTTGGAGAAAGATAAATCAGCCATGCCTGCTATGTGGGTGATAGTTCACTGGGTGGAAACCAGTGAGGTCACGGTGACGTCCAGCGAGTTTGTTAATTGTTGGAAACAAAAAAGATGTTCATGTTGGGAGGACCCAAATCTGAAGTGGAAGGCCTGGTTCAGTACGGGAAGGGAACCCGGGAGAAAAGCCTCCGAAGCATGGCTGGGAGGTGTATAAAGCAAAGGTGTTGGCAGCCAATGGTAAATATATTACAGCATTATAACCCTGTTTTGTGATTGGTTTATGAATGTTGCTGGTTTAATTTGAAATGCCATAATTTGGCACCATGACCATGTGACCACAATGACATGAATGATGTGCGTCTTGACTCTAACTTGTTAGTCATTGTTACTCGTTAGACATGATTGATTGACAAAATAACCATGAAGAAAATTTGCTATGCATGTGCACTAACTTGTTCCATTATTATTAGTATTAAAGAGTTAGCCTAGGCTACGTGATGTTGAAAGATGATTGATATTGTCATGTCATGGTCGTGGTCATGGGTAACTTGAGGAGCTCCGCCACTGCTTCGCGGTGGTGGAGCTCGAGTCAAGATGAAGAATGCGCTGAAGTGAAGACTTAGCATTAGAAATTGAGTGCTTATATAACGTAGCTTTTAGGACCCCTCCCGAAAAGCGACAGCGAAATGAGTTTTCTGCAATTTTCTTAGGTTATGATCTTTAGAATATTGACCATAAATTAAATTGAGAAAATCTGATTGTATATAAATTTTAAATCGTTTGAAAACAAAGTGCGTACCTTTAGGTCCCCCCAGGCCATCATACAGTCTAATGTGGAAGACATTTTTAGGTTTTCTTGGTCAGTACGCCAAGTATTGCCATGGAGCTCTTCTAGCTATCATTATGATCTACATGTACGTGTAGGCCATCATGTAGCTATCTGAGCTGATGTTGATTTTCTTGGCCAGAACGCAGAGTACCTTCAAAGTAGCTGTTCTCATCGAGCTGTGTAGTTTACAACCCATTTTATAAATAGCTTTATATAATTGAAAGTACTATGATTATTCATGTCTGTTTGCTACATTTCCCATGGCAGAAAGAAAAGAGTGTCATCATTGAGAAGGAAAAGGAGTTCCTGAAGGACACTGCAGATGATGCCATGGACCTAGACAGTGACGAAGTAGAAGTTGGAGATGACGAGGAGCCATCAACCTCAAAAAAATCAATGAGAAAGAGGGTAAGTTGTAGTTGTACATTTGATCCAAAATTTCAAGGGTGTGGATCAGTTTAGTTTATCCAAGAATGTCTTTACTTGCAGCATGGTAATTGAAAAAAAATCAAATACATATTTTATCTTTTAGTTTACATGTACTTTTTTATGAAGTTTGCAAATCTTGTTTTTTGGTCGAACTTTCATTTACAATGGCTGAATGATGCAAAACATTGCCACCTGGTATCACAGAATGTGTATTGTTATGTGAATTTTTATCAGTTTACCTGGTATCACAATATTCACATGTAACATTTACCACATACATGTATAGATTTGCTTTAATACTTTGTCAGCATGTCTTAATGTGTAGAGGTAAATTATTGAACTGTTCTCTACTTTACTCAAGTAATATTTTCAGAACATTTGTTCATGGATACAGAGGAATTTACAAAAATAGAATTATGTTTTGGAAGTACTTAATCTTATCTTAGAATATCTTTAATTTGCAAGCTATTATTGCATATTATGGTCAGTTGGTAGCAGATTGTTTATCAATTCTCAAATGAATGCTATGAAAATCATTTACTGCAGATTTATTAATTGAATGTTATATTGCAATTTTATTTTAAAGAACTCAGAGCAGCAATACGAGACATTTTGAATGAGGAGAAAAAGAAAGGTGTACAAGTTATGAGGGAAGCCTAAAACCACATCACAAATACAGACGCCATCAACATCAAGAACAGGATCACCTGCTTTTGAACAGACCAGTGCACCAGATGTAAGTACTTCTTTCGTTGTTACAATTCTGATGTTATTGTTAAACTTTGCCTACAATTTCAATATTCTGAATGAGACGGGTTGAATAAAAACCAAGGACATTTGAATTATAATCAATTATGAAAATTGAACTTACTTTTTAAAATGTGTATAAAATTCTATAAGATTTTATTTTCTTACTATACAAATAATGCATGGAACAGGGTGTGTGGTGGAAATGCAATGCACACAACTTCTTAGATAATTGTTGCTCAGTGCAAAGGGATGAGTGTTAAAACTTTTCCATGATTTTACTTTATCACCTATAGACAGAAGAATTCCTGACTGGAACCCAAGTGCAAATCGTGAACCAGTCACAACAGTCATCTAAAATGATCTGCACCCTCATGAATTGTCTGTTTACGGTTGACGAAATCAGGACATCAATTGCCACCGGCACGAGGCAAAAGGAGGAGCAGGAGAAGAGGTTGCTCGACAGGAAGAAGGTTGAGTTCATTGTCGGTATGTATCATTGTTCTATGTATTTGCTATTTGCAAGCATGATAATTACATTGATTTGAAACAATTGCTCAAATACTTTGCACATTTTCTAGTATATTTTCCACACAATGGTTGTCACTGCCTGAATCTTAAAAATAAATTCACACTAATAACTCAAATTATTTCAGATAAAGAACAGCATATAGATAAAGATACTCTATTATACCATGTTTCATGTTTCAGAATTTCTTAGTAATTGAATTCCAGACTATTTTTTTATTTCGAGTCATGCACAACTTTGTGACGTCTGCCTGTGCGGTTACAGAATTGATCAAAAACATGATTTTTGAAATTGACAGTTTTTTAGATTACGTGGTGGGTGACGTACGTGCCAATTTTTGTTATTTTTTTTATGGAATTTGCCAATTTTTGTTGCAAACACACGACAGACGGCTGAGATCTGAGGGGGCGAAATCGGCCGCCAACTCCCCCCCCCCCCTTCTCTTGAATTGTGATAGTTGTGATAAATATTCCCAAGGTATTTTTGAGCATTTCATCACAGGGGGGGGGGGGGGGGCATTATCCCCATTAAGATCATGTTATTAAGAAATTCTGGGTCTGACATGCACTTATGTAATGTTGGGTTACTTCGCACCGCATCCCGCAAATTTGGTCTGAAAAGTTGAGCGAGACTTCAATAAAAATAGTCATGGATATGTTGCATGAAATGTTTAGGGGCATTGGGGTTAATCAGTGATCATTCGCCAACTTGTGCCTGGGTGGACGATAATCTTTAAGCAGAATTATTCATTACACATACATATACATGTATAAATATTCTTAAATCCACTCATTTGCTAATTCGAGCTAGTTTTGTATCCTATCATTATCCGATACAGCATACCCACAAGTCGATTTCCCTGCACCACAGCTGGCCAGGTCCGTGCCCGCATGGGACAGAAGCTGAAAGACACCAGAGCAGCATATCGGAGGGCTGAGAAGCAAGTGAATTGATTTTCAAGTAAATATGTTCATTAATGTACATGGCTCCAATCATGGGTACCCGAAGTGTTGCAGAAGGCTAAAAATTAAAGTTTTTGGTATGATTTTTTTGATGGTCATGTCATATCTAGCATATTCATCGATTTTTCAGTCTGTTACCCATCACTGGTTCATATTTTATGAATAAATTGGTACTCTTCCTTTTGCATTTCGTACATGTGTGTTTGCGGACATAACTGTAGGACAAGAAGTAGCCTTTTGACAAGGCCTCATGACTTGGCTATTTTCCTCGTCATGCTGTGCCTGAGATGAGACTAGCCGGCGACGAAAAGAATCAACACGGCCCCGGTGAACGCGCGATCGAGCGACGCCTTTTGGAACCTGGGTTTCCATCGTCCGATATGAATTATTCACGAGTTGACATTTGTATGCTAACACGCCTACCGATGATTATCGACCAATCACAACGGTATCTGCGGGGCTTGCTTTCCATGATTGATGTGCTAGTAGCTTGCACGGGCAGCGCTAGCTCGAGATGAAGGCGAATTTGCATACCAAATGTATGCTGATGTCATGCGAAGATACATGTACGTTTGCTGATTGGCTCCTACCTATAAGGTAGCAGATCCTCGCTAGGAACAAAGGATAACATAAGAAATACAGGCCAGGTTCCAAAAGGCCCTCGGACTCACGTCGCTCGATCGCGCATTCACCAGGCTGTGCGGCTAGTCTTGTTATGCAGCCACTACTAGCTTACTTGCAGAGAAAAATAGCCAAGTCACGAGGGCCTTGTCAAAAGGCTAGACAAGAAGAGGTATAAGTGCAAAATATATGTAGAAAAAAAGCAAGAAAAAATTCTTTCATTATTCAGGTCTCAAAATCATTGTACAAGGTTATTTCATCAAAGTAACTGTTTAAATATTAACTGCTGACTATCGATAATCAATGTAATTTAATAATGATATTAATGCATATATTCTTAGTATGAAGGAAACAAAAATGTCCCCTTATGACGTGCAACATTAAATTTGTCAAAAACATCACCAAAAAGCACTAAAATATTATATTAAATTTTTAATCAAGAAAACCTACAATTTCACTGGTTTTCAGCTTCTCTTATGCACCCTTTTTAACCCTATATTATATAGCCCAGGATATTTTGGAGGCTGACTAGCCAAAAATCGGCACGCATGTCAGAAATAACACAATGTACACAATGGTATAGTTCATTTTTTGAAATTAATTTTTAATTAACTGAATGTGCCATTCATCAAATTCAGATTGATTAGATATATTGCTATGTATGTGCTATGAACAATTTCATAGCACATGCAAACTCTTGCTTTAAATACTACCATGTATTATTGTTCCCCCTGTGCAATAGTTATCATACCTGCCAGCTGTTCATATTTGACAAAAACATTATTTTAATGTTTATTTCATAGCACATGCAGGACATGCAAACTCTTGCTTTAAATACTACCATGTATTTTTGTTCCCCCTGTGCAATAGTTATCATACCTGCCAGCTGTTCATATTGGAGAAAAACATTATTTTAGGGGAAAGAAATTTAGGACATTTTTTTTTTGTCTGTGATTATGTCTATAGATATGGAAAGGGAATTTAATCATAAATGCCATTTGTGGATTATTATAGCTTGGAAAACAATCCTACACCCAGGAAGAATGGCATTTGTTTTTCTAAGTGTGTCTTGCCTGCATAGCAGAGCAAGATATCGGCGCTGCTCTAATTTTCAAAATGTTCAGAAACAGAATTTCTGATATTCAAATGTTACACTACTCGCGCGATGCAGGCGAGGCTGACAGAGGCATTCCACTTGTTTTGTCTAATTTCTTGATGCATTTACTGCCAAACTTAATCGGAATATTAATTTGGAATGCTCTTACTTTGTGACAACCGTTTATTTCTTTATCACTCAGTATTATGTACAAAACATGAAAAGCAAGAAAGTTTACATTAGTGATTCTATGCACAGTGTTAGTATTCATGTATCATTTTGTTTTTTCAATGTTTTTAGTTTTATATATTAAAAAAATAGACCAAAAATTACAATTTGCAAATGTTCATTTCTTTATTACACTTTTTGCTAGTTTCCTGAGTATTGGTGACCTGTGCGACATTTTTTTAACCATACAACCAGATAACAACTTGAGTATACCACCTCCAGCCAGGTACAGCAGACAAATTCCCAAATCAAAGTACGTGGCGAACAGGAGATTGGAAGCTTTACAGTTTTAATATTTGTCCATCTAGGATTTCCAAATGGGAAGATATTTGAAAGGGTGCTCTGAAATGGTGACTACATTAAATTAATAAGCTTCCACTTGTATTGAGATCAGTATTACAGTTTTCAGGCTGACATTTAGTTACTTGGCAGTTGTTGGTATACTTTTGTGGTCAATATTGTTGGACATTGTGCTTGGTTCCAAGTGAGCAGTGTTGCAGATTGTGATGCAAACTCTCCCACTGCAGTGCAGTGGACTATGTGGGGACTATCACAGTGTGATGGACTATGTGGTGGACTATGTGGCGACTATCACGCTGTGGTAGACTATGTGGTGGATATCACAGTGTGGTGGACTATCACAGTGTGATGGACTATGTGGCGACTATCACGCTGTGGTAGACTATGTGGTGGATATCACAGTGTGGTGGACTATGTGGCGACTATGTGGTGGACTATGTGGCGACTATCACCGTGTGGTGGACTATGTGGTGAATATCACTGTGGTGGACTATGTGGTGAATATCACAGTGTGGTGGACTATGTGGTGAATATCACAGTGTGGTGGACTATGTGGTGAATTTCACAGTGTGGTGGACTATGTGGTGAATATCACAGTGTGGTGGACTATGTGGTGAATATCACAGTGTGGTGGACTATATGGTGATTATCACAGTGTGGTGGACTATGTGGTGATTATCACAGTGTGGTGGACTATGTGGTGAATATCACAGTGTGGTGGACTATGTGGTGAATATCACAGTGTGGTGGACTATGTGGTAAATACACAGCGTTACCACACGTCCCAAAATCACATATTAAACACGTGTGTTTTACCACATGCAAGACACTGTGTACCACACTGTGTTCCACACTGTGATCCACACTGTGATCCACACTGTGTTTCACACTGTGATACATAGTGTGGTAACACTGTGATCTTTCCATAAGGGTTCCTCTCTCCCTTTCCTTCCTTCTCGCTTTTTTTTTTTTTGTTTCCCTTTCTTTCTTTGTGACGTGTTTCTCTCTCTCTCTCTCCTCTTAACTTTCTTTTCCATGGTTGCGCGAGTTTCCATGGAGCTTTGTTCCTTTTAGCGCTTCTCCTTTTTTTTCTTTTTCTCTTCTTTTATGACGTTTTATTACGCCTCTATCTCTATTTCTTTCTCTCTTTCTCTCTCTCTCTCTCATCTTTAACTTCTTTTACCATGGTTGCGCGAGTTTCCATGGAGCTTTCTCCCTTTCTGCGCTTCTGCTCTATTACGCCTCTATATCTTTCTCTTTCTCTCTTTCTCTTGCTCTCTCTCCTCTCCTTCCTGATCTCGACCATGGTTGCGCTGGTATCCATGGAGCTTTTGCGTTGTTTTTTTTGCGCTTCACGCTCTTTTGTGTCCCTATCTAATAAATTATCATTTCCTGATGAAGGCCTATGGCCGAAAATTCGATTTTTTTCATCGTATACGGACTTTTCATTCCTATTTTGTCTATAACTTTGCCGAAGTCCGAAGCAGAACTATATATATATATATATGGCACGAAAAAGAGACATGATAACGAAGCCTTTCGACCTGCACTCATCAGGTTATCACGCAGGTATATAACAAATTACTTGAAATCAACTATATTATACTCGGTGAGAAACACGGGGCATTTGGCAGGTCCAAATCTGGTGTCAGATTTGGATTGTGTCTCCAGCGTCCGTGTTATGGTGCGAGATTTAACATGCTCAGGGTAACCATTGTCAAGGAGAATAGTTTTGATTTTCGCGATTTCGGGAGCTAATTTGCACGCAGAGCAAATCCTAAGGACGCGGCACACTAAGTTTCTAATGAGCCCAATCTTGTATGAAGTTGCACTGTGCGATTGGTCTCCACTTGCTGAACAATGCAGCTTGCGCACAAAGCTATGCCGACGATCAATTCTCAATTATGTCCCGGGCCAGAAGCTCAGCGCATTTACGCTTTCTGGTGGCTGCTTACATTCAATCGCATGAACCTCTTCTGTGCAGACAAAAGGAGTTCGTCCAAGCTTTGCGATTGTTCTGAAATTACGGCGTCTAGGTTGCGTCCGGGTTCACCGAGTATAATATAGTTGATTTCAAGTAATTTGTTATATACCTGCGTGATAACCTGATGAGTGCAGGTCGAAAAGCTTCGTTATCATGTCTCTTTTTCGTGCCATATTGAAATTTTGCAGTACCAAGAAATTATATATATATATATTGTCAACTTTTTCTGAGCAGAGCTAGCTTCACATACACATTTCACTTTGTTCATTACCCTGAGGAAGATTCGTGAGGATCGAAAATTTGGTGAAAATAAATATAAAAGTTGGAATTCAATGCATTACCAATGTCTTCTCTGGAATTCATTCATTGTATCTCTCTTCATGCTTTTCCAACACGCGGTTATGAAATATCATTATATATATATATAGAGAGAGAGAGAGAGAGAGAGAGGGAGAGAAAAGACAAATATAAATCAAAAAACCGTAGAGATGTCAATTATCCGATATTTCGGGCATAGCCCTTTGTCAAGGAATGACAAATTTATTAAGCGTCAAGCAAAAATAAGGGCAAATAAAAGACGCGCAAAATGGTCGCGTAGAAACAAAAAGTAAGAACGCCCCAGAAGTGACGTAACAATAGAATAACGAAGAAGAGCAAAGAGAGAGAGAGAGATAGTTGACGTAGCCCCTCGGCACACCTGCAAAGGTACCCCTAACTCTCAACTTGTATCTAATGTGGACGGGGCATCTGATTCTCAGCCTGATCTGGTAAATTCACCATCCTCTGATGTCCCTCCTCCTGTCTCATTTGATGAACTTCAACCCCGCAAATCTTCATGGACCCCACCTGAGGGACGATTTTCTAACCTTGGTTGCTTCATCAACAAATGCCGTCTGGAGATCAACAGAAGCATGAGTAAAGACGACACTAATCCCATCGTCTCTTCCAACCTCAACCGCTCTGAAAAGGCCGCCCTCCAGAAGCTCCGCAATAACACTGATTACATCATAAAGCCTGCTGACAAGGGTGGTGCTGTTGTGGTGTGGAAACGGGAACTGTACATCGCCGAGGGGCTACGTCAACTCAACAACACGGATTTCTACGAAAAGATCACATCTGACCCAAGACGATTACCAGAAGGTTTCCAATAACATCAATCACCTAATTCGCTCTGACAAGCTTCCTCCAGCGGCAAAAGGATTGTTACAGAGGAACCTTAAATCTTCGAAATTCTACATGCTTCCCAAAATCCATAAAGATGGAAACCCAGGACGCCCCATTGTGTCAACAATCAACTGTCCCACGGAACTAACTAGTCAATATGTTGACAGCATTTTCGCTCCTTTGGTTCGAAGGTTACCCACTTATGTGAAGGACTCTTCAGAGAGGATACGGGTTCTTAACTCCACTTCTTTTCCGGAAGAAAGTTTGTTACTTTTTACCATGGATGTCCTATCTCTGTATACCAACATCCCACGTTCCGATGGGCTCGCTGCTGCCCGCTATTTCCTTGAAAAGCTCCCATCTCCGCACAGACCTGATGATGACACAATCCTCCGTCTCACTGATCTGGTTCTCAGTCTCTCGGCCTTCAGCTTCGACAACTCATTCTATCGACAAACACGAGCAGTTGCCATGGGAACCAAAATGGGGCCGTCCTTCGCCTGTCTCTTTATGGGCCATCTCGAGACGAAGATTCTATCTGATGATGACACGCAACAGCCCCTTCTCTTCAAAAGGTATATCGACGACTACCTTGGTATTGCCACCGGGACGGAGGAGAACCTACTTAACTTCGTCAACAAATTCAACTGTTCTCATCCTACGGTGAAGGTCACACATGAGATCTCTAACAGATGCGTGTCGTTCCTGGATATTGACATCTCTCTTACTGACACCGGTATCAAGACTTCTGTCCACTACAAACCGACTGACTCTCATGCGTATTTGAATTATGCATCATCTCATCCACCGGCTTGCAAGCGGTCTATTCCGTATTCTCAACTGACACGTGTCCGTCGACTTTGCAGTGATGATGATGACTTCCAACGGCAGGTTGATAAGATGTCTGGTTTCTTCATCCAGAGGGGATATCCTGATAGCATCGTCACCTCTGCCAAGAGCAGAATTCTCAAGCAACCTCGCGTGGACGTTTTGGAACCTCGTATGGCAGCCACCGCCTCCAGGGTACCCTTTGTCCTCACGTACCACCCCACCAACCTACGTGTTGCCAAGATCATCAATGATAACTTCTCCCTCTTGCGAGATGACCCAACTACCGCAGGGATCTTCAAGGAGCCGCCTCTCATAGCGTATCGTAAGGATCACTCGTTGCGACAAGCCTTGGTATCTTCCCGACTGCCTACTACTCCTGACCTCTCCCAGAGCGGTACCTATCCCTGTGGCAGACCCAGATGCAACATCTGCAAAGTCACCACTGCCACTACCACCATTAGGGGTCCCAAGTCTCAATGGGCCATCCATGGAAAGTTCTCCTGCACAACGGATGATTGCATTTATGCTATCCATTGCACCCAGTGTCTTCAGCTCTACATATGAGAAACTAAGCGCCGACTAGCTGATCGTGTGACAGAGCATTTGAGGTCCATATGACTCAACACGACTGGATTACCTGTGGCTGCTCACTTTAATTCACACAACCATGACATCCAGAACTTTGAAGTGTGCATAGTACGCAGTTCTTTCAGCTCCGACCAGCTACGCAAGCAGGAAGAGGAACGTATGATTTTTCGCCTTGGCTGCCTCCAACCAAGAGGAATTAATGTTTCTTTCCGCTCATTTCCCATCACGTAATTTTCTTTCTTTCTTTTCTTATCTTGTTTTCTTGTTTCTACGCGACAATTTTGCGCGTCTTTTACATCTTGTTTCTACGCGACCATTTTGCGCGTCTTTTATTTGCCCTTATTTTTGCTTGACGCTTAATAAATTTGTCATTCCGTGACAAAGGTCTATGCCCGAAATATCGGATAATTGACATCTCTACGGTTTTTTTATTTATATTTGTCTTTTCTATTTGTATTTTACCCAAACCGACGCAGAACACTTTCTCTCTCTCTCTATATATATATAAAGAAGTAAATAAAAATTCCGTTAATCTCAGAAGTTTTCAAATTTTCTGCCATAGGCCTTCATCAGGAAATGAGAAAAATTTATTAAGTGTCAACAAATAGAGCACGAAGCGCAAAAGTGCACCAAGCTCCATGGATACCGGCGCAACCATGGTGGAGAAAACTAAGAGAATAGAAGAGAAAGGATGACGTCACATAACGTCATAAAGAAACGAAGGGAAGGTAAAGAAGAAAAAAGCAAGAGAGAAGGGACGTGAAAAAACACGTCTCCCTCTCTCTAAAGAAAGGAAAGAAGAACAGAAAAAAGAGGCGAGAAAAAGTAGAGAGGAGTAAGAGTAGACATGGTAAAGAGAATGTAAAAGATAAACGGAGAGGAGAGAGAGGAAAAAGAAAAGAACAAAAACAAAAATAAATATACATAATATATAAACATATATATTCATTTCATCTTGCTTTATTATTGTCTTCTGATGTACACGAAATGTGTATATTTGTTCTTGTCTTGGCTGTTTATCTTTCGTTAAAATTTATGGCGTAAAAGAGTACCAAAGACACGTAATCCCTTGCTTAACTAGTTTCGTTTCTTCTAATGTCTTTGTGTTTCATTTGTATATACATGTTGCTACTTTGCATCGCAAAATTTATACTAAATATGAAGTACCAGTGAAGTAAATATGAAATTCAATTTTGTCATGTTTTGTATTTTTTTCCAGGATGGTGCGTACGCCCAGAATCTTACCATATCAAAAGTGCAACATCAGAGCTCTTTTCGTGTTATTTTATTACAGGCATGTATAACATTGTTATGAAATATTTTATTTTGGGAAAAGTATAACGGGTCAAATACGAAAAAGACAGCGATTTTAACTGACAAGAGATAGATACAAAATTCAGTTCTGGCCAAGTGATTACATAGGGAAAGAAACTGAAAGCAATTGGGAAAGGTTGATTATGTAGTACATAAGCATTGGTGTATACTATGAGACTTTGGAACCATCAAGCTTGCTATGCACACATGTGGCATGAACGTCTTTAATTCGATTAGGGCATTGGAAGACCAATTCTTTCAGAGTTGATATTCTTCCAAAGTGACGTAAACAGCATGAATGTAGCGTCTCTGGTGTGCCTCAATATTTTTGACAATTAGATTTTGTCTTATGTATTGTATTTTCTATGGTGTGCCTCAATTTAATTGTTATTAAGGAGTTTCTATTTAAAATTACATTCTGCTGTATATTACAATGTATTTGAATTCATTTAATGGCAAGAAATGGCATTTTTATGTATATAAACAAACACAAACTTTACAAGTAGTGACATTTTTAGGCTTCGTACCTTTACGGTCTTGCCCGCGTCCTCACTTCTGATTGGCTGGACTCCGAACTTGCGCGTCCTTGCTTCTTGATTGGCTGGAACTTCGGCTTCTGTGAACCGAGCGCGTAGTATAAAAGCCTTCCCTTCGAACTAGTTTTTCACCAGACCAGACCAGACCACACCACAACAATGCAGACACAAGCCACTACGCGCAGTTCAGACTCGCACTCTCGCACTGTCGTCGCCTATTAAAAAACGGACCTAGTTCTTGATTTTTATCAACAGTACAGAGGACCGTTCCCGTCGAGTGGATCATGGAGCATATCTACGTTAGCTCGAATATTTTGAAACTGCGAATATTTTGTGACTGCGCTTGAACTCGAATATGTTGTGAAATTTCGATATTGAAACTGAAAGTGGTCAAACTTGTTTCTGGACCTCCGCTTACCGTACTTCATGACTTCATTGAAACTTATGTGACTTCAACTTGCAAGAACATTTTGGGACAGCTTATCATGGACATTGTTCACGAATATTGTGTGACTACGCCTGAGCTTTTGAGCCGTTGACCAGGAACATTTTATAACTTCATTTTTGCGACAAAATGTTACTGTTCACTGATTCCTGGAAGTTCTGGAACTAGAGACTAAATCCAGTCTGCGAGGTTTACGTCGTCTTCCTGCTTGAGCAACGTCAACGATTCTTCTGTTGCGTTTTGAACTCTTCAGCTTGATGGACTAACTTCAAGTTTGTCTCGATCTCAGCGGACTCCAACATTTGGAATTCCAGCTTCTGTTGCGTTTTGAACTCTCCAGCTTGATGGATTAACTTCAAGTCTGTCTCGCCTCTCGGTCCAGCTTAACGAACTCCGACATTTGGACTTCCAGCTAGTTCGTACTTGGACGCGATATTGCTTAATTATGTGTCATCTCGAAACATTTATTCATCGAGTTGTCTTGGACTTTTAATTGGAGTAATATCTATTTATCATTTAACCATCGTACCTTTGGATATCATATATTATTTGCCTTTTGGAATCGATCTAATATCTGTTTGCCAGTGATAAATTTAAATGGAATATTTCTCATCACTGTGGATATCATACCTATAGTCTATTAGCCTAGTGCCATTTGGAATTGATCCAATATCGATTTGCCAGTGATAAATATATTTGGAATATTTCTCATCTCTGTGGATATCATATAGCCTAGTCTATTAATGCCATTTGGAATTGATCCAATATCGATTTGCCAGTGATAAATATATTTGGAATATTTCTCAGCAAGAACAACTTAGATGTCGACTCGTGAGTAAATAAATAAACTTAATACTATCATTTTGTTACTAAAAAAATCAATTTCTGAATTGTCATTTTGTTTTACTTGAGTCAGTCTAGTCCTGAATATTTGATTTTATTTAGAAAGCTAAAGAGTAAATTTCCATTGCATAACAGCAAAACTAAAAAGGAGCTGGTGGAGGAAAAATTCATTCACATTTTCCCCCCACCTAGCCAAATGAGTATGTTCACACATTTGGGTAATTCCATAAATACGGGAGCCAATTTGTGACATTTTTGGTGTCCCTTTTACATATGAAACCCACATGTTTTTATGGCTCGTAATGAAAACACCAATAGTGGAGTGAGATTTTAAAGTGATCTCCAAGCGTAATGTTGCATTGCTATGCTTAGAATCACCTTACAATCGTACTGCACTATTTGAGTCTTTCCTCAGAGCCACACATATGTAAAAGGGACACCAAAAATGTCACAAATTGGCTCCCTTATTTATGGAATTATCCATTTTCTTTCATTTTTACCAGAAATCGACCTTCTCTTTGAATATCAAGACGGACAGAGCGACAAAGACCAAAAAGTCACATAAAGTTATCATGCTTACCGTATTCTCACTGGCCGCCCTATTTCAAGTCAGGTTCTTTAAACCCAGTCTAAGTGCATACGTAGACTCAGTTGCGTAATGAGCCTAAAATTTTGAAGGGGTTGAGCCAGCAAAAATTGCAGAATTTTCTAAAGCATCAGGAACGAAATACATACTATACTCGTATATAAATCCTTTGAGGGGTACAAAGGGAGGGGGTACGGTACACCACCGTCCCTTCCACAAATAAGAAGTATTTGCACTTTGCTGTACCGTGAAAATGTTGCACTTATCTTGTTAAACTGGACGTTCTATTTTGCGAGGTCGCTACGCGACCGAGCCAGATTAAAAATAAACATTTTGTAAGTTGAAACTTTGCATTTCAGACCACTCTTACGCACTTTTAAGTATAATAAGCAAAGTCTGAGCTGAATATCCATTCTTTTCTGTTTTCTGTTATGAGGATAGGCAGCTTAAATTCATCGTTAATCTTTAGTGACTTTCATTTTCGGGGGACGATTCCTCGCTGCCTAGGCTATGTAATACCTGTCTATAGATTGTCTTTAAAATAAAGTTTAAGTGTATTCAACGACGGAGAGGAAAGACCGACTGAGATGATTTTCTATTTTGAATAGTGAAAGTTTGCATTCTAGCAACTCGGAGCATGAGTAGTGTGCTGTAGTCTCAATTAACTCATTATTTACTTCCCTCAATTTCAAAAGAAATTTCATGATAGCTAGTGTGTGATCCTATTGCAAAGGGGCTGGTTTGGGTATAAAAGGAAAGGTACCCTGTAATAAGAACTGGGCGTTGCGGCGTGTGCCTGTAATCCAGCTAACAGTGGAAGTTATTATAAACTGATTCAGTGGACCCTGGTTCGAGACTGAGTCGCGTCTTTCGGATGGTGACGTTAAAGGTCGGTCCCCAGATGATTGACACACGTCTGTAAAAACCCAATTACACACACACACACTGTAATTACAAAATTGTGAGAAAACGAGATGCATATAATGGAAGGGGAGGTACTAAGAAAATCCAGCGATTTATACTTTCTAAAAGACATACTACCATGACTACTGTAATCACAACAATATATTTTTCTAGCCAGCTAGGGGAAATACAAAATTCTTTTCATCTTTCTTTCTTTCTTTCTTTCCTTTCCCTTTCTTTTTCTTTCTTTTTCTTTGTCAGCCTCTTCATTTTGTACAAATTCCACAATTCTGTAATTGAAAGCAGTTACAGAAACTGGTCTCTAATGACAATATTTATTTTTCTTTATTTTGTATCACGGTTGCTGTAATTTCTGAGGAACATGAATGATGGTTTTCGTTAATCAGTGGTTTAGCCAGGTCAGGCCGCTTTCGAAAATATCGGCCAATGACTGGAATAAACATAAGAACCTGCATAAAAATTGCATTACAAAATGCATGGTTAAATAATGAAACTCTGAAGCATCCATTCAGCTGTAAGATAATCGAACAAATCTACGAGAGAAGGCTGAGGCAAACATTTTTTACATGAAAATCAGCAGGAATTATAAATTTAAAACATTTTCAAGCAATTAAAAGGTCATTGTGTTAAATCAGAGTTTAAAAGCAAATTTGGTGAAATTAAAAACACAATATCCAATCATGGGTTAATTGAATTTACATTTATTTTCTTCTGACAAATGGTATACAAGGGCAAGGAGGTACATTATGACAAATATTAAAGGAAACATGAGGTGAATTTAATCCGAGCATTATTCCATCTCGTTATTTGACTTATTGAATGATGTATTCAAACTGTCTCGTACTGCATACAATGTGGGTGACAGACAAGTGTATCAAGTAAGATATATCTGAAAAACATATGTAGTTTGAAAATACATTTATAAATCTCGATTTAAACCGTAAAAATGTTAACGACTTTTAAAAGGTTCAGGTAAATCTTTCCATGATTTAAATCTCGGATAACGGATTTTAAGTTGAAGAATAAATTCCTGTTCTTAGGAATGTATAAAACTTACATTTTTGTACAACGATAAAGTTACAGCGTCAAAATCAATTTTATCAATATTTCGTCAAAGCTAACAAAATTTGTATACAAGTAATATCTACCAATTAGCAATGGACAATAACCAACAATAACTGAGTAATGATATCAGTGGCTACACTGAGATTAGCATTGGCATTAGCATTAGATCTAAAATACGCAATTCCTCTTTTTTTTTAAAGTAAGAACTGATATAGGCCTAGACAAAAAGCATAACATTGTTAATTATTCTAATTATTAGATAAAGATAACGTCAATAATACACAGAATATTTTTCAACTGAGACACAAAAATGCAAAGACGGAGAGAGAGAGAGAGAGAGAGAGGGGGGGGGGTTGACAAATATGATGTGAACAATCGAAACTAAACCACTAAATGAAGGAAAGTATTAAAGAAGGCTAGAATTATGAAGAGATTCCACTGATAAAACTGCACAGCACTAATTACTACGCTTACTCGAATGTTAAGCAGTATTAATTATTTCGTCTGCTGAGAGAGATAGAAGGGCTATGATTTTATATAAAAGTATATGAGTAATCGCCCTATTGACAATCTGTTGACGATTTAATCGTAAGCATGGCCATGATGACCAACAAATTTTGAGAGTAAATACAAACGATTCTATAAGCTGTTCTACCCAAGTCAAGTCGTCAATCAATTCTAAACTTCTACATTTGCTAGTTTGAGTAAAAATTCATCCTTGTCTACTGAAATTTATCTTGAAATGTGAACGATACTAGATTAAAGGAACTACATTTTACCGACTACTGACTTAAAAAATCAATTAAAGTTAGACCAAACATCGAATTTATCCATACCTAATCTTAACTACGTTTCTTTCTGAATATAGCTTCTAAACGGAACTAACTGATTGATGATTCTAATCACTACTTATCAAAACAAAATCCAATAACATTATTTAATAGCCTAAAGAGTGTTCTAACCAGAATGACTTCCATTTGCGGCGGAAATTTCAGTAAGACTGGACCCCTCTATTTTGATCGAGCGGATCTATGACTCAGAGTTAACAGACCATTAAGCCAGGATACCAACCAATTTGGGAGGGGTTCCAGAATCACCCTATTACCAGCCCGCCATTTGTGTCAACTGGTCTGTACACAGCTTGTACAGAAAATTTAGTATATGGTACGTGCTCCGGTGACAATTGCTTCGCAATGCATATCATATACATGTAAAATAACCGAATTCTTTAACTCCAACTCTGGAACAAACCCCAAAACAATTATACCCTGGGGCAGATCCGGGATTTCGTTTTTAAAAAGGGGGCGGGTTAAATCTCCAAAAATCTCTTACAAGCAAAATAGGGGGAAATGGGTGTGGGGCAGACCCGTGACCCCATGGATCCCTATTCCTAAACATAACCCTAAGTCTAACCCTATATCCTTCACGACATAGAGCCCGAAGCAATTGTCGCAGGAAGAAGTGTCGGAACACCGAAAAGGTAGTCCAATTTACATCGACGTGTAGTTTACAAGCCAGATTCACAGTTGGCCCCTTCTTTCTTGTCAATGTCTTCCACCATGTTCCCGTCTTCGATATCAAGTTTTTCGGAAGTGATGGCTTCGGAGGTGATGACATCACCTTCTCTACCTGCTTCCAGCTCCAGTTCCGCTTCCTGAAATAAAATCATGTTAGCTCGAGTAAAAGCAGTTTGCAATTCATGACCCAACAAGGATAGAGGACTGGGAAGTGGGGAGAGAATTAGGTCTGAGTGTCTTCGGGCGCGCGCATTTATGTTATCACGATATTATGAATTTACTATAATAATATTGAGCTTACATAGCGCATCGTAATGTTGCCATCTCTATGTGCTTAACAAAATAATAATTTGGGTAGAAATTTAGGCCTTCTAATAGAGAGGATGGAAGAAAAAGTAAAAACGGTTACCAGTCAGTTGCCAGGCGCGCGACTGGTTTGACGTCACTACGATTCCAAGCCCATCAGGCCTTTTACCCTACAGGAAAGGTCACCAAATTTTGCACTTTTGAAACTACTAAAGCCCCTATCACACCAAACTCCACGACTGCTACGACCGTCCCGACAACGCCGATTCTATAATTTTTGAAACATTTGTATGAGTCGGGGTAGAATCGTGTAAAAATACCCGAATCCCGGTTAAAAAATTATACATTCCCGTTGCTGCCACGACTCTCCCCGATTGTGCCACGACTGATTCCCGACAGTCTCGATCCAAAAAAGTACCAGCCACGACAGCACCCCGATTATACCCACGACTCTCACGACTGAGTCCCGACAGTACCCGTTTGTGCCACGTTCTCGCCAAGACAACGCCACGATCTATCCGATTGCGCCACGACTGAGCCACGCCACAGCCCCGATCTATCACCTTCTCTACCACGTCCGCGCCAAGACCTATAAATACAGCCGATTTGCAAGCAGACCTCACTTTCATTTTGACTGGGCCACGACCAATCCGACTGCACCACGACTGAGCCAAGACTGTGCCCGGACTATCCCGACCGCGCCACGTCCTCACGACGTTATAGCCACGATTTCTTAGAATCGTGAGAGTTTCCCGATTATTAAGCTCCGACCTAAAAAGTCGTGACAGCCCTCCCGACCGTTCCCGACCCTTACGAACATGCCACGACTAACCCCGATCACCCCACGACCTTCCCGACTTGGCCACGACTTTTCACCCGATTTTCCATAATTTTGAGTCGGGACTGTCGTGGCACGGTCGGGAAGCCCGGTGTGATAGTACAGTAATAACGTGACCTTTCCGATCCTCAATAAAGAACTGAGGTGTTTCTTAGAATTTATTTAATCCATTTTCCCCTTCAAAATCGAGTCGTACTAAGATCACAAGGTGTGCAGAGGTCATATTCATTAAATAATTCCACTATATATTAGAGACCACTTTAATAGGATCCATCCTCAAAAGAAGTGAAATCCACTTTCCAATGATTAATTCAAACCACTCAAGAATTATTTTACAATCGATTCTAAAAATAATCTTTTAATGGAGTCAACTCCAAAGGAAATTGAATATGACTATTAAAAAAAAATGGGTTTCACTTTATCTGCATTAAGAGAGTGAAGCTTGCAGTATAACTCAAAATGATTTGGACCAAGTTCACGTTGTCTTGGTTGCAACTGTCATTATGTAGAAAATCATGAATATTTCGTAATCACTTATCTTTGTCTTTCACTACAGATTTTTTTTCATTATTGTCTTTGAAGAGAAATTATGCAATTTCCACAACTAGTGACCAATTTTCAATTTGTATACAAAATTGGTTAAATTCTCATTGACCCGAATTCACGAACGAGGTTTATCGTACGTAACCCATGGTCTAAATCATGCTTTAAACCTCTGCCGTGGACTCAATTAAGCGTAAATACGCATATATAAGCACATTACTGTCTGCCCATTGGACATGAGGACGTGTGCGTATTAAGCTTATATAGGTTTAAACCATATGGGTTAACATAAAACCTCTTCGAAATCAGGCCCATTTTATGTCAAGAACATGGTTAAAAGCTCAAATGAGTGTGTCACCGTAACAGGTTTAATCGCTATGACCATGATGACAGGAAGAGATAGTAGTCAGTTGTGAAATGATACTGAGAATGCAATGTTGTGATGATTTTTGGAAACATATATTTTTGGAAAGGTAATGTTATGAATAAAAACATGAACGTTGTTTCTACAATTTAAAATTGGTCTAAAGTTACTTTACAGGCAAGTTTTTAAAATGGATTTGGGGCTTTTTTTAAATGATTTTTGAATTATTAGATTCAGATTCAGATTTAGATTTTATTTCATTACACTTTCATTTTTCAAAGTACATGTATATAACAATATGTATTATGCAATCAACAATATTGACAACGCAACTTTATGTGTAAGTTTCATTATTTACTGCATTAGGGAAGTAAATACCTCACTTATTTATAGGAATGCTATTGCAGATGATTTTGGAGAAGATATAATGCATAAATTTCATATCTCAAACGCCCTCTACGATGACTACAAAACATGGTTGTCTGTTCACGTTAGCATTTTCGACAGTTGTCAAGTTAGATCGAAGAGTAAATTGATGGGAAATTATTGATCCATAAGCACTGGAAGGTGGCAGCAGGGGCATATCCCTGATATTTCAAGTGGGGAGGGGCGGGGGGAAACGATTTTTGCCCTCCATAGACCCATCTTAAGAAAAGAATACATGTATTAAAAAAATTAATACAACGATGAATAATAAAGTTTTTTCTTTGTTCTAAAATGCAAACCTCCAGCGTTTCAAAATTCCCTCGAATATTAAATAAGTTGTGTTCATCGACTGCGCAGAAATCCTTCCTACCATAGGTATAGGAAGTAAGGTGGGGGGGGGGGGCAGATGCTTTCATCTATCAAGAGTTAGGGGTAAAATATAGTTTTTGTGCCCCAACAAGAGAGAAAATAGTTTTGCAGGTTTGCAATCACTTTTGTAATGCTCTAAAAAGCACATTTCACCATTCCAAAATTTTCTAAGTTGGTCGCTACGTTCCCTTACATATAGATGGAGATAGAAGCATTGTATTTTAAAACCATTAAAGTCGTTTTTCCCCCCCCCCCCCCCGCCTTCACAAACCATGATTCTGTATGTGTGTTTCCACATGCAATCATAAAGTTTCTTGTTTAAGGTAATTGATTCTACACCTTCTATAGGCCCCTCGCAAGTCAAAAAAGGGAGAAAAAAAGGTAGATTACATGAAATGACTGTGATGTATGAGCATGTACATTTATAATATGCTTTCTTTCGCTGTATGAAGAAAATTTTCAACAATAATAGATACAAATTTGCTTGCTCATTTGCAGATTAATGTGTGCAGTGTTTATTGTACTTTAATTGCACTCTAATGAGGTGTTGCAAGAAAGTTGAAATCAATTGCAAATCCCCCAAATCAGTCGCAAGTCTTGCAATTGATTGCAAGTTCCATTTAAAATACATGTATCATATTTGCAATCGATTGCAAATGGGGGATTGCAATTTATTGCAACTTTCTTGCAACACCCCATAAGATACACACAATTTCTCTCCAGGTTGCTATATATGCTCCCTCCTATACTATTACATGCAGTTTTCTTTAAGCTTATAGGAAAACTGTAGACACAAAGCCTACATCTAGGCACGGAAATGTTGGGCAGGGTGTTTCCACTATAAAGCTGGAGAATGCAAACTCGTTTTGCTCTTATTTGCCCCTTCTAAAAACGACTAAATATATTTCATTTAATAAATTTTGAAGTTAATAGATGCAGTGGGTGATTTAAGTATGGTGCTAAAGCCTGTGTTAATAGTCAACATTTAGCGCTAACTTCAACCCTCACTTACTATCAGCTTCAGTAGACCAAAGGCTGAAGTTAGCGCTAACTTTTGACTGCTAACACTAACACCAGATTTCACAGTGACCGTACTTAAAATCACCCAGTGTTAGCTCTCTCCGTATACGGTAATCGCCCAAAGTGAGGGAGGGCGGGAACAGACAGGGGTGAAACAAAATCAATTTCGTTGCCCTCGCCCCTCCACAATACAATAAAAATGATTAATCGATACAACGATGCATAAGTTTTTTAGTACATGCAGTATGTGTACAAATTACTCTAGATTGCAAAATTTTAATGCTAAATTACGAAGAGATCATTTAATCTCTCTCTCTCTCTCTCATAACACAGTAGAAGCCAATGCTCTATCTTCTGTAAATTCATAAGTTGAAGTAGGCAGTAATTTTCCTTTGCGTTTAAAAGTACAGACGCTTTAATGCAAAAATTTCAACATCACATTTTTTTCGTCCTGTCTTTCCGCTTTGTCGTCTAATAATGAATAAATGAATAAGAATATTATTAATAATAATCTGGTTTCTTATAAAACGCTCATATCCATCACGCTGTGATGCTTATGTCTATAACGTATAGTGCCGTCGTCGACGCGCTTTCTGTTGAAAAATAAGCTCGTCAACAAAACTGTATTTTGAAGGGAAGACGATAATATGTCGACAAAGATTCTAATGTTGTCGACCTAATATTGATGTATTACTCACAAATATATGGATTCGTAGGAAAAGTCCTTCAAAAAATCTGAGACCGCCGGTGAAAATTTCCTTGTGAGTTTGATGCGGGCGAGTCATGCCTTTCATGTCTTTCACAACAACAACAACCAAAAAAAAAAAAAAAAAAAAAAAAAACAGCAGCTTTATCTGCCTGCATAGGAATACGTTATAACTTGTTGAGTGTTGCTCTGACAGGTAATTTGTGTTTATTTATCGGGCAGTTTCGTACCGCAGTATTATACGTTTTATAAATTCTGGGTACTGGTGGGTGTATGTTGACTTGAGTGATGAAATGTACCGACCATTTTTTGTCGACAGTTGTAGACAGTGGGCTAACAATTTAACATGATTATGTCGACAAAGTAGGTTATACTCGACGACAGCACTAATTACGTAATTATATTATACAAATATACCAAGCTGTGAGAAAGTGTAGTGGAAATTATTTATCCGAGGAGGGACTGGCATAGAAAAAATATTTACTAATGCCAGTCCCTCCGAAGATATATAATTTCCACTATAATTTCAAACTAAATGCTTGGTATATTTGTTTTATATCCCTTCTTTACAACTAATTAAAAAACATAAAACAATATTTTGACTAACCTTATCCACAGTACTGTACAACTACATGTATGTAACTTGTATTGACTCGAGTCTATAAAGTTACATGACTTAGCTGTTTGATCGAAGACCTTCCAATTATGCTCGATAGACGAAAACATGCAAGGTGAACGGTGAAAGTCTACAAATTATTGCTACATGCAGTGGCGGATCTATCCGGATTAGACACAATACATTCTATAGGCCCGCTTTGTTTGTGCACAATGGCGGGCCCCTAGAATGTATTGTGTCTTACCAGGCTAGATCCGCCACTGGACATGTACGGTACATGTAGTACGATAATCTAGATCATGGTCTATGGCTATGCACGACGAATAGCTCACATTTCACTTTCTTCGTATTTGAACTGTCAGTGGAAGCAATAAAATCGTCGATATTTGCCCCTTGTACTAAGAGGTCAAAGGCAAAAGCGACCTTCCTCGGAGGCCGTCATGTTTGTTTACTTATCCGATCCGAACCGATTTATAAAGTACCGGTGACTTGCGCCGATACTGCAGGGGGCAAGGTAATGAGCAGTCTGTACAAGGTCAAGGACCCGCTTAGCGGGTCGTCTGAGCGTTCGAATTTGACACAATTTTTTTTCAATGAACAGTGACTAAGTGAGCATGCGCAGTAGCGCCTTGGAAGAAAATATTAAATAGAGCATGCGCAGTTCTGCCCAGGAAAAAATAGTTAAAGATATTCGGAGCTCTGACAGAGATTTGTTTTTCCTAGTTAAATTATATTTTATCACGTGATCACCAATTGACCAGTCATGTATTTAGAATACTCATGAATATTCATAGAAGGGATATAATAGGAATTATTCAATTAATATTTCCTGTAATTTACTTGTGTGTCTAAAACGCGCTCTAGAAAGCAAACTTCAAATACTACAAATTCCAGAATCCCCTAAGCTTATGGCTTATAATCCTCCCGTGGCAGTGCTCTGTCTCTATCCTCTCATGGCACCCTGACCCGCTGGATAATAATTGCACTTAACCCATAGTCTACGGGAACCGGAGGGCTCTTGTATTAAGCCTATGAGAGTTAAAGAATTCAGTAGTCAACGGGTTAAAAGAACGAATAATACAAATTTTCAAGAAATGTGTTTAAATAAGAAAACAAATTGTGCGTGTTCGATGGGATGGGGGGGGGGGGGGGGGGGGTATGCACGTAGTGTAAGCATAATCATCCCTCTCCCAAGTGTTTGCCTACCAAATGAAGGGCTTCGGCGCGCCCTTATTGATATATGCTATTATTTAATATAATGAAAGCTAAACAATCAACACTAACACAATTATTCTTGTATTGCTCGATATCTTTATCTATAACCAATTCCTCCAAATTTTTAAATAATAATTTCTTGTTTACTCTCATTTTTTAACTACCAGTACTTATGTCTTTCTGGCTTCCCCCAGTCTCTTCTCTTGCATGCTTAAAAAAATGTTTCCCGTACTTTCGACAAATTTGGTCTGCCCCCCCCCCCCCCCCCCCCCCCTCATCGTGCCAGGTCTTACGCTGTATAACACCTTTACACCATTTTTCTTTACATAATTGTCCTACTTTCCACTCATTTATAAATAGGCTGCTTTTTGATCTGGTATTTTACTTTATCATTCTGACATTCTTGTTAATGTAACCATTTTGCAGCAAAAGTATTTAGCACCCACTTGAAATATAGGGGAAAGTGCCTATGAATAAATAATTTCCAATCATTTTACTGTTGAAAATACTAACGCGAGCAATTGGTTGGTTGGTTCTTGGTATGATTGCGCTCCTCGATGTCGCTTCAGATTATTTGCGCCATGTTTTGTAGTCACATAGAGGGCGTTTTTAAATTATATAGAATTTTCAAAACCTACATAATTTGTTATAATTTTTCTGCATGATTTCTTCTGGAAAAATCATCTGCAATAATATAACTCTACATAGGTAAGGAATTTACATCGCTAATGCACTAAAGAATAATATTTAGACATAATAATTCAAAAATCATAAAAAGGGTCCAAAATCCAATTAAAAACCTTGCCTGAAAAGTAACTTTAGACCCATTTTAAAATTTGGAAACATCGTTCAAGGTTTTATTCATAACATTACCTTTCCAAAAATATGTTTCCATAAATCATTATAAAAATTGTATTCTAACCCACTTTTTTGATGACAACGGCCTAGATATAGATGTAAAAACAAATGCTATTAAACCTCTTTGTCAATTGCGTCCAGCTCATTCTTAGAAAGATGATATACTATGCCAGCTCCATACGAATCGCCCACAACGTTTACTGATGTACGGCAACGATCCCTGTGTGACAAGAGCGAAAGAAAATTCAACGTTAAAGAACAATCAATAAGCAGAATCAATGTAATGTTATATAAAGTAACACAATGTAATACAATACTATGTAATTCAATGTAATGCAATGTAATCCAATATAAAGCCCACTGCACACTATACAATCTGACTACGATCCGATTTTTGAAGAATTAGCAATAGCATTGGATTTGAACATTCAAACATAAGCTATCTAACTGATCGAGGTTGTGCATAGTCAAATGAATAATGAAATCAATATTTTGGGGGTCACAAGCTTCCTCGTAGGATGAAAAGCCAAATCGGCTCCGAATCGCAGTGATGTCAGACCAATCGTGGGATTGTATAGCCTACGATTCGAAGCCGATTTGGTGTTCATTCCGAATAGAAGGCTAAACTCACGATCTGGATCCCGATCTATCCCAGTCGATCAGGTCGGCGGAGAGCGGCAAAAGCTTATACAAGGCTTTTTGGAATAACCTTTTGCTGTGGGACTTCCTGTTTTTTAGAGTTTAGAGGTTGTTTAGAGCGTAAATACAGCGTGCATAGATCGGATAACATCGGCAACATCGCACCTAAAGCGTAGTTATATCATTAATTTTTATAGCGTAACTTCAGCTTCCGACATCGTAATGTCCCATTCACGATAATCATAGTAAGAGCGTATCAAGGACGTGTTGGTTGTAAATAAAGCGTTCTTACAGCGTTTTAGCATCCAGATCGGTTCATGCTTTACCCGATCCTGCCCGATCTGAAAAAAAAATGCCAAATCAGCCCAGATGAGCTTCCCGAACAGCAAAGTCAAGCTGCTTTCACCTTCGTATCGGGCCCGTCAGTGTGAGCCTTCGCCGTTTTAGGGCTGCAGCGTGCAGGCCCCAGGCACGGGATGCAGGCATTGCTAGCGGTTGCGCAATTATTTATTCCGGTAAAGTCCATGATTGCTTACATCCATTTTAAAATATATAATATAATATATCTTTATTTTTTTACAAGGAATGTTAGGTTATTGGCAATCTGGATTTGGCCTTGGAATTAGAACAGGTTTTGATTGATAAACTGGTATCTACTGTTGAGGTCTTTCATAAACGGCAGACGTTTAAAAATACCATAACATATTTTCAACGTTTTTGAACTGCCAAATTTTCTAAAGGAGTACACGACAAACACGTGACTTGCCCGACCGTTATTATGATAACAATATGTTTTGTTTACCAGGGTAACCTCATCTGTACTAAATAATGTCTATAAAAAAAACAGGGAAATGCACTTTATATCTTGACTTCATTTAAGGAAATAGTAATCATCATAATGTAGTCGAGTCCGGCCTCGATAACGTATTCCATTGCATTGGCCTTGACCGAGTCACGTGTACAAAAATCTTATTGAAGGTCACATTTCTTCAGAAGTTTCGTGACGCAGATCTGCCAGTCTCGAATACAACACTGTAAATCATACAAAGTCGTTAAATAAACACTTTCAAAAACCTATAATCCTATGAAACGGCTAGACCTAGATGTGTGACAAATAATATCCTTTTGTGTGGATATGTGTTTTCTTTGTTTGTTAGTTTCTTAAAATATGCATTTATATCCCTAATCGTAAAATTGTTGCATTAGGAGTGTACACAACAAGAAAATGAATAATTTTACTAGAAAAGCCGTTTTGTGCCCTCTAGCCCATTTCTCCTGCTGACGTCATCGAACAAGTTCACTTTTCCCATCATCAGAGGGGGAAAAATGAACTATTCGATGACATCACCGGGGAAAAAAAATTAGCTATTCGTCCCCCCCCCCCCCCCCCAACATTTATTATACTGCCCACATCCGGGTCTCTGGTTAAACTATGGTACCCTCGGTGACGTGAAGACGAACATTTTCCTTTGGGGCTGCGCCCCTCATGAAAATAGTCACCTCGGGGACCATATTTCCAACCAGACCCTCGCATGACAGTATACAGTATATTTGTATAACATAATATTTGTTCTGGTACTGACAGACCTTATTATGACCATACTGCCCTTGTTATCAACTCGGGCTATATACGTTTACAATGTAGTTTCATGTGTGAATTTCATGAATAAAGGAGAAGAAAAACAAATCAAACTCTCACTCACAAGAACCAGTCTACAGCCATGAGGAGGCTAACATCGTCGAGTTTGAAGCCCACTGCCGTCAACACCAAGACGAGAGTGACGATGCCAGCACTTGGTATACTAGCCGCGCCAATGCTACCTAGTGTAGCCGTTAGACTGCATTAAAAATAAAAAAGTGATTTTCAGACAGTAGTAATCATGATAATATGTCTTGGCTACGCAGGGTAGCCCCATCAGTGTTAAAACAGTTTCCCCTCCTCAACCTTTATCCCGGCTACCATAATAGGTCGTTCAAGCATACAAAGAGGTCCTTCCTACCGGGTACCCATTAACAGAACCTGGGTTAATTGTGCCAGATGGAGATTACTGTTGGTCTTGTCGTGGCAGGGATTCAAACACCGAACCTTGTGGTCCACAGTCCGGTGGCGCCTCCACTAGACCACACCAACTCTACCTCGTAAATTAGAAGCAGAATAGTCTAACGGCGACATACATGCGATGTCACATATTGTTTTTCAGCACCTCAATATTTAAGACTAGTTGATGATTCTAATTTGTGATCCTCCACCACAAAACGACCAATAAGTTGGAAATTTGGGTTTTTAAAATTTAAGCACAGTTTGAAAGCTTAGATTCTAAGCTTTAAAATGATATACAACTTGTCTTGTATGGACTAAGCAAACCCTTGTAAATTACAATGAGAATATCAACGTGCCAGACAGGCTAATGACCAAAACAATAGAGAAAACGGGCTCTAAAGAAGAGTGACCATTTAAGAGCACCTAATCTGTGTCCTATTGTTTGTTGCACAAAAGGTTGGGTCAAAACTCCCTAGTGTACACTGTGACGTACTGAGTGGATTGGGTTGAAACTGTCCATACCATCAGAATAGATATATTTCTATGTTTCTTTAGATTTTGATTATCAGACAGTGCATAGTTTTCAAGCTATACCAGAAAAGCGATGTGAAGTACAATCCCAGCAAGTTGACATACAGAGTTTTAATGTCCAGGAAAACATGGTCATTTTGAATGGGAGTAAAAACATATTTCAACAAGGTATTTAAACCAGAAATTTTGTCAGATGGTAGATTAATAAATGAACTTTCAGAAAATACAAAAAAAAAAAAAAAAAAATGTTCACCCCAAACCACCTTTTTCAGCTGTTTACTCCCATTGCGACTTATTGGTTGTTTTGTGGTGGAGGGTCACATTTGGAAAGTATCTTAAGATAATTGCGATCGATTGCATGTTATAAGAAAAGAACGATAACAATGATAAAAATAATAGTAATAATAATCATTATAATTATGTGATGAAATTTTTTTTTTAAATAAGGATAATAATAATAACAAAAACAACAATGATGATAATAATAACAATAACGATAATAACACAAATAGCAAGAACAACAATAATAATAAGGGATGGCGCAAATCCAAACTGGACGGACGAGTAGAGAAGTTCCCATTTTTTCATAATCATTTCTCTTTCCTTTGACAACATTGAGGATACCAATGATCTTGTCTATGCTTGAGCAATTCCGATGACAGGTGACAGGTGACAGTTGTAAGAAAAGTTGTAAGATAGACAAAATCTATCATACCACGATGTAAAAGGAGATTTGAAACCAGTTGAAAGGAAGGCGAAGATAGAGATATATCGAAACTTACAGAGACCCAGAATGGTCACAGCAGAATGAATGATTTCCATTACCAAGATGATGAGTATGGTGTTCAGGGAAAGGGAATGGAGACGGTGATGAAGGAATTGAAACAAAGAAACAATTAGTACGACGGCAAAAATAAAGAGATAGACTGATAGGGTGGCAAGTACAGGGAAAATACCGTGTTTGACAAGAATCAGAAAAGGTTCTATCAAGAAATCAATGGAAAGATGAAAGATGAAGTTCCACCACCAGAACCAGCAGCTACGATTGACTTCTGGAGCAATATCTGGAGTCAGCCACATTACCACAATCAAAAGTTTCAGCGTTTGAAGACCACCAAAGTATTTACAAATATTTTTCCCCAAGATGATTTGACAATCAGCAAGGATCAGCTAGAAAAGATCATTCCGAAGATGGTACGATGGAAGGCTGCCGATCCAAACGGAGTGCAAGCTTTCTGGAGTAACCGATTCACAACTTTGCACGAAAGGCTGCGGCTTCAAAATAATGGAGGAGACTGCTGTGAGTTCCCTAAGATAGAGATTATACTTGGGTGAGATCTAATTTGAGCTCCATGAATTAGGAAATCATAGAGCAAAAAAAAAAAAAAAAAAAAAAATTGGTCCCTAGCATAGAGTTTGTACTTGCTTGGGAACCAAATGGAGTTCACTGAATGGACATTTGAGCGTGTCGCCACTAACTCTAGTCTGCTAGCTATGTTGTGTATTTGACACAAGAAGTATGTCTTTAACTGTAGATGTGTTTAATTATGAAAAAAATGGAGCATGTCCGTTCACTTTTTTTGATGTACCCCATGTTTGTCAAGTTGAAAGTTTACATGTCAAATTCCAAGAAACACGGTATCTCGTGTGCCACCTGTCGGTCTCGTGGGCTCGCCTACCTAATTGTGATGATTCTACCAAAGGTCATGGGCACGCCATTCAGTTGGCCGATGAAAACTGTCGCTACGGCCTCGTAGAGGGCGGTCCCGTCCATGTTGACTGTTGCCCCAATGGGGAGGACAAATCGCGTCACCCGCTTGTCAATTTTCAGATTCTCCTCCAGACATCGGAACGTAACAGGAAGTGTCGCACCGCTGATATTCGAGGACAGAGAGAGAGAGAGAGAGAGAGTATGGCAGAATTTAGTTCGAAAACATGCTGCATTCATACAAGAAGTTTCCCTAGCCCCTCCACTATAATAATAATAATAAATGTGACTTATAGAGCGCCAAATCCATCTTGAAAATAAGTTGCTCAAGGCGCTGAAAACAAACCAAATTCATTATTAATTACCATAATATTGAACAAATAAATAACGTTTCAACTGTGTTTTGAAAAGATCTACATTCTGAATAGATCTCATATCTCATACGCCTACGCCTATAGTTCCTTTTTAAAACTTGGGTTAAGATTAGCAAGAGAGGATTACTCAGCTAAACTAACCTGGAAGCAGTAGCAAAGGCTGTTAGCCAGGCCTGAAGAATGCCTTCGAAGAAAGCGATTGGATTCTTCCTGGTGATGGCGTAGTAAATGGTCATTAGGATACCAAAATGGATGACCAAACCTAGCACTACCGTCAACATGTACATACCAAGGATGGGAACGATTTTCGACATGTTTTCCATAGAAAGGACTTTAGCGCAGATCAGACTCATGATACCCAAAGGAGAGTACCTTATTCAAAAGAAAGAGAGTCATCGAAGGAAGGATCGGAGGAGGGAGGGACAGAAAGAGAGAGAGAGAGAGACCAAAAGATCGAGAACAGGAAAAAGGAGAGAACAAAAATTAATGTTATGGACTCTTTCACATATTCACTTAGATGTGATGTTATAAAGGAATTGCTATAAACATGTCAAACGTGTTTAATTAATCATGTTAATTCTCGTACAAAAAATCATGTGCGATCAGCCCATTTATATTTCCGAGAACGTGTTATCTGCTGGGTTATAAATCATTTGCTTCTAGTGCACCAAGATTGAGGTTCTGGAACAGTCTCCGACAAAATCCTCGCACTTCATGGACTGTAACATACTGTTACGCTCTAACTCACACAGGCGTTTCTGCCCTCCTATATACTGGGACCTACAAGTGATTTACTCACAGCTCTTTATATAACACAGCGTGAGGGGATGAGGGGAGTTAGTTACTATGAGTCAGCTTGAGTATTATTCAGTTGTGAACTTCTGAATGTTCTAGTATTAATTGAAGTTGTAAGCAGCTACAATAAAGCCTTGACTAAAAAGTCTTGATTAAGAAGTAATATATGACATGGCTTCAGTCTTCATTCTATTTGTCTTAAACCGGCTAATTACAAAGACATTGGCGCCCTCTTCAGAGACCCCGGGTGGATTGGATTAATATCATTTTGAATTCAGAGGCACTCTTAGATATGTTCCAAAATAACATCCAAATTACACATTTCTGATAATATTTACTATTGAAATCTCTTTCTTCTTTCGAGAATAATTCTACTGAGACCAATGTAACAAGGTGAGTTTCATTAGAATCGTTATTACTGTCAGGAAATGGAATTTTGATTAGCTTACTTGAGAAGAACGACTCAATTTGCATATTATTTGCGTACAGGTGGTTGGAATTCTTTTGATTGACCAAATCACTTTGATAATTCTATGGTTATTATTTCTTATCATAATTATGTAATTGATGAATTTGGAGGATTTTGTTATCTTCTCATCGACTGAAACAAGAGTATGTATTTCTTTAGAAATATTGGCTGTTTTACAGTTTTACAACTCTGTAGCGGAGTGATATTTTCTTAGGGTGGTTCCGTGGTTGCACTGCTTGCAAGGCATTTTAGGTTTAGGTTTATTGCATGTTCCGGTTCTGGTGCAAGTCGGAACTGCAATCGAAGCAAGTCTGGAGAAGGGCTGATGTAAGTTCTGTTTTATCTTATTCTCAATTAGGGTTGTAATGAAATGTAATTATTTGAATAGTTAAAGTTTCAGGATAATTGGAAATGAAGACGACTCATTGTAATGTTGGATTTAATCGCTTTTACTTTTAATCCAGGAAAGAAAGTTAATTTGTTTCAAGGTTGAGGTGGTTAGTAGCCTATGAATTATAAAAATATTGATTTACGTTTTACTTTTTGCTAGACATTATCGTTAAGAATAATGTTGAGTGTAGAGAATACTGGATTATTTAACAAGATCCAAAATTTATGACTTTCTTTGAATTGAAGCGTAAAGATTTAATAGATTATTCAAAAGACAACATAGAGGGCGTTCATGTATAAACATTGTATTTCAAAATGGCGGCGCCCATGGTGAGTCATGCCCTAAGCTTTATCCATTATATAGAAGTTAATATGAACGTTTCTGATTTTGATTCTTACACTCAAATTTTATGCTTACTTCATTAGGAGTATGATCTGAACAGAGCACTTTAATTTTAACTATCAAAAGTTAAATCACTTATTTGATTGTATTGATTGAAACAGTTGCAACTTGTATGTACACTCTGAGTCTATGTATGGGTATGTCTGTATTCGAGTAACTAATGGGTATGTCCACACCACGAATAGTGGTCATATTGACCACTACGAATACAAAATGCAAAAATAGTTCGTATTTACTGTCGCGTGTAGTAAAGGTATGGGGGAAAAATAAGATAAATATTTTAAATACTTGCTTTCAAATTCAGGCATTAAAAATCTCACTCCTACCTCAAATGGCCGTTAGGAAGAACTTTTGATATTTTCAGCAAAATCCAAAGTCAAAATCTTGTCCAAAACCGGAGAAATCCCCGCCGATTTGTTTCGCGATCGCGTGTTGTTTACATACTGCCGATGTCTTAGACTAAAATCGGCCAATAAAATTTTTGTTCACGAAGAAACTCGGGATCGCAAGCGCACATCGATCTTTACGATCGCGCAAACAGAAAATCGGGACTTTCCGTGTATGCCACATAGGGACCGAATTTTTAAGGACAAAACTCTTTTGGGGAGATGTCAGCGCCCGCGGCGACCAGGAAATGTACACAATGACTCCGATAGCTCATTTCGCGAGAATCAACAGTAAATTACGGATTTGATTTTTGGAAATATCTTTTCCAACATCGGTGAGTTGAATTTATTGTATTTCTTGGATATTTAGTGGTCGGTTTTTGTAAATTAAATGCCGATTTTGAGTGAATGTTTGTGACTTTTGTGCAGTGGTGTTTTAAAAAGTTGAGGTGTATGACTGCCTACACTATACACACGAAGTATAGGAATGTAGCTATGGGTATGTCCATATTTGGGTTGTGGCTACCATTGGTTCGTCCGAATGAAGTACTTTTTCATTTGCAGTATCAGATGAGTAAACTATGACAATGTATGGTTGAGAAAACTTAATAGACAGAAATATGCAATTTAATTGTGAGTTACGCTAGTTGATCACAATTCGGTGGGAATTAATGATTCCACTTATTCATTTGATTATTCATTCTTGCAACATAAAATAACACTAGTTTAGTATCGGTTGTTTGATATCATGATTGATATTCCTCTTGTTTGGAAGGAGTAAACTTATTGAGAAATGTAATTTCTGCTTTGTTATTTAAGGAAGCCAAAACAATTTGCATGGTTACCTCGTAGTTATGATTGTTTATTGCTTTCCTTACAGCTGATCCGACTCCATCATGCAGCAATAGAATTGGTATCCTGGTATCCTGGATGGTGTTGGTGGTGGGTTACCACCAGTAGCCTCTTGACTTTGGGTAGGCATTAGTATTGTTATTGGACAATTTTGTTTAGAGTGTCAATTATATCCTATGCTTGTATATTTTGATAACAATTAATTTAGAGATGAAATATAAAGTAAATATCTAATTGTTTCTAGAGAATGCATGTAATTCAATATATGGATAACTGATAGAAATTAATACATGTACCTTTACAATAGCAATGTTTGAGTTTTATAAGACATTGGTGGAAATTGTATCATATTTAACATTTACAATTTATTATGTACTTGTGTGATGCATATGATACAATGTGTTATGGAATGGTGTTATTCATCATTGTTCTTTTTTCTCTGTTTATTGCAGGGTTGTTGTCTTTTTCGTTTTTTGTATACTCTACTTCTGTCATGCTTCAATAAAATCTAAGAAGCCAAGATCTGGTGTTCCTGAGCTTTCTTCCAAAGTTCTGTTCCCTAATATGGTACAACCCTGGGTATCTAATCCAACCCACCCCACGACATTACAATTAGAACATAGAGTTTGATTAGGAAGGAATACCGTAAAACTCAATACTAACCACATGACAATGTTAACAAGCTGCATGGTGAGCTCAGACAAGATCTCGAAGAATTCGATCATGACACGACCACGCTCTCCCATTCTGCTCAGTAGTATACCGAAAGGAATGGTGAAAACAAGGATACCTCAAGAGTAAAGAAGGAAAGATAATTCATTATATTGCAATCTATGGCTTATGTAGCCTTTTGAAAAGGCCCTCGTGACTTGGCTATTTTTCTCAGCAAGTAAGCTAGTAGTGGCTGCATAAGAAGACTAGCCGCCCAGCCCGGTGAATGCGCGATCGAGCGCTGTGAGTCCGAGGGCCTTTTGGAACCTGGCTTGTATTTCTTATGTTATCCTTTGTTCCTAGCGAGGATCTGCTACCTTTTTGGTAGGAGCCAATCAGCGAACGTATCTTCGCATGACGTCAGCATAAATTTGGTATGAAAATCGCCTTCATCTCGAGCTAGCGCGGCCCTAGCCTTTTGACAAGGCCCTCGTGACTTGGCTATTTTTCTTGGCAAGTAAACTAGTAGTGGCTGCATAACAAGACTAGCCGCCCAGCCCGGTGAATGCGCTATCGAGCGACGTGTCGCGATGGGCCTTTTGGAACCTGGCTTGTATTTCTTATGTTATCCTTTGTTCCTAGCGAGGATCTGCTACCTTTTTGGTAGGAGCCAATCAGCGAACGTATCTTCGCATGACGTCAGCATAAATTTGGTATGAAAATCGCCTTCAACAGCTCGAGCGCTGGCTCGCTCGGCACGTACTGCACCCGGCGCAAGCTACATCAATCATGAACGAATCACATGGAAAGCAAGCCCCGCAGAGACCGTTGTGATTGGTCGATAATCCTCGGTGTAGGCGTGTTTGCATACGAATGTCAACTCGTGAATAATTCATATCGGACGATGGAAACCCAGGTTCCACAAGGCCTCGCGACTAAAGTCGCTCGATCGCGCGTTCACCCGGGCCGTGTTGATTCTTTTCGTCGCCGGCTAGTCTCATCTCAGGCACAGCATGACGAGGAAAATAGCCAAGTCACGAGGCCTTGTCAAAAGGCTATGGCTTATGCGGAAGTTTTAATGCTTAAAATGAACTGGGAATATATTCTGTAATTGGTCATTGGAGAAACTAAAATTTTTGACTTGTTTGTTTATCTGAATTCATAGGTGAATGTTCTATTCCTCCCACTATGGCTTGAATTTGTGAGGCCTTCCTTAAACTATACTTTAGTAGCACCGCCGAACCGATTTTAACATGTCTAAAGCGACCGATTTTGAGTTATGTATTACTTGTTTCAAAGATCTGACTCATTAGTGCGAGTGAGTGGTTATGCCTGCAGTTAGTGGACCTGCTACTTTAGTTCAATATCTGTGGAAATAATTTTCAAGAAATATGTCTTGCATATCTATACAATTACATGTTACATTTTAAAGTGTGCTGAAAAGGAAAAACTGGGGGAAATGATACAGAGAGAATAACAGACTATCATTGGCTATTATCCCAATACTGATCAATGCATGTGGGCGATGTGTTATGTTTTTACTTCCTTGATATACATGTGCACGCCTGTTCTATTTTAAAGACTTATCCAATTAATATATCCATAAAAACACCACATCCTTCCTAGTATGACAGGTGCCAATGTATCTAATACGACCTCACGATATTAAATAATTCCATGACATTAAACCTAATCTCTTGATGAAAAATACAATAATATTATGAAAATGTCATGACTCGTGGTACTTGTGAGTATCTGGGGTTTCAAATTACATTCCGCAAAGAACATGAAAAACTAAGAGGAGATAAAGGAGGCAACATAGGATATGGACACCAGTGCTGGGGAGAAAAGGGGGAGGGAAGGGGGGGGGGACTGGAGAAGACTATTAAACAAATTATCATCCACTGATTGCATCATGAGAACGTCACAGCCACTATTTTTTAAAGATCTCGGGTAGAAATGAAATAGATACATTCCGATCCAGTAGGTACGATTCTATTCGGCCCTAGCTCCATGTTTTAGTTTAAATGTATGTGTACTGTTTTAAAATACAACCCCCCACCCCCCCCCCCCAAAAAAAAAAAAGAAAAAAAAAAGTGGCTCATTGGAAATCATACAATAGAAGTATGTGCTGTTTGCAAATGTAAGATTCCCAAAATTGACTTAAGAAATAAGTTATAGTGGATTGCAGAATTAAAGGGGAAGTCCAGTGAAGAGTTACTTGGTTTTAATTAAAGCAGAAAAATTAGACTTACAGATTAAGAAAAAGTTTTAGGAAAATCGGACTACTTATAAGAAAGTTATGATTTTTTAGTGACATAAAAAAGCTATGGAAAACAATGAAAATCACTTGACAAATTAGGAACTCAGAGTTTTGGATGTTATTGTTTCACAAGTCAACAATTATTTTGTTTATATTGGTAATACAAATTCTCAGTTTAGGTTAATATTATGATTTTCATATAACTTGAACCCAGTTATATCTATATGGTTTGTTCTTGCATACATAAACCTTTGCAAAATATTTCACTAACCCCACAATATTGAGATAT
The DNA here is from genome assembly GCA_025617745.1 of Heliocidaris erythrogramma. NCBI lineage: Eukaryota > Metazoa > Echinodermata > Echinoidea > Camarodonta > Echinometridae > Heliocidaris > Heliocidaris erythrogramma. The sequence goes on along the minus strand of CM046873.1, from coordinate 33,593,662 downwards.
TGAGATTGTTTTCACAATATTACATTTCCACAATCACTCGTTTTGTAAAGGGGAATAAACCTCAAAAAATAAATGTGCTTATATTATGCAAAGATGTAATCTATTCCTTCTCGTTGTCCTACGTAGTTTTACATTAAAATGCAGGAAAGTGCAAGAAATGGACAAATTACCTTTGACCCATTAAAGGATGGAACAATGAGGGCAGCATCACCAAAAAGTAAAGCTATGTAGATTATACCAAGATACATCTCCATACAAAATTTGAAAGAAATCCATCCAGAAATGTGGCCTGCAGAGTGCACTCACGCCATGCCCTGAAGTATGACCTTTGACCCTATAAAAGACGGGACACTAGTGGCGTCATCACCAAAGATTACACCAAGAGACACCTGCATGCAGAATTTGAACGAAATCCGTTGAGAAATGTGACCGCCAGAGCGCACACAAGAGTGCACACAAGACATCTATCAAAAGACAGAACACTGACGGCAGCTTTGCCAAAATCTGTCGGTTTCTAGATTTTACCAAGATACACCTCCATACAAAGTTTGAAAGAAATCCGTCGAGAAATGTGACCGCTAGTGCGTACACAAGAATGTGACGCGGCGGCGGCGGAACGCTGCTGAATCCAAAGTATCCTCCGGCATACTGCCGGGGGATACAATAATAAGTTTCTTATTAGTTGTTTTTTTTCCTAGAACCTTTTTTGATCCGTTGGTCTGATTTTTCTTCTTCTGTTAAAACCAAGTAATTGTTGGATTGAATTTCCTATTTAAATATTAAATCATCAGGATAGAGTCCTTACCAAGTACATTCATGCCGTCTTTGAAGCCCTGCTTCCCAACTGTGTTCGTCCCGTTTTTCACAAGTGTACACCATCCACCGTCTGTGGCATTTTCCAATGCGTCACCTTTCAAATCCTCGCAACCCTCGCCTGGTGGATAGGTTGAATTTGGTATAAGCACCATATTGTCCTCTGCTGAATAGACTGTATTCGCCTAAAACAAGGGATAAAAACGTTGTTTGTTACACTTGTTATAATCATTAAAGAAAAGGGGACCTACGATTGACGTGAGTGAATAAGCCCTCGAAAACTAATGTCCTCTTCGTTGATTTAGCTCTAAAATAGAGATAAACCACAAGGTGAAGGACGTCATCCGATCTTAGGAGCTCGGTTAAGTCGAGGGGTGGTGGCATTTTAGGAATGCTTCTTGGAGAGAATTTTAGTTTTATGCATTATGCCATCCTAAATCAACGTTTACCATACATTTAGCTTCCACGTGCACGGCTATTCCCTGCACGTGTTGTAAATGCCAAACAATAATGGTGGGAAATAATACATTGAAATTAAAACCATTTTTAATCATTGCTACTCCGATGAGTATGTTGCATAAATGTAGAAAATAATATATCAATTTTTAGGGTTATAAAGAGTACATAATAAGAAGAAAGAATCATAGCTTCGATTAGCAGTATACAGAGACACACAGACAAAGACACCCCCCCCCCCACACACACACACATACCCACGCACATCCACACCCTAAAACACACGGGATATCCAAGAAACATTATCAAAATATCACAGAGTGAATTATTTCCTAATGCCTTACCTGTTGGAAACATGCTTGTATCAGGTTGGATGGGAAAAGATTCCTGTCGTATTAAAAAGTGAAAAGTAGACAAAAGTATAGTAATCTCTTTATTCTACCTTTAAGGATCACAAAAGTAATATTTCTAACATGATACTTACTTACCTGATATAATATCAGAAAAATTTGTATTTTACCACCGTACGAATTATTACCGGTGGAGGAAAATTGGGGGGGGGGGGGGGGGGGTCTGACGTCTCATGTCCGAATTTATTTTTTCCCGTTTTCATAATTCGGCTATTTATGTTTATATATATTATCGAACAGATGTAAACTCCCTTTTAAGGAAGTTATAAATTCGTGTGTAACCTCTAACAGAAATGCAGCAAAGTACAAGCCTTATAGCATTGACAGAGGTAGCCATGCTGTGAAATGAAATGTCTATTTGTACAAAAATATGTATTCCATTACCACAGTGTATCATACCCAGGACATTTTTTTCAAATTGGTGGAAACAAAACTGAGGACACCCCAGCTTTTTTGTGTGTAGTCTGTTTATGGGTTTTACAGTTTAATATGCCAAATGAAAAGATGTTATCCCCCGTTTGAGAGTTTGGTCAAAAAGCGGTTTTTCAAAATTAGTCTTCCGCATTTGGAGGGTTTTGTTTTCGTTTTGTTTGTATCAGAAAAAAATGCCTTTCTGAAGAAGTTACAAGTGACTATGTTGGAGTTTAATACAAGGCATGCTACATAACCGTAATTACCCCCCCCCCCCCCAGTTCCTCTGGGTCATATCATAAACAAAATATGTCCAACCTTTGACTCCTCCTAAAACTCGTTGTGAACGTGTGGAAAAGTATGCAATCAAGGACATAGGTCATACTGGCCAATAATACTCTTATTATAAGTGATATACGGTAGTTCTTATAAACAATAACAAAATTACACATTTTTTGAGATTCATTTAAATTTGACATTGTTCAAATGTGATGTAGTTCACGGTTTTACCCACTTTTGTTAGAATGTGGGTGTGTGTGTGTGTGTATATATATATATATATATATACACACACCTTCTTGATTTATATATATATATATATATATATATATATATATATATATAGGAAGCCTTATAGGCGAAATATTGAACCTTTTGTGTCGGAGTCATTTATTCTGTCTCTCTCTCTCTCTCTCTATATATATATATACACACACATACACATATAGGCGTGCGTGTGTATGTACACACGAAAGTTAAGAATAAATAAAACAACCGTTGGAGAGAGAAAATATTACGAATTTTCGCTCATAGGGCTTCATCAGGAAATTATGAACTGTATTCAAGAGCATCCAGCCGGGCAACGCTATGCGCTATACTAGCGCAACAAAGTAAACAAAAAAACAGAAACACATATACATCTAAAACATTATAATTTCACCAAAATATCTAAAATAAGCTATTTGGATTTAAAAAAAGACAAGCATGGGGCCCGTTGCACAAAACTTGCGTTTCATCGCAACTCCTAAAAATCAAACGCAAGTCCTGAATGCGCACTTCTGATTGGCTGAAAATAAAGTTACGTTTGATTTCCATGAGTTGCCTTCAAACGCTAGTTTTGTGCAACGGACCCCAGCAGTGATAACTCCTTTGACAAAATCCCTGCCCCAAGGTTTCCGACTATTATGGGTATCAACTGATGTACAAAAACATTTAAATTAAATGAATATTCCGAAAATAAAGATCATTTAGGTGTCTTTTTTTTTTAAATAAAGTAAATATTCTACGCCTCGAGACCGGAAATGCCGGTCTGTCAGGCCTCCTGACAACTTTTTCGAGAGTTCACAAACCGACGGGAAAGTTCTTTTTTGGGGTTGTCGGTTTCAAGGGTTTGAGAGACTAGTAGGCTGTTTGGTCTACTGGGATGTAATTACAATATTACCTAAGGATATCAACGAAGGAATCAAGGGCATCTATAGAAGAATCGTCTCTTTCCTTAAGATCCAGGCTGTGGTTTTTTTTTGAGTCTGGCTTGCCGGGATGGATGGCGACGACGACAATGATCCCGAGGATGACAGCGATGCACGACGTCGTGAAGTAGTAAACGAGAGCCCGTGCTCCCATTTTGCCACAGGATTTCGTGTCAAGACTCGTTAGACCTTCATAAAAAGTCATGACAATGTAGAATATAATGACGCTTCCATTTTGTTCTTAAGATTATGAAAAATGTTGAACGCTGCCAATGCGAGTTCACAGCCGATATTCTTGAAAAATGAATTAAATGAATTTGCATAAATAATAGGATCATGTATGTTAGCATTTGGTGTGATATTATCCGTTGGTGGGGGATTTGTCTTTTTTCCCATAACCTCTTTGATGATTTTCCAAGTTGCATTAGTGTTGAACTGGCCTTTTTTATTCTATTAGAAAATGTAATTTACGGGATAATAATAATAATAACTAGAAAGGCCGTCAAAGGCGGCAGACCCACGCCTTAACCCAATAGGTTTTGTTTTGTTGCGATTATTTTTGTAAGCAGTAGCCATTCAAAGGGGATAACAAGAGGCACATCTCCCCCCCCCCCCCCAATAAATTTTGCCATATCCAGGTCATAGCTTTGTGTGTCCCCACCCTTGAAAAAATTCTTCTGAAAAAGATATTTTATTATTGAAACATCCCTCCCCTAAAAGTAATTGATTAGACATGTCAGAGAGCGTGGCGTGGTGAGAAAAAAAATGTTAGCAATTTGTATTCAGTGTTCAGTCATGTAAGTGTTAGTAAATGTATTCATGTTCTATCTTTAAATTACATTGCAATTGGGGTTGTTGTTTTTTTTTCATCGGGCTTGGATAAAATAAATATGACGACAAAATAAGTTGGATCTCGACTTCAAAATGCATGCGAGGCACAGAGCTTACTCACTCAGCTCAGTCACCACCCATCAACAAAGTCAAAGTGGATACTGGCGTGCATGTATTCGGCGAACCTCGATCAGCCACCAAATTTTGCAAATCCACACAAATTAAAAAAAAATACAGTGTTTGTATATATTTTACAACTACGAAATCCACTCAAACAGACATAAATGAGTTATAAACTAACTCAAATCTCAAATGACAGGACCGTTATAACCCAAAGAAAAAAGTTCAATCCTACTACAGTCAGTAAGGCACAGGCACTGTACTCCCTGGGGTTATGTACTCCCTAGCCCGACCAGATCGCCGTCACTTCGCGACAGCGCTGTGTATAGTTATGTACGTACAGCTAGCTACACAGCCCACTCACTCAGATCAACACACGCGAACGCTCGCGAGTGCGATAGACTCACTCACGTCGAACAAACTCACCAGATTTTCACCGAAAACAATTAAATTAAAATCACGTACTACACGTCCACCAGGATAAAATAAATCACAAAAACTTCCACAACAAAGTGGAAAGAACCGGGGAAAATAAACAGAAATGCACAGAAGATAAGAGGAGAAGCCGTAGGGGTAGGGTAGCCTGAATCTAAATGAATTTGTAGTTTAAAAAGGTATCGCGCGCAATCCCTTGTTGCTGGGATACGTTGGCTTTGAATATTCATTGCAGGCTCGTACGGATTTGAAGTGAAATGGCAAATAATGGGTCTAAAAGTCTTCTAAAATTCATAAACCTGAAATAGACTTTTGGTGAGACGAAGTAATGAGTGTTTTGATTGGCCAAAATATTTCTGCATCTGCAGGCGAAGTTTGGGGTCATCAATCTTTCTAGTTTCTTTCCTGTCACTATCTGAACTGAAGTTCCTATACTTTACTACAGGGTCAAAACTTCAAGGTCACACAGAATGTGCAGGGGTCAACCAATCATCACCAAAATCTAATCGATTCTTTCCTGTCACTTTCTGAACATTCCCTGAAAATTTGGTGCAAATCCGTTCACCCGTTCTCTTGTTATCTTGTACACAAACAAACAAACAAACAAACACAAAAACAAACAAACAAAAAAACAAACAAACATACGGAGCCCTTTACATAACCCTGCCGATTTCATCGGCGTGGGTAATAATACATTGTATTTATAATGCGCTTAATACAAAATGTTTCTAAGCGCCGAAGTATTATTACCCCGGCTGTAGCTAGGCTACCGAATTCGGTGCTCACAGCATTTCAGATTAATCTTGTTAATTTATTGCGATAAGTTTTATATGTCTTTAGGTTAGTGTCAGATGGATTGCGTAAATATAATTTATACAGGCGATTGCGTGTTTGTATGGACTTCAGTAAATCTTTCGCTTGTTTCTAATTTTGCCTAGAGGGATATTTTTATAATAATATTGTAATTGGCTATTAAAATGTTTGTATGCGGTATTGACATCATTTAAATCGTAGACATCTGCCCATCCTTCTAAAAGTAAATCCTGTTTCAGTAATTTTATATTACGTTTTGGTTCTTTGCGATATAAAAGCTCATCAAATGATTTAGTTGAAACATACTTTGCATTCACAAGTTATAAATATGGGTAGGTGATCGGAAACTTCAGAACACAATATCCACCCGATGGTTTTGTTATTATGTACGTTGTACAAAGTCAATCTGAGTTGAAGAATGTGAATTTATTCTCGTGGGTTTATTAATAATCGAAATGAAGCCATATGAATACATTAATTCCATAAATTTGGTTGAAATATTGTTATCATAGGGGAGGAAGTTGATGTTAAAGTCACCAAGCATAAAATTATGTTTGCTTTCAACGCCTATTTTATGAAGATATAAATCCATTTCATCACATAATAATTCAAAGTTAGAGTCAGGGGTCTATATATTAAGCCTATAATGACATTTTTGAAACGCAACACCGCCCCCTCTTATTCCTTTGCGATCTGCCCTAATCAACTTATAATCATAGACAAATCGAACATATCTGGAAAATTCTGATGTAACCATGTTTCATTTATTCCAATGATAGAAAATGCAAAGTTATTTAAGGAGTGTTAAAGGTTGTCAAAATATTTCTGTTCAGACTTCTGGGCCCATATTCATAAAGCCCTACTAAGCTAGTTGGCAACTATTAATGCTCCTTAGTTGTCAACTAGGCACTAATAGGTATTCATAAAACCCGCGAAGTTATAGTTGGTAACTAAACCATATCCATAATGCCTCGTTGGCAACTAAATTGTCCCTAGATGTCAACTAAATCTACAACAGCTGGCAACTAGACCGAAATGGTATTGATAAAACCTGACCAAGCTTAGTTGGCAACTAAATTTCATTGAAAATTTAGATTTGATGTAGAGTACCTCTAAATCACTAGTTGGCAACTAAGCATTATACACCGCCAGTCATCAGAGTAAAGACATGGTCAGAAATTTCATGGAGATTTGCGGGAGAAATGAAGAGGGTATATTTTGGAAGAGATGTGGATCACACATACATATTATGCAGATTTTCTGTAGATTTTCCCAAGAAAATGACTTTATGTAACATCATATAAATTATGATTTATGTCATAAATACCATCACCACAAAGAGAAAATAAATCTTGTTTCAGTGAAAAAATGAAAATTCAATTGCAAACTTGCTTCCCTCCCCCATAAAGAATAAAATAATGTATCATGTGACTTTTTGCATATTCCTCACACATTTGTCGGGGACGTATACTAGTATTTTGACAAGAAGACACCCAATGGTTTTTTTGAGGTAGATTTGTGTTAAGAACAATATCCTTAAAACAATGAAACCCTTCTGACAAAAAAATGATAGAAAATAAGGGAAAATGTGGAAGACTAAGTTTGACTACAGCCATGTGGGATTCCTTAATCATTTATTCAAACCATTTAAGTAACAGGCATCGATCAGTAGTTAATAGTTTGGGAAATAAAATCGTGCTCTATGGAAATTGGCCTGGCAGAGTATACAATCTACACATTTCCCCCTTTCCACCAAGTCTATTCTACCCAAGAGCACAGCAATCAATTGTCTAGTTGACGACTAAATCCTTCCCTAGTTTGATAATAATTGGCAAGATTCTTTGTACGGTTTTATGAATATAGATTTAGTTGGCAAATTAGTTGTAAACTAGACATAAAAGTCAGTGCTGCACAAAAATTGTGTAAAGTAACCCTACAAAAGTCATATACTCTCTATTCATTAATTCCACTCAACCAGAAGGCAAACAATGGCTAGTTACCAACTAGCTGAGCTACATAGTTGGTAACTAGGGGGGGGGGGGGGGTAGTTGCCTACTAGGGCATAGTTGGCAACTAGCTTAGTAGGGTTTTATGAATATGGGCCCTGGAGTTTATATGTAAAAGTGAAATATCATTTGGATTATGAGAAAATGTATGGTTAAGTTCTAGGGGTGTGTAATATTGCTATCGTCAAGAAGAATATCGGGAGTGTAAGCGTGTGAATCCATATATTGATACAAAAATGTAAAAATGCCGGTATTTTGGAGGATGATCAACTGCATGCGTGATGATATCGGTGCATTTGCAAGTGCCAACTGGTGTGTTTGTGTGTATACATAGTACAGGTGCGTCGGTAATTTCAATATACATGTACGAACTCAGCACTAGCGTCCTTTGGCAAGACATTAATTTACATTTGCCCCTCTCGACCAAAATGTAGTATGGCGTTACCTGGTGAAATTTATTCCTTGAATGCGGAGCGAAAGCCAGGGTAATAATATCCAAATGCACAGAGACATTATAACATTATAATGGGATATGCGCTTTGTAAGCAAAAACGTATAATTAATATCATTATTATCCATAAGTCATTTTATGCCTTACCTGTGATCAAACTAGAGACAATCAAAGGTAGGACGAGCATCTTCAGGAGTCGGACAAGGACATCACCTGGAAGACCAATCACTTTAATCGCAGTGTCCGATGGTTCAGCACTTCGAAGAACACCGCCGAAGAAGACACCGAAAAACACCGCAGTCAACGTGAGAACCAACAACAGGTTGGCTCTCACCCACTTGAGTGCTACCAGGCCCATGGACTTCCAATCCCTGGTCGAACCCGTGGTCGTCTGAGGCTCTTGCTCCTTGCCTTCTGCTTCATGTACCTCAATTACTTTGTCGTCGGCCATATTGAAATCTTTTTAAAATCCTGGTGATTTTAAGAATTACGCGATAAAGAGTATCATATGAGTAGACAAAGTCATGAAGAGTGATACATTTCATGCTATAACATGGAATATTTTCATTCTTTGAATATGAATAGAGTCGCTTAATTCACAAAGTAGCACGAACGACCGAGATCTTTCAAAACGCATTCCGAAAAAAAAGCGATTCAATTTTTTGCATATTGAAAACGGCTAATTTGACGTGTTGATATATTAGTTAAATTTGATAAATCATAATTTAAAACAAGAATAATCTTGTCTTCCCATTCATCTAGAAAAATAGAGTTGTTCATGTGAAATTTTAACAGTGCTAGGCTACAAACTTTCATGTCACTTCGTGAAAAAAAAATCATACGAGTAGTCTTGTATGAACCCTATGCGCTTTTGTTTTCGCAAATTGATATGATTGTCCGGGCCGCGCACTGCACATTAATTCGCTTTTCACTTTTTTTTTTCACGAAGTGACACTTTGGATGCGCGAACGTTCGTGCCACTTCGTGAAATAATTGGTTGGCCTTTTTTAGGTTTGTTTCATTTTGATCATACCGTTTTTGTGCAGAATAACTCAAAATTGATACTTGAAATTTCGTTATGTGATAAAGGATGGAAAATAGAAGCTAAAAATTGAAGAAAAAAAAAGAAAATTCATAATTTTGGCGTTCGTGCTACTTCGTGAATTCAACGACGGTATAATCATGTAGCTGTACAGCCATATGATATGGTGAAACAACAATTACCTATGCATATACCTATGCATTACTGTTGTACTACAATACATGACTGCGAATACCAACATAAGATATTATGCGAAAAGTCAATACGTTATCAAAAAATCAAAACAAACAAATAATCACAATTTTTTGAAGACAACATAAATATTTTGAAGTAATATCAACCAAAATGAGATTCATTCATTTTCCAGTAATCCATGCAATCAATTCCCCAGGTGGATTGGAATTTAACAATAAAACATATGAATGTCGGGGATTAAAAATTTGGATACATATAAAATTGAAAACAGTTTTTCATAAAAATAGAAGAAAAAAAAAACATTTTGTGTCGAACTGACATAGGCCCTACTTTTATTGAAATAAGAAATATCATACACTATGGCTAAAATGACCAAGTTATTTAGTCTGCGCACACGCGTAACTGCGCGAGCCTAATAAAACAAAACACGCAACGAACACAAACTTTTCATCTTTATCATAGCGATTGGTTTTCATGCAAAAAACCGAGTCAAAAACTTTAAAAAATTCTAATTTCAGACATTTTATTCAAATCCTCAAAATATTATCTTTCACGTGAAAACTCCCGAACTGCGTCTAAAATGAATAAGTGCGCAAATATGGGCACCATTGTTTTTTCACAATGTTCAAATGACACGGCCGCCGTTTCTTGTGAAAATGGCGTAGTTCTTGCTCTAATTTTTATGAGGTTTTTTGCAAACTTACGTTTGAGAGGAATATTAAAGAAATTCTTGTTCATTTCAGGTCAGAAGCTTACGTGCGCAAACATAGGGCTCCCTATCATATATTTTTCAGTCTCACCATCGCCTTTGATTAGGCAACTAGAATGACGCTCCACAAAAAAGAGCCATTTCGTATACATGATACAAATCACCCAGAAATAACCCCATTTTGTACGCGCACGCGCATCTGTTTTGGTGGACGCGCAACTTGTCTAACATGTAAAATCATACTGGAGCTTGCATCATGGTGCGCACACTATGGAAGCGTATAAAGGGAAATTGTATTCGGTGCAAATGCCCTTTATTTGTGACATGCGCAAATTGTAATTACGTACTGCCTTTATTGTCCTCCGTCTGAACTGGAAAAGACTATAAAAAATTTAACAAAAATAAACCATATGCCATTAATTTTGAGTATCTTAAACATTACGAAAAGAGAATTTTCTGTATTTCAAAATAAACATACTACTCATTTTCACTAAAATGATCTGAGTAATTCTTCATTCAATGGCGATTGTCGTCAACCCTTTCCTTAGGAACCAGTGAGGCTGCCCCCGAGAAAATGGATCAATTTTACAATAACTGCATAGATTTCCTATAAATGATGTTATTCGAATACAAGACGTGCACAACGATTCACATATTTCTCGAAGACTATGTCACAGTTCTTTATTGCCTTAGCTTAAAAATCTAGGAAAATATAACTCAATTGCTAAAGGTCATGTCATGAAAGTACTCACACTGTACAACAGCAGTGGATGTTTCCTGTCGAGAGCCGTCACTCTTAACATGCTATTCCAAAGAGGTTTGGCAAATGCAATGCCGAGATTTGTCATTAGTTATCCATTTCCATCCCATAATTAGTGAGAGGTGGCATTACCTACGTGATTTGCGCATGCGCAATGCCGAGATGTGCAACTAGTTTTCAATATCCATGCGCACTCATTGAGCGTATGATTTCCTACTTGATTTATGCGCATGCGTAGTTCAACTCTTGACTAGAAACAGAAATTGTTCACATAAAACACAAGTGGGGGACTAAGGAAAGACAAAAAGGAAATTTTAACTTTCAAGCTATATCGAATATTTAATGTAATATAGTTCCGCATATTATTACAGAAGGGGGAGGGGACTAAGGAAAAAAGAATAAAAAGAAATGGGGAAGTTATGCAGGCATATATTACTAATCAAAGGCTCCATGCCAATAAGTTATCTATAAGAGTCTGATAAGAAATTTCCCTTTCAAGCAATATTGAATTTTTAATGTAATATCTTTCCGCATCTTATTACAGAATTCAGTTGGTGTATTGATATCATTGTTTTCATAACAATTCAATACAGCACTAGCGGATCCAGGGGGGCCGAATCGGCCGCGGCGAAAAAAAAAGAAAAAAGAGGGGAAAAAGAAAAAGAAGAAGAAGAAAGGAGGAAGGAAAGAAGGAGAAAAGGGGGAAAGAAAATAAGGAAAAAGATAAGGAGGAAAAGAAAGAAAGAAAGAAAGAAAGAAAGTAAGAGAAAGATAGAGGGGGAGGGGGGGGGGGGGGGGGGAGTCAAGCACGTGCAAAACCCGGGCCGGTCCTGGCTTGTGGAAAATTAAGTCGGAATGCAACTTATTTCCCCCCAAAACCTCAGCCTAAACGCAGTGTCTGAAATGCTTAGTGCAAATGCGCTGACGATAATGCCCCTGCAAAGAAATTTCGAGCCATTCCTGAAGAATTTATTTGAAAAGAGCGGGCGCAAAAACGCAAAAGAGAAAGGAAACGGGGTTAATGAAGAAATATCATAATGCTTACGGATTATGCCCCCCCCCCCAAATCCGAACGGTTAATGCATTAGAAATACAGTTATGGAGGGTTGGAAATGCAAAAATTTCAAAAGCTCAGTTGCTTTGCTCCCTTGCCTAATTATTAGCTTTAAGGATCTCGTAATTTTGCGCCCCCCCCCGTATATAGTTCTCAAACAGCTTAAAGGGTTTAAAATTTGAAAAATAAAAATGTAATTGTCGTTGTTCTGCTCGCTATCATGTAATAAGTTTCATCTGAATCTTGCTAGATATATTGCGCCCGCAATAAACTGTATAAAACAGCATTTGCAACATTTGCAACATTTGAATGAAATCCCAACTTTCGGTCGCCTTGCTGAATTTCTCGACTACTTCTCAAGGGTTTTGGTTAATTTTGCTCCCAGTTTTAGAAGTGAGCGAATAGAAAACCGTTTATCAATGTACAAAATTCGAACTTCTCGATTGCTCAATAGCAGTAGTCAATTGCAAAATTTCCTGAGTAAAATGGACAGGGAATTACGGTTTTTAGGGTTAAAAATTTAAATTGCCGCTCGGTCGCCTTGCTCCCTCACTTCTACAATAACTTAAATAAGTTTGGGGACTCGGGGGTTGGGGCGAAACTTAATTGTTTGCCCCGGCGCCATAATCCCTAGATACGCCACTGGCCAGTATAGTTCTTAAATAGCTTAAAGGGTTCAGAATTTGAAAAAAATAAAGATGTAATTGTTTTGCTCGCTATATCATGTAAGTTTCATATGACTCCTGCTATATTTTGCGCCCCAATATAGGATAAAGTGTATAAAACAGCATTTGCAAAGGTTCAAGTTTTGAAAGGAATCTCAAATTCAGGTAGCCTTGCTGATTTTATCGACTCTTTGAGTGAACAGAAAACCGTTTACCAATGTATACAATTTGAGCTTCTGTACCGCTCAATTGCAGTGGTCAATTGCAAAATTTCCTGGGTAAAATGCACAAGAAATTGCGTTGTTTCCGGTTATAACATTTTTAACGTAGGTAAGTCTAAAGGCACTCTGGGGAAGGGGGGGGGGGGGGGGTAACTTCATTGTTTGCCCCGGGACCCCATAATGCCTAGATACGCCACTGACTTCACTTCCCTCGCCGGCCGGTCACCCCCCCCCCCCCCCCCCCCCCCCCCCCCAATCATGAACACGCATCGACACCCCTGGTTGGAGGTGATTTAATCTATATATCAATCAGTTTAATTAAATTCAAGATTATTTTTGAAGGTAGCTTCCAGATTTTGTCAAATTTTCAACCCTTGTACACGAGTCAATTTGTGTGTATGTGATGTCCTTACAATGCTTTACGACAATCGATAAGGAATTCAGACTAGTAAGCAGGGCTGTTGAACCATGAACATTAAAGCAATGCACAGGCCTATATGGTTAGGACACACTCACTGAAACGTTCATTGACTCCTTTGTCAGGGGTGGCGCAAGGGTAATTTCATAGGAGGGGCAAGACGACTAGCAGACAACGTTACTAAGCCTACGCACACCCTTTGAAAAGATGGAACTTATAATGAGAATGGAAAATTTCTTTTTCATCAGTTCAATTTGCTATACCCTACACCTACATTCTCTTTAATATCACATATTAATTTTTTTCTATTCTTTTTCTTTTAATTCTATTCTTTGCATAATATGCAGTTCTGCTCTACTCATGAACTGCGTGCGATTAAAGCGAGCCAAAGAGTCGAGTTTGGATATAAGTGGGCAGGCATAGTGCCCCCTTGCCCACAACTGAGATTATTCATGGTTTAGATGAACAAATTAATAATGACAATGATGATGATGATGATGATGATGATGATGGTCATGATGATGATAATGATGATGATAATACAAAAAATATAACCAAAGTACTTCAAAACAATAGACAATTGATGAATAATCTGATAATGAAAATCAAAGCTGGTGTGCACCTCCATTGACCGACCCACAACTGGGTCATTCCAACGAATTATACATATATATGAAAATAAAATAAAGCCTATATATATATTCTTTTTGTTTCTTCTGTTTCTTTTTAGGGGGAGGGTGGTCACTTGAAAAATCATAGGGGGCAACCGCCCCCTTGCCCCCTCCCCTACCCTGTAGCGCTGGCTCAGCGCCATCCTCGAAAGATGTCTTTCAGGCATCACGGTGAGTCGGATGACAGTGCAAAATTCGTCGATATCAAGCAATTCGCTCATGACGACGGTCTCCTGCGTTCTGATTCCTTTTGTTAAATATCAATTTTCAATATATTCACATTCAGAATTCAAATGTATATAAATGAATTGTATGTTCCAATGAATAAACAAACAAACAAAGTCACCCGATGTTCGGGCAGCAGAGCGAACTGCCCGAATATCAGATGTAAATACCTTATCTCGTATATTTTTGTAAGAATATTTCTTCTACAGGCTGTAAAATTAAAGTGCCAAAAATATGCTCGCTTGCTTCGCTCTCTCGCCAGATGTAGAATCCACTCCTGCTATATTTTGCGCCCCAATATAGGATAAAGTGTATAAAACAGCATTTGCAAAGGTTCAAGTTTTGAAAGGAATCTCAAATTCAGGTAGCCTTGCTGATTTTATCGACTCTTTGAGTGAACAGAAAACCGTTTACCAATGTATACAATTTGAGCTTCTGTACCGCTTAATTGCAGTGGTCAATTGCAAAATTTCCTGGGTAAAATGCACAAGAAATTGCGTTGTTTCCGGTTATAACATTTTTAACGTAGGTAAGTCTAAAGGCACTCTGGGGAGGGGGGGGGGGGGTAACTTCATTGTTTGCCCCGGGGCCCCATAATGCCTAGATACGCCACTGACTTCACTTCCCTCGCCGGCCGGTCACCCCCTCACCCCCCCCCCCCCCCCCCATCATGAACACGCATCGACACCCCTGGTTGGAGGTGATTTAATCTATATATCAATCAGTTTAATTAAATTCAAGATTATTTTTGAAGGTAGCTTCCAGATTTTGTCAAATTTTCAACCCTTGTAACACGAGTCAATTTGTGTGTATGTGATGTCCTTACAATGCTTTACGACAATTGATAAGGAATTCAGACTAGTAAGCAGGGCTGTTGAACCATGAACATTAAAGCAATGCACAGGCCTATATGGTTAGGACACACTCACTGAAACGTTCATTGACTCCTTTGTCAGGGGTGGCGCAAGGGTAATTTCATAGGAGGGGCAAGACGACTAGCAGACAACGTTACTAAGCCTATACGCACACCCTTTGAAAAGATGGAACTTATAATGAGAATGGAAAATTTCTTTTTCATCAGTTCAATTTGCTATACCCTACACCTACATTCTCTTTAATATCACATATTATTTTTTTTCTGTCCTTTTTCTTTTAATTCTATTCTTTGCATAATATGCAGTTCTGCTCTACTCATGAACTGCGTGCGATTAAAGCGAGCCAAAGAGTCGAGTTTGGATATAAGTGGGCAGGCATAGTGCCCCCTTGCCCACAACTGAGATTATTCATGGTTTAGATGAACAAATTAATAATGACAATGATGATGATGATGATGATGATGATGATGATGGTGGTCATGATGATGATAATGATGATGATAATACAAAAAATATAACCAAAGTACTTCAAAACAATAGACAATTGATGAATAATCTGATAATGAAAATCAAAGCTGGTGTGCACCTCCATTGACCGACCCACAACTGGGTCATTCCAATGTATTATACATATATATGAAAATAAAATAAAGCCTATATATATATTCTTTTTGTTTCTTCTGTTTCTTTTTAGGGGGAGGGTGGTCACTTGAAAAATCATAGGGGGCAACCGCCCCCTTGCCCCCTCCCCTACCCTGTAGCGCTGGCTCAGTGCCATCCTCGAAAGATGTCTTTCAGGCATCACGGTGAGTCGGATGACAGTGCAAAATTCGTCGATATCAAGCAATTCGCTCATGACGACGGTCTCCTGTGTTCTGATTCCTTTTGTTAAATATCAATTTTCAATATATTCACATTCAGAATTCAAATGTATATAAATGAATTGTATGTTCCAATGAATAAACAAACAAACAAAGTCACCCGATGTTCGGGCAGCAGAGCGAACTGCCCGAATATCAGATGTAAATACCTTATCTCGTATATTTTTGTAAGAATATTTCTTCTACAGGCTGTAAAATTAAAGTGCCAAAAATATGCTCGCTTGCTTCGCTCTCTCGCCAGATGTAGAATCCACTCCTGCTATATTTTGCGCCCCGATATAGGATAAAGTGTATAAAACAGCATTTGCAAAGGTTCAAGTTTTGAAAGGAATCTCAAATTCAGGTAGCCTTGCTGATTTTATCGACTCTTTGAGTGAACAGAAAACCGTTTACCAATGTATACAATTTGAGCTTCTGTACCGCTCAATTGCAGTGGTCAATTGCAAAATTTCCTGGGTAAAATGCACAAGAAATTGCGTTGTTTCCGGTTATAACATTTTTAACGTAGGTAAGTCTATAGGCACTCTGGGGAGGGGGGGGGGGGGGGGTAACTATATTGTTTGCCCCGGGGCCCCATAATTCCTAGATACGCCACTGACTTCACTTCCCTCGCCGGCCGGTCACCCCCTCCCCCCCCCCCCCCCCAATCATGAACACGCATCGACACCCCTGGTTGGAGGTGATTTAATCTATATATCAATCAGTTTAATTAAATTCAAGATTATTTTTGAAGGTAGCTTCCAGATTTTGTCAAATTTTCAACCCTTGTAACACGAGTCAATTTGTGTGTATGTGATGTCCTTACAATGCTTTACGACAATTGATAAGGAATTCAGACTAGTAAGCAGGGCTGTTGAACCATGAACATTAAAGCAATGCACAGGCCTATATGGTTAGGACACACTCACTGAAACGTTCATTGACTCCTTTGTCAGGGGTGGCGCAAGGGTAATTTCATAGGAGGGGCAAGACGACTAGCAGACAACGTTACTAAGCCTATACGCACACCCTTTGAAAAGATCGAACTTATAATGAGAATGGAAAATTTCTTTTTCATCAGTTCAATTTGCTATACCCTACACCTACATTCTCTTTAATATCACATATTAATTTTTTTCTATTCTTTTTCTTTTAATTCTATTCTTTGCATAATATGCAGTTCTGCTCTACTCATGAACTGCGTGCGATTAAAGCGAGCCAAAGAGTCGAGTTTGGATATAAGTGGGCAGGCATAGTGCCCCCTTGCCCACAACTGAGATTATTCATGGTTTAGATGAACAAATTAATAATGACGATGATGATGATGATGATGATGATGATGGTCATGATGATGATAATGATGATGATAATACAAAAAATATAACCAAAGTACTTCAAAACAATAGACAATTGAGGAATAATCTGATAATGAAAATCAAAGCTGGTGTGCACCTCCATTGACCGACCCACAACTGGGTCATTCCAACGAGTTATATATATATATATATAAAAATAAAATAAAGCCTATATATATATTCTTTTTGTTTCTTCTGTTTCTTTTTAGGGGGAGGGTGGTCACTTGAAAAATCATAGGGGGCAACCGCCCCCTTGCCCCCTCCCCTACCCTGTAGCGCTGGCTCAGTGCCATCCTCGAAAGATGTCTTTCAGGCATCACGGTGAGTCGGATGACAGTGCAAAATTCGTCGATATCAAGCAATTCGCTCATGACGACGGTCTCCTGCGTTCTGATTCCTTTTGTTAAATATCAATTTTCAATATATTCACATTCAGAATTCAAATGTATATAAATGAATTGTATGTTCCAATGAATAAACAAACAAACAAAGTCACCCGATGTTCGGGCAGCAGAGCGAACTGCCCGAATATCAGATGTAAATACCTTATCTCGTATATTTTTGTAAGAATATTTCTTCTACAGGCTGTAAAATTAAAGTGCCAAAAATATGCTCGCTTGCTTCGCTCTCTCGCCAGATGTAGAATCCACTCCTGCTATATTTTGCGCCCCAATATAGGATAAAGTGTATAAAACAGCATTTGCAAAGGTTCAAGTTTTGAAAGGAATCTCAAATTCAGGTAGCCTTGCTGATTTTATCGACTCTTTGAGTGAACAGAAAACCGTTTACCAATGTATACAATTTGAGCTTCTGTACCGCTCAATTGCAGTGGTCAATTGCAAAATTTCCTGGGTAAAATGCACAAGAAATTGCGTTGTTTCCGGTTATAACATTTTTAACGTAGGTAAGTCTATAGGCACTCTGGGGGGGGGGGGGGGGGGGGGGGGTAACTTTATTGTTTGCCCCGGGGCCCCATAATGCCTAGATACGCCACTGACTTCACTTCCCTCGCCGGCCGGTCACCCCCCCCCCCCCCCCCCCCCCCCCCATCATGAACGCGCATCGACACCCCTGGTTGGAGGTGATTTAATCTATATATCAATCAGTTTGATTAAATTCAAGATTATTTTTGAAGGTAGCTTCCAGATTTTGTCAAATTTTCAACCCTTGTAACACGAGTCAATTTGTGTGTATGTGATGTCCTTACAATGCTTTACGACAATTGATAAGGAATTCAGACTTGTAAGCAGGGCTGTTGAACCATGAACATTAAAGCAATGCACAGGCCTGTATGGTTAGGACACACTCACTGAAACGTTCATTGACTCCTTTGTCAGGGGTGGCGCAAGGGTAATTTCATAGGAGGGGCAAGACGACTAGCAGACAACGTTACTAAGCCTATACGCACACCCTTTGAAAAGATGGAACTTATAATGAGAATGGAAAATTTCTTTTTCATCAGTTCAATTTGCTATACCCTACACCTACATTCTCTTTAATATCACATATTAATTTTTTTCTATTCTTTTTCTTTTAATTCTATTCTTTGCATAATATGCAGTTCTGCTCTACTCATGAACTGCGTGCGATTAAAGCGAGCCAAAGAGTCGAGTTTGGATATAAGTGGGCAGGCATAGTGCCCCCTTGCCCACAACTGAGATTATTCATGGTTTAGATGAACAAATTAATAATGAAAATGATGATGATGATGATGATGATGATGATGATGATGATGATGATGGTCATGATGATGATAATGATGATGATAATACAAAAAATATAACCAAAGTACTTCAAAACAATAGACCATTGATGAATAATCTGATAATGAAAATCAAAGCTGGTGTGCACCTCCAGTGACCGACCCACAACTGGGTCATTCCAACGAATTATACATATATATGAAAATAAAATAAAGCCTATATATATATTCTTTTTGTTTCTTCTGTATCTTTTTAGGGGGAGGGTGGTCACTTGAAAAAATCATAGGGGGCAACCGCCCCCTTGCCCCCTCCCCTACCCTGTAGCGCTGGCTCAGCGCCATCCTCGAAAGATGTCTTTCAGGCATCACGGTGAGTCGGATGACAGTGCAAAATTCGTCGATATCAAGCAATTCGCTCATGACGACGGTCTCCTGCGTTCTGATTCCTTATTTCTTCTACAGGCTGTAAAATTAAAGTGCCAAAAATATGCTCGCTTGCTTCGCTCTCTCGCCAGATGTAGAATCCACTCCTGCTATATTTTGCGCCCCAATATAGGATAAAGTGTATAAAACAGCATTTGCAAAGGTTCAAGTTTTGAAAGGAATCTCAAATTCAGGTAGCCTTGCTGATTTTATCGACTCTTTGAGTGAACAGAAAACCGTTTACCAATGTATACAATTTGAGCTTCTGTACCGCTCAATTGCAGTGGTCAATTGCAAAATTTCCTGGGTAAAATGCACAAGAAATTGCGTTGTTTGAATAAACAAACAAACAAAGTCACCCGATGTTCGGGCAGCAGAGCGAACTCATTTTTCATTTCATTTCATTTATTTTCCATTTTCATATTAAAACGTAATTACATCATAATTTCATGAAACATTTTTCAACAAAATATACCCGAATATCAGATGTAAATACCTTATCTCGTATATTTTTGTAAGAATATTTCTTCTAAAATTAAAGTGCCAAAAATATGCTGGCTTGCTTCGCTCTCTCGCCAGATGTAGAATCCACAAATTGATCGGGCAAGTGACGTCAGTCCTCGCGGAAATACGTATATCTGCGCGCTGGCTCAATTTCGAACTCGACGTGGCAGGTGTCTCTTGTCCAAATTAATATACGTATTTCCGCGAGGACCTACGGGGGGTTAGGGGGTTTAACCCCCCCCCCCCCCCCCCCCCCTTGGGCTGCCAAGTAAAAAATTAATATGCATAGAAAAAAGCCATCATAATATGTCCAGACCCACATGTTATCATGGACTGCTTTTTTATGGTCTCCACTGCGTTAGTAGATGTCAGGAAAACATCACTTATGGGGGTTCAAAATAGCAAAAAAATTGGCTCGCCGCCATGCGGCTCGCGGACATCGCAGCTCCGCGGCTTTTTATGGTCTCCGTTGCGTTAGTATAGTAGATGCCAGGAAAACATAACTTACGGAGGTTCAAAATAGCATAAAAAATCGGCTCGCCGCTTTACGGCTTGTGGACGATGCTCCACATCGTCATTGGGTCAACCCCTTTGGAAAAAAAGCTAGATCCGCCCCTGCTATCAGATCGAGTTCGAAATTGAACCCGCGCGCAGATACAGGTACGGTACTCCTATGTAATGAGTTGATGTAATTGGTGATTGAACTTCCGGCTCCCCCTATTGGGAAATCCTGGATCAGCCCCTGATACAGTACAGTAATAATATCTTCTTTTCAACGGTGTTGGTTTTATACCCCTTATGTACTAGGTTCATTCGAATTATGCTTATATAATATATGTGAGAAGGTATGAAATCAATTCCACATCACATTTTTGGGTCGCGGGAGCAGAGATACAGTAAAATCGATCAAAGTTTGATGTTTCTTCCCAATTGTTCAGCGCAATGCGTTGACTGTTCATTTGCCCCTTTTTATTACATTTATTTTTTATAATGTTAATGACAACGAGGGAAATTGTGGGAGGGGAGGGGACCTAAGTTTTAATATGTTTATGGGGCAGGGGGGGGGGGGCACACAATCTCGCTCTCTCGCCTTCACCGTGCTGATGTTGACGCGCAGAAAATCTCACTCCCAGTTGGATGTCATCTCTGATGTATTGGCAAATTAAATGAAACAAAATGTTTTCTGAAATTTTGTTGAGTTTTGGGGTATCCACTGAATACAAATATTGAGAATTCTTAAACAATGGTATCGTGTGTTTTTTGGACAAATTGACTAAATCTTGATTGCAATACTATTGATGGTATTCACTGCATATGAAGTCATGTAGAGGTGAAGACATGCATTTCTTGATGAGCCACCTCGTATGGAGTTTATTTTAAATCTTAGATGCTGCTTTTCTAAATAGAATGTTGTTATCATTTGCTTCGATGTTTACAAAAGAGCCCTTAAGTTCCGTGTGCATTTGAAAGGAAGGAAGGGACTGTTATTCAAGGGAAAATATATTCCATCTATCAGTATCACATTTTTTTCAAAACTTCCCACTCTTTATCATGGTATATCAATGAAAAATAGTTCCTCCTCATTTTAAAAATTATTTCTTATTTCGTAAGCTATAGGGCATGTAAATATACAAGAAAGTGGGAGAAAAGCTCGGAATATTCTGAACAGTTTGAAAGTGTGATACACTGAGCATTTCCTAGATGATTGGCGTGAAAAAAAAACCCAAGGAACCAAACCAATACACTTCTGCACACTATATGTCACCCTGCACCACAAAACGACCAATAAGTCGCAATGAGAGTTTTAGAGTAAACAGCTGGAAATGGTGATTTGGGTGGAAATTTTAATTTTAAGTGTTTATTACTCTACCTTCTGACAAAATACCATATTAATATATTAATATATTTTAATCTCATTAAAAATAACCTTGTTTAGATTAATAAATATGTCAACTTGCTGGGATTGTACTTCACGTTGCTTAAAAACCAGGCGCTTTCTCATATTCAAAATCTAAAGAAACAAAGAATTATATCTATTTTGAAGGTCTGGAAAGTTTCAACCCAATCCAATTAGTACAACTTGTATGCTAGAAAGTTTTGACTCAACCTTTTTGTGCGACAAACAATGCGACACAGATTAGGCGTTCTTAAATGGTCACTTTTCTTTAGAGCCCTGTTTTTTCTCTATTGTTTTGGTCATTAGCCTGACTGACACTCTGACATTCTCAATGTAATCTACAAGGGTTTTCTTAGTCCATATACTAGACAAGTTATATATCACTTTTAAAGCTTAGAATCTACGCTTTCAAACTGTGTTGGAATTAAAACAAAATGTCCAACCTATTGGTCGTTTTGTGAAGGAGGGTCGCATATAAATTGTGCTAGGATAAAAATGCAACAAGAATAATTACATGCGCCTTCAAACAGTTTAACGTTTATATCTTTATCATTCGACTTCTGAGGAACGGGAAAATATAGCTGCTTCGTTTGAATCACAATATCAGTCATTGAATCGGGGGGGGGGGGGGGGTGTCACAAAGAGTTAAGTCTGACTTAAAGTCGCACTTATATAGGTTCAATAATATTCAAAAAGAGAAAGGAAGAAGAAGAAAAACAGACTTAAAATAGAATTATAACGTATATCGCTGACTTAAAGATATAATTTTCGTCTCAGTTAATATTAAAACATGCATATGGGATTGCGGATGTGCATTGTGTGCGTAGGTGAAACATTGAAAGGGGACGTGCATTCTATACACTCGCATGAATAGTGAATGTGAATGTAAAAGTGAATTTCATTGCATTATTTTTAAGCTGTTGTGGACGTTTTAATGCCGCGAGAGGCCACCGTGATCGTTACCTGATCATGACGTTGCCCCTCGGGGCGCAAACTTTGGATAGACTGATCGCCGCACAAACATATACGCTCCACATGAGCTCGAGCTCTCGTGCGAGATTCGGTCGGCTTCGGGCAGTCGAAATGTAACCCCACTTAGTCCAACGGACGCGTTCGACGCACAAACTTTGTGTACGAGTGAATTGGGCTTACGCAATCCTGACTTTCCCCACGGCCGCCCGGTGGCGTATCCCTTTAAAGGTTCATGATGCACCCTTTCTATATCCTATATATGAGACTTAGACCCCTTTTACATCACCCAAAAGTCGCGGCCAGGCCGCGACTCAGCCACGGCCTGGCCGCGACTTTTGGGTGATGTAAAAGCAAAAGGGGCCAGGCCCGAGGCCAGGCCGCGGCCAGTTTTCGGACCAGCTCAGGAGGTAGTCTGAGCCCGGGCTGAGCCGCGGCTCGGCCACGACCCGAGGTAGTGTAAAAGCAAACGGGGCCTGGCCGTGGCCGTTTATGCTAATGAGGTGCGTGCAACGTCACATTTTGAGCGATGACTTCATTCTTTCCCCGCACGCCCGACATAGTTTTATCATCGTCAATATTATTTGTTTACAAGTAGAGCGCCACAAACGGCGCATTCACGGAAGCGGGGCCAGGCTTGGCCGCGACCAAGCCGTGTAATGTAAAAGGGTGAATCGTTTGGGTGAGGCGAGTACCACCCACTGTGTTGGTTGGGGCCTGGCCGCGGCCGAGCCACGGCCAGGCCTCGCGACTTTAGATGTAAAAGGGGTCTTACATTCCATACAGCCTGTGGAGCAGATTAATTAATTTTAGTGAAAGTGAAAATGAGATCCATTTACAAACAAGGCTTATTTTACAGGCTATTGGTATTACAAAGATACATTTACAAGACGGAAGTTAACGAGATTGATTATAATAGAGGGGCAGAAATGAATCTGCCTACATTGCAAAAATCATTCATACCTGACTTTAAACGTCGCCTGAAAGTCAATAGATGCCTTTATAGTACATAAACAGATTTTGTCAATGGGAAGGTAACCTTCCACACACACATACATCGTGTAATGCTTAACGGTCTAGTTAAATTCTGATAATCAAAATACGTTTGAACGAAAGTAGATAAACAGTCAGACCCAACTCCGTAATACCGAGCACAGGTATATACTCCGAAAACGGCGTATAGAACAAGATGGATATAGAGCCCTCATCGTTCAGTATGAGACAGTGTGTACAAAAGGCATGTGAAAAATCTTGCAAAGTCAACCTGCCAACGATAAACATATTCTTAAAAATAATGCTGCGTGTCAATTATCTTCAAAATCCTTGAATGATTCGTCATATGAAGTGAATTTCATATGACAAACATTTGAAATAAAGATATCCGCAGCATTATTTTTGAAAAATATATTATCAACATCAGGGTCGACACTGCACGATTTCCCCCATGCCTTTTGTACACACTGCCTCGCACTGACTGATGAGGGCTCTATATTCATCTTGTTCTATACGCCGTTTTCGGAGTATATACCTGTGCTCGGTATTACGGAGTTGGGTCTGACTGATAAAAGCCTTATTGTAGTGTGTGATATAGAATAACATACAAAAAATGACGTCTTGTCTTTATAAAAATGAAATGAAATTTAAATTTAAAAATGTGAAATCCTGGTCTCTGACTGACTAAATCGAAATCCTAAGATTTCGAGCAATCCAACGAAAGTACACTACTTTACAAAGATTACCCTTGACTAATTATGTTCTCGATCCGATTAAAAAGTTTCTCATACTAAAAAAAAAAAATCTTTAGAAAGTACTGACTGTCATGTGACATACATATCATATTGTTCCTAAAAATGAAACATTTAACAAAATATCCATGCGAGAAGAAGTACGTTCATATAATTATAAAACGTCAAGTTTAACCTACTTTGATAAAAAATTCTCATGACGAATAGAACGGAACATGAAAATTCTCGCTACCCCAAATCACAGAACTCCTAAAGACGTAGAAGGCTCGTGCGGGTGCGAAATTGTAGGCATCGTTCGTACGCGATCACGTGGTATCCGCCATCTTGGTTTGTCCTTCGCTCTCCGGATTCATGAAGCTCGTCGCGTCAACGGCATTCATTCAGTACAATTTGTTTGATCAACACTAGGGTTATATGAAATCTTAATGAAATTGCCAGATTTTGTTAATGCTAGTATCCAAATGAACCAAGAAAAAAAGAGAGGGAAGTTTCTCTCGAAATACATTATTGCCAGTGTTACCAAATGTTGCTTTTGGCATTTTCATGCTTATTTGTTATTATAGAAATGCAGTCATCATCCAATCTTGTTGCTCATTTTGATAATTTTACTGCACTACATTTATTTACTTACCATATCAAACAACTTTGATCACTTATATAATTCCCATGGTTCTGGCAAATGAAAGTGGGAATTTATGTTATTGTATTCATATCCTGATGCAAGATTTGTAAGAGTTCGATATGAGGTGTGCTCATTTCAGTATACGTTGCAATATATAGCCCTCAAGAAAATTCTTTATCTTTACAAATCACTGTTATGATCCAGACATCTGTGTTTTGTTGAAGGTTGTCACTCTAAATAAGAACATTAAAAATACATCAAGTCCAACGAAGTGTCACAAGTCACGACTGCCAAATTGGAAAGAAGGTAGCTTTTGGAGAGGACTACAACTTAATCATTGATCATTAAAATTCTAATTTGACAAAAATAAAGTCATCACAATTCTAATTCGACAAAAAAAAAAAAAAAAAGCCAGACCTCCAAAATTCGCCCGGGGGGGGGGGGGGGGGGGCACTTTTCTTCCAAATGGGGGGGGGGGGGTGGGGGGTGGGCACAGGCCGGAAATGCCCCCCCCCCCCCCCCCGGATCCGCCAATGCTCTGATGATTATGCTTTTGATGCCTTTGCTGCACGTGCCAATGTCCAGTTTTATGCCAAAGTTATTTGCACAGTTGCAGATACATCTATCTAAGCTTGCTTATCAAGAATATCATTTTGGACCAGCATCGAAAAAAAAAGGAACACAAAGAAAGGAGCATCTTGAGTCTGGTGGGAAAAATATTGTTTATGATAAAACTGTGTTATACATGTAATATAGTTCTTAAATTTGTAATGAGAGTTTACTGTCTGTAGCATTTTGCCGGGCTATGGGGGCTTATGTAGCATTGTGACCACTGGCAATATGCACTTACATGTAGTAATTATTACATTCATTGCTACTGGTACTAATACATGTATTAACTTGCCAATGTTTTGTCAGTTTCTGCAATAAAACATTATTATAGTTTTATTGTTCAAAGATTTTGTGAACTCTGAATTATTTTTGGATAATAAACATTGAACTTAACTATTAAATTTTTTTTTCGAGTCCATCGAATTTAATATAAGATTTGCCTGCAACAGTTGATAAATCTCCCTTCTCCTGTCCTCTTTCTTTTCTATTTTTTCCCCCAATTGTGAGGTACGTGTACAATGTAAATTTATTTAGAAATGAAGTAAGCTTCTCTTTGAGTTTGTGTAATGCTATGAAGAGTGGCATGTGCATTGTGCGTGTGTGTGTGTGTGTGGGGGGGGGGGGGATAAGTGAGTGGGATGTACTGTTTGACAAGCTTGTGCTTCATTGTTGAGTGCCCTAGCTACCAGCCTACATATACATGAGGGAAAATGTCATTGTTCCTTGTATGTATTAAGAAAGAGAGAAAGAGAAGATAAGGTGAATAATATTGATTCAAGGGCCGCTAAGCATTTGTTAAACTGGGGCAACCACTCGTAGGATGGTAAGTTACCACTAACGGAACCTTCCCCAAGGTTTTACCCTTCTTCTTTGACCAAAGTCCATCAGCACGGGTTGCTGACATGACCTCTTTGTGTTGCCTTGACACTTCGTTGGTAAGCTGAACTGACGGATATACGTTGCCGAGCTTGTCAATAAATGCCAGAACTTCATCTTTGCTACATTGATCATCATCATGGGCGTTAATCGTTACGTAACTCTATTCATCATGGGGGGGGGGGGGGACGGCTATTGTGTCGTCCCCCCCCCCCCCCCAGGTTGAAATCCCTCGTAGTTTAACAAGAAGCCGTTCTCGAAGTATAGGAGCCATGAACAAGCAAGCGCATGAAGGTCCCATCTTGGTACCCATCTTTACGCCCCTCTCCTGCTTGTAATACTTCCCGTTGAAGTTGAATGCTCACAGAGTGAGAACGAGGTCAGTAAGACGAAGGATAGTGTCAGGTCTGTCGGGTGACTGATTTTTCCGTAGAAAGAGAAACGAATAGCACTGAGTCCGTCAAATCGAGGAATGTTGGTGTAAAGAGATTATAAAACTTACCCACGTAAATATTTACATTAGAAATTTGAATTTTCAGTTGAAGTCGGTTAAGTCGTTTTGTTTTGTACTCTAATACAGCTATTCTTTTTTATTTATTCTCTACCTACTTCTTATTCATCCACTCCTTAATGTTTATAATAATAATAATAATAATAATAATAATAATAATAATAATAATAATAATAATAATAATAATAATAATAGTGGTGAAAACTTACAGAGCGCACATACCGTCCAAGGACGCTCATGGCGCTAGCCCATCAACAGTTCTCTTTAAGCTATAGGTATGCTACAAATTTATGTTCTATTAAATTATTAGTACTGAAAACTTAAAACAAATTCACAACATTTGCAGCACCCACTGCGACTCACAGCTCCACCCGGTGAGGCCTGGTGCCCTCTTGCTACTCCGTTCACTGACAATTCAAGGGACAAGCCCAGTCAGCACATAACCCACAGGAGCCCTACCACCTGAGGCCACCAGGCCCCACACGGGTGATCAATGAGCCAATATATGTTTATTTCTTGCTATCCATGTTTGATTTTATGGATGTTATATTTTGTTTATATTAATTTTCGTGCATTTGTATATCTGATGAAAACGTTTGATTCTATATTGTGATACATATTGTATTAAACTGAAAATTATTATTGAAAAAATATGTGTAAATGGGTTGTATTTTTTTTTATTGTTGAGTGCATATTTGCATAATGTTATTGTCATTAGTTCATCCAGGGGGCGTTTCAGAACTTGTCAGATATTTTATCCGACAAATTTGTTCTCAGCCAATCAGATGCAAGGATTTCAGTAGCTTATAACAGTTGTCGGATAAAATATCCGACAACTTCCTTTCATGAAACGCTCCCCCGGACTCCTTCTTAATTTTAGTCCGTGAATGCTTTGAGAGGTATAGTGTTGTTTACTCAGACAGTGCATGCCTTTACTGTTTCTATTAATTTCATTTCTTATCAGACAACATTTTAGTTCCCTCTTCTTTCAATTGCTAAAAACATAAAATTATGAGGAAATTTCAAATATTGTTGGCGGATGCGTTGAGTACATACTTATATGCATAGTCTTATTGTCAGTAGTTCATCCCTGATTCCTATTTATAAATTTAGTCTTTGAATACTTTGAGACGTGGTGTTGTTTGCTCAGACAGTGCGTGTCTTTCCGTTTCTATTAATTTCATTTCTTATCAGACAACATTTTAGTTCCCTCTTCTTTCAATTGCTAAAAACATAAAATTATGAGGAAATTTCAAATATTGTTGGCGGATGCGTTGAGTACATACTTATATGCATAGTCTTATTGTCAGTAGTTCATCCCTGATTCCTATTTATAAATTTAGTCTTTGAATACTTTGAGACGTGGTGTTGTTTGCTCAGACAGTGCGTGTCTTTCCGTTTCTATTAATTTCATTTCTTATCAGACAACATTTTAGTTCCCTCTTCTTTCAATTGCTAAAAACATAAAATTATGAGGAAATTTCAAACATTGTTGGCGGATGCGTGGTATTTCAAAGATAAAAGGAAAATACTAATGGTTGGGGATGCCGTAATAAATTATAAAAATTATAAGCAAGTCGCGTACAAAAACAAAACATGTAAAATGAGAAAAAGTGAGAAAAACAAGGGCGATATAAGGAAATACAAATGGAGGATGTAATAAAAATTGTAAAAAAAAGAAAAGAAAAATAAATAGGCAGTAAAAGTTAGAAAGTTTATAAAAAGTTCTTTAACATAAAATCCATAATAGCATAATCCAGAGAAATAAAATTCGTTCATGACAGCAGTCCCATCATGAAAATGACACTGCCGAATTTAGTATTCATGTTAATTAAACAGGCTTATCGTACAATTTGATAGTATAATCGATTTTACAGTTCCTCTTCAGAGTGTTTGGCATCTGAGAAAAAGCTGTCAAAGCAATATGTTGCCATACATTACCGTTTATTTGTCGTTTTGTTAAAAAAAAAGAAGAAGAAAAATTAAGCGGTTGGAACATATACTTTTAAATTCATGTTGGTTCACATAGTTGCGAATATGTATCAAGGATATACATTGTAATTCGATTTACAATTTAACTTTGATAGAAATATTACAAGAATAGAACCACCGTGTCAGAACCAATTTCGTCTATGACATTGAAACCTCTATAACCAGAAGTAATCCACTGGCATCACATCCTGCGTTTCAGGCTACCAGGCTTGTAACAAAAATAACACATTTCCTGTCAGCTCTTCCCGAATTCATAATGTTTTCAAGAAGTACTTAAACGACAGGTAACGTCAATCTTAACTCTCTGTATGACACATAAATAATCTCCAATGGGATTTGTACAGTTTGTGCAAACGTGAAGCAATGGCACAGTAAAAGTGTTAATGTTATTCCAGATAAAAGGATTTGAGAATTTGCGATCAGTTTTGCACTAATAGAGCTGAATTAAATGACTGCATGTGGTGTTAATCGATTGGGAGTAATAATCTGAAGAAATTTTACACCGTAACTGTAGAAATATATATTTTTAATTCATCAGAAATGGCTACATGGCGTGAAGTTTGTGTCTTTTGATGGCTGGGGAATTATATACTTTTTACTTTAGGTTTTTTTTTTTTTAGCGAGATAACCCAGAAGTGTGGAACTGTCGCCACTCACTATTATCATTGGCATGATTTATGAACAAGTTTCTCTGAAGCAGCCTCTACTGATCATCATGAAAAGTTTTGCTATTGGATTTATGTATGCTTGTGCGTCTGTTGCCATTTTCGTTCCTGCAGGTATGAATGATCATTAATATATCTTTTAAATACCGGTCTGATAGTAAATAATAGAGTCACTGTTGTTCTTTGTGTGATCCTAGCTTCTAAAACTCTAAAATGTTAAATGGACAAAAATTTCCAGTTCATACGCTACTTTCTTCAATATTCCTTTCATAATAATAATAACAATATGTCTTGTTTACTCATGATACCCTTATTGGTATTATATACTGTTCTCCCTGAGGGCTCTGCAATCATGTTATTACCTCCATCGGTTTTAGCCGAGCGACCGTGATAAGGTGCTCAAACATTCATAAATCATGTTTGTAAATTATTTACTGCAGAGAATTGTTCTGTGAAAAGCATTGTTCAATAATCAACGTTGCCGAAGCTAAAGAAAAGGGTAAATAATTTTCAAAGCACTTTGAAGATTCCTTTTATCATAATATGATGTTCGCTGAGAACGGAATGTTGTAAGTCTGTCTTATTGTGTTTCAGGGGTTAATGGTGAGGCAAATACCAATGGAATTCGCCTTGTGGGTGGACGCAACCAATATGAGGGTCGAGTGGAGATCTACTACCGTGATGTCTGGTCGACTGTGTGTGACGATTACTTCGATGGAGCAGCAGCCAATGTGATGTGCAGGATGCTTGGTTTTGCGTCAGCCACTACCTCTTACTGCTGCGCTAAATTCGGCCAAGGAAATGGTGACAGAATGTTGAGGATTAGTTATTGCGAAGGGGATGAAGTTAATATCACGGAATGCAGTTATGATTTTGTTTCAGAAGAGTTTGTCTACTCTTCCGAATCAAGATACTACTGTGATCATTCGGAAGATGTCGGGCTGGTGTGCGATCCTGGTAGGTAGGCCATGCATATTCAAGAAAAAGAATAAATAACCTATATCGATTAATATCCTATTACTAGCGCATTTGAGAGTTCCCCCCCCCCCCGACAATTTTTGAACGAAGAAATAAAACTGATTTTCAGTCAAACAAGGTATTGCAAGGTGATAATTATCAAATTACTGTTAAATAATGGTAATTCCTCACAAATGTCCTGCTCGACCGCAAGCAACCGCTTAAAACAATACATACTATAAAACCGAACTTCAAAAATGAAGAGAAGGGGAGACGAGATTCAAGTATCCTCTAATAGGTAAACCCCAATAGACAAAATTGAACGCCGTTGTTGTTTCGAATTTAACTATCAACTTGATAATGATAATACTACTACTACTAATAATAATAGCTGTTTCCTATAAAGCACCTTACCAGTTAC
Source organism: Heliocidaris erythrogramma (assembly GCA_025617745.1). NCBI lineage: Eukaryota > Metazoa > Echinodermata > Echinoidea > Camarodonta > Echinometridae > Heliocidaris > Heliocidaris erythrogramma. Next base: position 33,562,501 of record CM046873.1, on the reverse strand, counting down.
AATGTAACCGGTCAATCTGCGATTCTGCACATTACAGTGCACATCCTCCACTCCTCTGAGGAGCATTCCAACAAGTCGCCTGTTTCCAAGCGCGCACATGCTAATTCTACCACAATGACGTTCGTATCCTATCGGGTACCTATTTAATCCCTGGGTTGAGAGGAGATGTAGATAAAATGCCTTGCTCAAGAGCATAAGTGCAGTGTCGGGGCTCGAACCCACCACCTTTGCATTCCCAGTCAAGTCATTAAACCACTCGACTACGACACCTCTAATGAGCGAAACTGTATAATTATCACCAAATCACATTTCAGCAACACTGACGTCGTCGAATCGCACGCCACACCTTATATTATTTGATTTGATAATATCATTTGCTTTAATCACTTTATATGTATTTTATCTTAAATAATTATTTTGTCTCTTGTTTATATTTTCATCATGTTCACATATCTCGCTTGTCAGGCAACGTCGAAATCGACCCGTTTGACATTCGCCTCGTAGGTGGAGAATCTCCATTTGAAGGTCGGGTCGAGATTTACCACGAGGACGCCTGGGCGACTGTGTGTGATGAACGCATAACGATGGAAGAAGCCAACGTTCTGTGCAGGATGCTTGGTTACATCTCGGCAAGTAGCTTTTACTGCTGCGCCGAATTCGGAAAAGGAGTTGGAGACAATGTGATTAGGGATATACGGTGTGGAGGGACCGAGTTGAACGTCACGGAGTGCGAGTTTAGTCACGTTCCACACCTACCAGGATACTCTTCATCAGATGATATTGGTCAGTACTGTGATCACTCGGATGACCTTGGGCTAGTATGCATTCCAGGTAATTGATAACGGGGTGAGGGGGGGGGGGGGTTGATGGGGCTGCAGCCCATTCACTTTTTGAGTAGACACGTCTCATATAATTTTGTTTAATGATTATGTAGAGTATATATATTTTTTAGAAGAGATCACATTTTAAAGATAATACATAGTAATAATGTTTGGCCGCTCGTTTCGCTCGCTCGCAAAATGTTGAAAAGGGTAGTTGGTATCCGGGCCGCGAACTTTTTTTTCCCACGGAACTTTTTGTCACCATCGTCCTTGACGCATGCGCAACTTTGAAATAGCCCTACAATGCTTGGAGTTGGATGGGGTTTCAAAGTTTCATCCTACTTTTAGTAAAACAAAATACAAGACGTTATTTTTGTAATGTCCAAACTGAGAGTCGAACCCACATACCTCAGGTTATATGTCCGAGGGCTAACGCATCTCGCCACAGGAAGACGCTGGGAGCAACCGTCATTATATCGCTTACGGAATAAACCCTATGGTTGGGAAATTTATTTAGATCGGAAAGGATCAGGTGCGCATGCGCCAGGGAGGACATGGACAAAAAGTTCGTGGGAAAAAAAAATTAGCACCCGGGCCGTCAGTCCCCACTTCCAAAACGTTCCATTTCCCTGCATTGTGGTACATGTAGTAATAATAATGAATAGAAACAGAATGACGCAATAAGAGGGATGTGATGGAAGAATGAACATAATAAGTAATATGAGGAAAGACGGAAGTAAAGATTAATCTTTGAATAACATTACAATGGGGAGGATTGGAAGTTAAGGGATATAATAATAGAATGATAAATACATAACGTAAAGATAGAGAGAGAGAAATGGTAGAAGGATAAATAAAACCATGGCGAAAGATGGAAGAAAAGATTATAAAAAGCACCCCCCCCCCCAAAAAAAAAAAAAAAAAATAATAATAATAATAATAATAAATAAAATAAAAATAACATAACGAAATTAGAGATAAAAAGCAGAAAAAAAATAGGCAAAATGATAGAAAGATAAACCTAGGAATAAAGAGCGAAAACACATAGAGAAAGATGGAAGCGGTGATAGAGCAAAACTAAGGGAAAGATGAAAAAAGTGAAGGGATAAAAGCAAGGAATAACATAACGAAAGATAGAGAAATAATAGAAGGATAAATATATAAGAATGAAATGAAAGATCAAAAACAAAATAACAAAAGCAAAGTGCAATAAAACAATAAGTGAAAATTCACTAAGATATTAATTGATTGAATAATAAATCAATCTATTTATTCACTAGATGATTAAGCAAATGTACTTAATTCATGCCATACTCCATCAGGTCACCCTTTTTTGTCCTCCCCCTAAGAAAATAATAAAAAAATAATAAAAATAATAAACATACAATTACTGCAAAAAAGTTCCAATATTTCGACCAGTGCACTGGGTGGGACGAGTGACCCTGAACCTAACCCTAATCCTAACCCTATTTTATATCCATGAGCATCCGCTATTGTCATTCTCCGTGACCCGTTTAATGATATTCCTCCATGCAATGGTCAGAGTCCTAGCAAAAGAGCAAACAATAAATTAGCCCAGTTGGTCATTAGATGAAAAAACGATGATAAGACCAAATGGTAATTAGACCAGACGGCTAGTAGACCAAATGACAATTAGACCAAATGGTTATTAGACTAAATGGGTGCAGACTACTAACTGAGGTTAGACTAACTGACAAATGGACCAAATGATGTGACCAAATGGGTATTAGACTAATTTGGCTTAGACCATTTGATGATTAGACGTAATGGCAATTAGACCAATTGATAATGGACCAAATGGTTATTAGACCAACTATTTTTAGACCAAATGGCTATTAGACGAATTGACTATAGAGCAATGGTAATTAGACCAAATGACAATTAGACCAAATGGTAATTGGACAAAATGATGAATAGACCAATTTGTTATTAGACCAACTGATATTAGACCGAATGGTGTTAGACCAATTGGCAATTAGACCAACTGGCTGTAGACCAAGTGGCAATAAACCGTGTAATACAAAATTAAATTAAGTAAACAGCAATAAGGATGCAACTCAGTGGTTGTGCCAGGACTGTGGTAAGTTAATGTTAGGTGTGGTAAGGTAATGTTAGGTGAGGTAAGTATAATTTAAAGGGATTATGATGAACTTTATGGCACTAACCAGACAAGCCCCAGATCGACAACAGACCGAACAAAAACCTCGTCACTCATCATCCTAAATGGCAAAGAATCAGCCGGTCTGGAGTCGACGTGGAGCCGGCCTGGCGGTGCGACCGGGGTATTAGGAGGACACATGATATAAGTGAAATCAAATACACTTTGTTTGAGGCAAGATTGTAGTTACTGCAATAAAAAGTAATAGGCCTTATCATTTTAAACATATTCAACAACAACAACAATAACAAACTGGAACTGCAATCATATCAGAACGATATGCATGCAATAACGTCTGTATCTTCTATTTCGTTGAGGAGATGGCAAGTGAGATATAAAGAAATGCATGGTAAAGCATGAAATAAGATAAGACGAGAGAAGGACAAAATTATTAACATGCATAAAAAGAGATAGAAAGCTAAGATGGGAGAAAATGAAGATGATAGAATGATGAAAACAAATATCAAAATAAGGAAAGGTATATAGAAAGAGAAGATGATATAACGATGAAAATAAGGTAAAACAAAATAGAAGGACAAAATGAAAGAAGGATGAAAACAAACTACATAAGAAAAGGTAGAAGGACGACTTGACAGAAGGATCAAATCACACGCCATGATGCAAGCCCTAACCAAAAATGGCATTCCATAGGAATTGCAAATTTCACAGCTCTATGAGATTCGAAAGAAATTTTATTATCTACCTAAATTTAAATATGAGATCCAAGAATGGAGGAGCTGATTTAAAATACACAGAGTTACTACCAATTCAAAACAAAAAAGAACGTAGGCGGTATCGGAGCCCTTTGTCGGCTTCCAGAACATCTCCAATGTTATGCGGCAAAATCAAATTCAGTTCACTGACATGTAGCCTACACGCACTGTAATGTAGTTATAGTTATAGCATGTACCCTGAGATATTTCACAAAATTCAATTCATAAAACTCACTGAGAATCACATTTTTCCTTACTTTTGGTCAATTTTCGGAGTCCACTCTCTGCTATGATGAATAAATATCCAGTGGAAATATAAATGGGGCATCAAGCCAAGCAGGAAAGAACAAAATTCAAAAAGTATTGTCACAGTAAAAAAACGGTACTGGCATCCAGACTGGAGCGCAAAAAAAGAAAAAAGGAAAGATATGGATTGTAAAGTCTTTGGCATTATGTTGATATTACCCTATGTATAACAGGTTGTATAAATAAATAGCGAGTATCCAATTGGTGGATATAACGTTACATATCATAAGTTATCAAGGTTTTAGTAACGTACAAAAAACAAAAAACGAAATGTTATCAAATATGGCATAATGTATTGCAGGGAACATGACGGAAAAATGTTCTGGTTTCCATTTTCTGGACATTATGAACATACAATCATGCATTACAAAAAACCATAGCGTCAGGAGTTTTGTTAATAAAAAAACCCCACAGAATTGCTGGTATTGGGTCGCTGAACGATGAATATTACATGTATTAGAAGCTGATAATGGTTGAACTTTGGAAATATCTCAGGTGAACCGAATCATGAAGACATGGAATTCAAGACCAGTTTAGAATCGAAATTTGTAGATATATAAAATTGTACATAATGCTTGCAGGGTCGGTCTACACTCCAAAGCCAATCTACATTCAAAATGATATAAAATATAAAGTCTTGGAAGACCGGTCCTTTGATGATTTAGAGGCCATCCTTATTTCGATTGAAATGAAAAATTCCTATCCCATTCTGTTTTTGAATTGGTATAGGCCACCCAGTTCTGGTCATGATGTCTTAGATGCTTATGAAAATCTATTAACGTTTATGTGCAATTTCAATGTCCATTCACTGATTATGGGTGATACTAATTTTGATATCTACAGAAAACCAGCTCTTTCACATACAAAAAAATATGATCAAGTGAATAAAATGTATGGCATTCAATATGTAAATACGACTAAATGTACTAGAATAACTAGTGAAACTGCCTCCCTTATCGATCATATGCTGACAAACCATCTCGACAATATAAAAAGGTCTGGTGTTCTTGAGGTATCCATGGGTGATCATTTTATGAATTATATGGTCTGGAAATCACACAATGTAACCACCCATAGTCATAATAATGTGACTTTTCGAAAGTCTAACGGTACTTGACTGGTGTTCATTTCGTGAGGATTTGTGGAAAGGTAATTGGAATGATATTGTAACATGTGATGATCTCGATGATGCCGTCGAGAAATGGGAAAATATTGTTGTTAATGTAATTAATAAGCACATGCCTTGGAGAACAAAACGCATGCAAAAGACATACTCGCCTTGGTTAAATGCGTGAATTTATAAACTGATAAAACAAAGAGATAATGCTAAAAAGAGAGCTATTGCTCAAAAGAAGGAAGAGTTGTGGAAGACGTATAGGCAACTGAGAAATAAAGTGACGTCAGTCATTCGGAAATCTAAAAAGCAATATTATACTGAGAAGTTAGCGAATTGTTCCGACAGAAATGAATCCTCGAAAATTCTGAAATCTTTTTTACCGAATAATAAATCCTCGTCCAACATCTCTTACGATAATTCAGAAAGTAAAGCAACCGAATTCAACAATCATTTTGCCGGCGTTGCGTTCCTAAAGAGGAAGTATTTATCGTTCCCGAAGACAGCAAAACACATATACCTTGTCAGAATAGACTCACATTTACTATTGTTTCCGAGAATGACGTTATAAATGAAATCAAAAAGTTAAAAAATAATCAGTCGGAATTGACGGTATTTCCGTTCAGGTTCTGAAGGCATGTGCAGATATTCTAAGTAAACCAATTACGTATTTCATTAATAGATCAATTACAGGGGGAAAAGTTCCAAAATCATGGAAAATAGCGAAGGTAATACCGCTTCATAAAACGGGGGACAGGTCAAACCCAGATAACTATAGGCCAATTTCTTTGTTGCCTTGTACTTCGAAAATATTAGAGCGATTAGTTCAATCTTAATTGTTACGTTTCCTTCAAGAAAACAATATATTTTCATCAGTTCAGTCTGGGTTTATGGCTAAGCACTCTACTGTGACGGCGCTTGTGAAAGTGCTGGATGACTGGATGATGGCCATGGATGAGGGCGAATATACTGGTGCAATATTCGTCGACTTAAAGAAGGCTTTTGACACCGTCGATCACAAAGTGCTGCTACAAAAACTGTTTGACATTGGAGTGAGGGGTTTAACCCTTAAGTGGTTTGAGAATTATTTAGTTAATAGGAGAATAGTAACAAAGGTCAATAATTCTTTATCGGAAGAAAAACAGTTAACCCACGGTGTACCTCAGGGTTCCATTTTAGGACCTTTATTGTTTTGTATATTTATCAACGATCTCCCTGACATTTTTAAATTGTGCCAAGTTCATCTCTATGCAGACGACACCGTAATCTATTTTTCTCATAAATACCGAGATGGAGGTTTTGGACAAATGGATTTCTCAAAACAAATTATTGATTAATTATACGAAGACTGATAGCATGCTCATTGGCACGCGTAACATATTAGCAAAGTATAATACCCTTAATGTGAAAGTGAATAATATGATCTTACAAAAGGTTGAAACTACTAAATACCTTGGACTTCATATTGATAAGGAATTGAAATGGGATATTCATATAAATAACATGTGTCAAAAAATTAGCAAGCTTGTCGGTTTCCTTGGTCGATTAAGACATGTTGTAAATGAATCAAGTTTAAATTTAATCTATAAATCGGTCATTATACCACATTTCGATTATGGAGATGTTGTGTGGCAATCTGCTCCTAAAAGTTTTCTTTCACCTTTGCAAAAAATCCAAAACAGAGCGGGTCGCATCATTATGAAAATCAATCCTTTTTCTCATACATCAAATCAACATATTCACGACAAATTGGGTTGGGACCTTCTTGATTGCCGCTATAACAAACACATGTGTACAATGATTTATAGGATTTTGCATAATTTCACCCCAAATTATTTGTCTGACAATATCACAATAAGAACTTCCAATTACACACTCCGTTCTAATCAGAATTTATATCTCCCAAAGCCAAAGTCTAATCATTGTAAAAGAACTTTTCTACTTTCTACAGGGGAATTTCCATTTATAACCAACTACCCAATGAAATTCGAAGTGCAACATATATTAGATCCTTTCAACTGCTATTGAATCAATATTATAAATGAGCATATAAGTGTGGGGGTTGTCTGGGTTCGGGTATAGTCATTTTCATTTTATTAACTTGTAACTTGGTTTGACTGTAGTTTGCAAATTTGATTGATTTGTGTTTTTTATTATTTTGTTTCTCTTTTTTTTTTTTTTAATTATATAATTGTGTTATGATATAATTTTTAATATATAATGCTATGTGGGACCCCAAGGGAGAACAGCGGCATTTTGTAAATACTGCTGAATTTGGGTCATCCTCCGTTTTTTAAGCTCATGTATACGTTGTATTTTATGAAATGTATGTGGTTTTCTTAATACGGAAATAAATACAAACAAACAGTCAAATATGACTAACATCTAGTCATATTTTACTAAATTAACTATTCCCACGGGCACCTGCATTATTCTATTTAAAACTGTCAGCTTCAGCTTTGAAGCGAACAGAATACTAGTTACAATAAACAGAGTCATTATAACAAATTTAAAGAATACTAGTCAGAATGACGAGAATCTAATTGAGAAAATGCGACCAGGCGATCTGGTCAATAAAATGACTAGGTGTGTTTGATGGAGTGTAATATGTGAATCTTATAACACACAATAAATTCCTCAAATAAGAATTTGCCTTTTGCAATTATAATTTTACTTTGGGCTGAGCTTCCCAGATATATTGCGGGCAAACCACAAAGGCTCATCAAACTTGAAATATTCAGCTTTTTTTGTGTTTGTTTTTTGCTTTGATATTGATTTTCTTTTTTTTTTATAAACGTGAAAAGAATCTTTGCAATAATTATACAATACTTTACTTGGGGTCCTAGCTCTGTACACAATCTGCATATTCGTGTGCATGGTCACTATGAAATATGATTCAATGCTTGGAAAAACTGAGTCAAATTGATTCAAATTGACGACAAAATGTTGAGGTGGACTGATAGGTCTGTTTAATTTCTTTTAGCATATTCCCTTTGTAATAAACAAACAGGTGAAGTTCGAATACGGGAAGGATCTAAACGCCCCGGACACCAAGACGGCAGGGTAGAACTGCGACAAGGTGAAACGTGGAAGCCTTTCTGCGCTGAATCCATGGACCTCAATCTCGCCATCGTCTTGTGTCGGATGCTTGGAGAACATACCGCTAAAAGCTATTATAATATGCAGTTTGTCGATCAAGGAGAGGGCGCTGTTATCAACGTCACCTACGTATGTCGAGGAGATGAGGACAGTGTCACTGAGTGTGAGCAACAGAGTAGAGAAGCTCTTAATTGCAGCGGTGATCAACGGGTAGCAGGGATTACGTGCGCCAGTCGTGAGTTTATTATGCATCATACATTTGGCTCCAAACCAATTTCATTCCCTGAATAATGGAGTTAGTAGGACTACAGCTGCTTATCCAATGCGTTGTAAATTTAAAGGGAAGGTTGCTCGAGTTCTGGGAAAGGTTTGTGTAATAATTTGTGAGCTTTCTCATTCTTTTTATGTTAGTTTGGAAGATTATCATAGTAGAATCCTCCTGAAAATGCCCTCACATTCAAAATATGTCAAGAAACAGCTGAAATGTTCAGGCCAAACATTTGTGTGTAGTCTCATATACACATTTCTGTGTGCAGTGCATGTGCTGGTCTTATCATGACCAGAACTCAACTTTATTTTTAACTACCTCAACTCACTTATAAATTCTCTCTTATCAATATTGAACGAGTAACGACCCAATCGTAATTAAGTTATATACGTTTATGGACATGTAATATACAAGCTTTGCTTTTAAACATGTCCAACTCTTTTTAACATCACTTAGGTCAATATTTTTGCATCATATACTTTACTTATTGATATTTAATTATGTGCCCATATCTATGGAACGACATCATTGTTATATTATTGTTGTTATTGTATTTATTTTATGTTATGCACTACAGTATTACGACAATATGATTGAAAACAGTAAATAAATCTGAAATCTAAAGACAGGGTGAAGTGATGTCTCTCATGACCACATCTGGTTGGAAATGGTCAGCTGACTTGCAAATACTCGTTAGTATTATAACAGACCCTTTTTTCTGAGTATATTATAACGTTTAAGAGAAGTCAGTGATATTATATGTAAACTGTTATCACATGACATTAATTGATATTTATTTGTGTCTCCTTTGATAACCCTTAAAAACTTAGTTCCAATCCGCCTGGTTTCCAACAATGCCAATGAAGGAAGGGTGGAGGTTTTCCACGGAAGGTCTTGGTCTTCAATCTGTTTTACATCGTGGGACATACACGCAGCTAACGTCGCATGTCGTATGTTGGGCTATACAGGCGCCTCTTTGGCTTTTCGTGAAGAGGAATTACCTGAGGCGCCCTCTGTCAATGTCCTGTTGGAGAATGTCGAGTGCGATGGAACAGAAAGAAACCTTGCCCATTGCAACATGTCTGATTTTAGGCGGGTGACATGTGACCTCGATGGATATGCTGCTGTCAGGTGCACGGGAGATGGTAATTAAGTTTAATACGGTGCTTTGCTTTGTCAAATTGCATAAATTTAATATTTTGTTCCTCAAAAATGTGGACAGACCTTCCTTACTATATACGTTTTTCCCCTTCAAATTTCTTTTATCATAGTGGAGCAGTATTATCAATTATTATTCAAAATGTTCCTGTTAGGGCTATATTATAGAGCCTGGAAAAGGTTAAGAGATACAAAGCGATAGATGGCGTCAACAATATTTCGTGTTTTACCAGATCCATCTCTGCCGACTCTGACCAACTCAGATTCAGTGGAAATGGCATATTGCCCAAAGTTGTTTCTCCGGTTCAGCACATGTCTTGCTTCCAAACTGTGATCAACCCGGCTTATTCGTATGATCGCTATACCAGTATACAATGGTGTTAACAATTTTCATTTTGTTGTAATATTATCCTTTCGTCTTTTTGGATATTATGTTTAATCTGTTATGATATTTTTAATCAACGTTAATTTGTAAGATCTTTTGACAGAAACGGTTGTACAAACAGCGGTGTCATTGTCATACATTACCAGTAACCTCATCCGAAGAGAAGAATTAATAAATATCAAATCTCATTCCTTCATAGTTAAGGTGCCTGTTCGCTTATCGGGAGGAGAGGACTCTACTTCCGGAAGAGTCGAATTGTTTTACTACGGCTCCTGGGGCACGGTGTGCGCTGCCGAAGACCTAGGCACGACTTCCACGCCGCAGTACGCGATGAACATCGCAAACGTAGTATGTCGCATGCTCGGGTTTCCTAGAGCGTTGTCGTACGAATGTTGCGGACACTATGCTCACGGCGTCGGAGGAATCTACCTGGATACTCTCAAGTGCACGGGAAAGGAATCCAACATCCTGGATTGCCCGCAGAGCGAACTAGGATTGCACAGAAGATGCAATCACTTCATGGACTTGGGAGTCACTTGCCAAAAGAATGGTATGTCTACTCTGTAAATGCTTTTATCAACAAGTTGTTCTTGGCCAGACTTGTCTGTCGTTTTGATGAGAAAAGTTTGCAGGAATCAGTGAAGTTGTTAAAATTGATATTGTTTTTTTCTACCAGGTGTATGTAAACTTCTGGGCCAATTATATATAACACTAAAACTAATTAATGTCAACTGTATGTGATAAGGCCTATGTCTTGTTCCATTACCACTTAGGCTGGAAATTGATAATAGATGGCTGAAATACGAATCACAATGTCAATATTATTTTTATCGTCCTTTTTGTCATATCTGTCTTTGTAATCCCTGTCAAGGTAGACGGTGAATCTCAAGTTAATGTGAGTTGGTTAGATCCAAGAGACGAAGAGCCCCGCGTTGCATTTTATCTGTACTGTAACACGTGTACGCAAGGGCGGATCCAGGATTTTGTATAGAGGGATGGGGCAGAAATCTTGAATCACTGGAAGTGTTGGAGAGGGAAGCAAAGAAAAGAAAGACAAACCAAAAAACATTTTCAGCTTCAGGGTGGGGTACTAATTGTACCTAAGATATGCCAACTGCTTGTTCCTCCTTAAATCGGCCACTTCATATACGTACTGCATGTGACATTTTCCACCTTTTTAACTTGACAGTTGATTATAGAATTCGCTTGATAGGGGCGTATCCCCACTGGATGGTAGAGTCGAAATCACTTATGACGGCTCATGGCACAATATATAATGACAACTACAATTGTAGCTATACAGCCCGAAGATGCCATTTGTTCTTGTAAACTAGTTTGGGGAGGAAGTTGTGTAGGTTTATAAGATGGAAAGTCCCGGATTTATACGGTAATGCTTTAATCAATGAAAGATATTGATACAGTTGATTATTGAATTCGCCTGTTTGGAGGCACGTCCCCAATGGAAAGACGAGTCAAAAATAAAGTCATACGTGTGGAGGTGTAGTGGTATAGTGGTTCATTCACTTGACTCTCAATCTCAATCCAAGGGTTGAGGGTTCGAATCTCAGCCCGGCACTAGCGTCTTTTGGCAAGACGTTAATCCACATTTGCCACTCTCCGCCCAGGTGTTAAATAGGTACCTGGCAGGATTTATTCCTTGAAATGCACTGTGCGCTATACGGCTGCCGGAGCTAAAGCCAGGGTAATAATATCCAAACCCTTCGGAAGCGCATAGGGACGTTATATCATAACTGGATATGCGCTTTACAAGAACGGTTTTTATTATTATTAGTATTATTACTAGTGTTCATGGGAGACCATCTGCAATGCTAGCGATAAAGGGTGGCTACCATCCCTTTTCTTGACATTTTATTTCTATAAGCCCTGTCAAATTTCACTGTAGATTTTCATCCTAGTATGGGGAGGAGGTTGTGTATAATAAGATCTTTGTATGGCATTTCACCGTGACGTTTGTAGGTGTTGAAGGTTATTGTTTCAATCCACAGTTGATTATCGGATTCGCCTGCTAGGAGGCGTTTCCCCACTGGAGGGCCGAGTCGAAATCAAGTCGGACAGTTCATGGGGGACTATCTGTGATGATAACTGGGATATGACCGATGCCAACGTGGTGTGCAGAATGCTTGGATATAGGAGGGCTGACAGCTATTCATGTTGCTCCAAGTATGGCAAAGTGTCCAAGCGTAAGCATATCATTCTTGACGAGGTCGAATGCGATGGATCAGAGGCTAACATCGGGCATTGTCGGGTACATCATCGTCACGATTGTACTCATGACGAGGATGTCGGGGTAAAGTGCGTCGATTGGGAAACCAGTACATCCACGAAAACAGTCCGCAAGCATGGTAAGCTCAGAAAACACAGAAGTATTCAGGATGATAATTATTATAATATACCATGAATGTATTGATTTGAAAGCCTAGCTAGAGCTTGGGCCAGACCAATTGCCAAGTAATATTGCAATGTTGATATCAGTGTTCATAATTTGGCGACCAAATACCGTGGAAATGCCCTTAGATGCATAACTCTAGATATGACTGATTCTTTAATCATGTTAATCATTATGATCATGGTAATCAAAGATTTAGTTTCATTTGCCTGAGTCTTTTGCTGACGTTAGGACCGTGTAAAATGGAATGGGATAATAAGCAGTCCATACAATATTTTTATTTTAATGGCGTACGGGTAAATCCTTTCAGGACATGAATTATTTAAGGCTGAAGTGATCACATTTTGTTCTTCAAATTAGCAACAGTAATATATTTTTTTAGTGCTATAATGTATTTGGTTACAACATTTATCGAAAAGTTGAAAAAAATGCCAATTTTGATAAAAACAATGAATTTTTTAACCTCTCATTGTGTTGCCAATTATTCCCATTTTTTAATTTTCTGGCATGAAATGCAATATGGCTATTCAACAAAAATGGTGTGAGCAGAAATGTTTGCTCTTTCTATTCATGCATCTGGTATATTTTTAGAGCTCTGAATCAAAAGTTATTTATTCCATGGGTTTTATTCTTATACACAGCGATGTCTAATATGGTTATATCCTTCACAAATATTCGTTTGTCTAATTGTTTGGCAGTACAAATTGTTGCATACTCCTTCAGTTTTCCTAAGCTACTCCCTCTCTTAAGCCTCCCGGAACCCTCTTCGCATGATACAGGACAATGCAAAATACTTTTTTTCACGCAGGAATCACCGACGATTTGGTCAGCTATAATGAAGCAACAACTAAGGTGCCATGGATATTGCCAGCTGGTAAAACGTTCGGTAAGACTTTGTATTCTGTGTGATTTTTTTCTTCTTCCCGAGACTAGATCTGTTCGTTGATGTGAAGCGTAATAACAGTATTGAATTAATCTAGTAGCTTATAGTATATAAGAAAAAAAAAACAAAACAACTTAGGCCAACAAACCCGAGATGCATACATAAGATACTTGAAAAACGAGAAATCGAAAAGGGAAAATGTTAAAAGAAAATTGCTCAGCAATTTTTTTATTTATCTTTGTTTGTACTTTGGTAAAAGTGTCATTTAGGAATATATATACTTTGAAGGTCAAATTTACCAAAAAATGTGTTGCCATGTTTTTAGATAGTAGTAGTTGCAGCGGTAAAACTTGAAGAAGTTTAAAGGTAAATAGCAAGATACTAGCAATACTAAGATGCTGTGAAGATTTATTAAAGTGACTTTGTTTACAAATGAGTGGTAAAAATAATTTGTAATACCGGACTGGGGATATAAACTCTCAACAGCCGCAGCTTGCAGTATACCCTTTAACGTGTGCAAAATGCTATGAAGAGTGCCACGCGTGCTACCTGTATTTTCACGCAAAGCCGCGAGACTGTTGTATGGGGAACCATCGGGTGGAAAGGTCCTAGCGTAGGGTATGTTACCGTGATACTAGTGGTCCTTACAGATATTTACACTAAAATTCACTGGAAATCACTGACGGCATACCACAAGATCTCGTACAAACCTCTTTTGACATAAGGAGAACAATATGAGACTATACTGAACACCTTTCTTTCCAATTTCCTTGTTTCTACCAAAACTGTCCATGAGCTTTAAAAGGGTAGACTTTAAATAAGTGTAGCAGTATTTGTCGTCGCTGTAGTGGTATAATCAGCAGCAGCAGTTTAAGTGGGAGCAGTATGAGTAGTGATATTAGATAATTGTTGGGGAAACAGTGGTTGTCTGTAGTATCTAATGAGGTCAATTAATTCATTTCTCTCTATCTTTATTTTAGGACTGGTGGTATTCCAAGTCGTTTACATCGTAGTCGCTGTGATTGTTATTGTCTTACTGACAATAAGAATGCAGCTTTACAGGTGCAGTATATTTCTATTACTTGTGAAAATTCATCACAAAACAAACCAAGTAACCTATAAATATGAATAGACGTGCCTGTTACATTGTATTTCTGTGCGTTTTTTATATTTTATATTCTAAACTTGCATTTTTATTTAATTCAATTTAATTCAATTCAATTTATTTTCATTTCCACAGAAAAATTTGACCCTTTATATGTTTTTCATTATGTACATTATTTTTCTAATACAACGCCTTTTACATTTTGTTGATGGCATAGTTTGTGAGTCAACTGGGTGGCGTAGTTTGGGTCCAGTAATGGGGTCTCTCTTACAAAGCAGAAAGGTTCGAAAGCAGTTCGTGCCATCTTCTATTTCCCGCTTCTTTTCTCTATCCCCCTTTTTAGAGGGTGGCACTTGATTGAATGTGTGTCAGTGAAAGGAGGTCCCCTGCCCCGACCCCTGTCACGCCCTGTCGCAACGCCACTTATTTGGGACAGAATTAACATGGAAGTAAACATGTAGTAATAGATGCATTCATTTGCAGCACAATATCAGATAATGGAGGGGGGCTCCCTGTTAATTCTGATTGAGCAAGGCATTTGATCTACATTGCCCCTCTCCACCCAGGTGTTAAATGGGTACTCCGTAGGATGCGAACGTCAGTGTGGTTGGATTAGCATGTGCGCGCTTGGAAACAGGCGACTGGCTGGAATGCTCCGAAGAGGAGTGGAGAATGTGCAATGTAATGTGCAGTATCGCAACTGAATCCAGTGACCGGGGTAATAATGCTGTAAGCGCTTTGGCCGGTAACATTCTAACTGGTAAGGTGCTATATAAGAAACAGCTATTAGTATTGTTACTATTATTAAACTATAAGGCAGCTGAACTTATCGGAACAAAAACATGTAGAAATTGAAAATGTTCATTTAAATGCCTTTGTACGAATAGACCTGTTCACAAATATATTAAAATTGTATGTATGCTTTTAAAACAAAGGTTGTTCTTGTGTCAGGTTCGAGCCAAAACACAACAAAAGAAACTAAATCAGTCATAAGAAATATACCGTTTAAGGTCCCCTTTATTCAAAGCTCACTTGTACAGGAGACTGATGGAGAATATTCGGGAAAAGATAAATCAAGTGGACATCATCAATTGTTCCAACTATTGATAGTATTAACACAGAATATCGACCAAAGAAGAAGATGTCCTAATGCAGGCTAATTAATAAACTATAGCTTTTAAGTGGAGCGAATGAATCACGAATCTTTACTCAAATAATACACTTGTCTTTGAACCATAAATTCAACTGAATCACGCAATTAAAACTCAGTAGCAAAAATTAAGTGCGCACATTCAACATTTCTTAAGTATTAAAGAAACTGCAATATTAATAACAATAAGCCTTAATATGATAAAATACAACAGTCTTTAGTCTCATCAAGGCAGTCCATAATATTATGTTCCAATTTGAAAGTGTCTAGGTATGAAGTTGCTATTCACACCTATCTCCATTCGGAAGGTCAAGTTCATTCATGTCTAATTATTCAAATGTGGTAGACGATCTCAGATAAACTGACTTGGGGAGAGCATATAAAACAAGGAACAGTCTTACCCCGTTTCGACGACACCGTGAATGGTGATAAGTTCAGTGAAATCTTTCCAAATCACCCACGGATGGTGATGCTTGCAAGGTTGACGGGGTTCGGCCACGACGTCCTACGGGGCGTAGCCGTGAAGAAAATGACTCTCAATCATGGAGCGCTACCCAGTACAATGAGCAACAGTCACACACTTCCACAAAGCCGATCCATTAAGAGGTAAGTTCGCTCTACCTGCCGTTCCACCGGGTAGCAGGAGATCACGCTCACAACGTCTAAGTTGCTCCCACACAGAAAGGGCCTCCACAGCTGAGTCCAGATACACGGGTAGCCAGAGACGTGGTCAAGGTAGAGATGAGACCCCATTAAAAGGAGCTACAACTTGATTTGTGGAGACAGGCTTGGTTTTCTTTAGACGAAAAGGCCAAAGGGAAGACACAGGTCTTCTCTCTCCAAAGACAAACAGGCAGAGTGCCTGTACAAGCTACACGGGTAAAGAAACCCCAAACACTCTCCTTTACTCAGCATAAGCACACACACCTTCCATTCAGAATAGCTCAAGCTCTTCTTCCAAATGAGATCGGGTAAACATGCTAAATAATATTAAGTCTTTTTCCTGTTTTAATCACATACTACTTGACCTTCTTTGTCCGACAGACGAAAAGCAATGACCTCGACGAACACCATCGAGATTCCTCTAACGGGGGCCAACAAGACATCTTCGCCCTCATGAGCTTAGCTGTTGCAGTAGAAGGGCTCATCCACGTCTACAATAATTTATATTTCTTATGAGGTGTTATCCAATTCCAGACAAATAAGAGAACGAACAGAATTGTATGCGGTATTAAGTGGCTTAATAAGATCCAGTAGCATTATCAAAGATAGAATCCGCTCCATAAAATGTCATAATCATCACGATAAGCATGAAATATTTTAATATCGTACTACATGACTTTGTAATATTATATGTTGAGGGGCCTCCTGAGATTTCTTACAAGCCCTGGCGCGATTTTTTTTTCACACATGTTATCGCGAACGCTCATGAATTATTCATAGCCTAATCTGCAAGATTGAAATGTGTAAACTCGTGGACTTGGCCGCAATTGAAGGCATCATCGAAGCGCAGAAGCCCATGGCTTTACACACAAGGCACACATATTTGATATCTGCGACAAGCTTTATCAGCTGATTGTCACAACCTACCTGACAAACGTAGGATAATACGAATCATTCCAAAACAAAAATTCGAACCCTTCATCTCAGGAAGCCTCTCATTAAACAATGTGTTAATTACAAAATAATGTAGGTGACCTGGAAATGAATACCAGAATGTGATGTGGCCAAAAAATGCTACCTCTAAGGTCCATCTTATTAACGCATTTCATACATAAAATGGTATTAAAAACAGGCCCTGCCTAGGGAGTTGCATGCGCAGTGCTTAATATAGCACCTAAAGTGCTGTTTTTGACGAAAGCTTTTGAGATGGAGGAGAAATGAGTGCGAAAAACAAGTATGGACTCATTGTTGAAGTTTTTCGTCTATTTCAAATAAATGCAATGATTTAGTTTCCCGGTCAGGGCCTCAATTTTACCTCTATAAACAAAAGGAAACATGATTCAAAAATTAGTCAATGACTTTGTAATGCTAAGTTTGATCAATACGTATTTGGAATATACCAAACATTTTGATAAATATATGATAGATAAGAATTGTACATTGTGTAAAACGCTCACTCGGTGCTATTAATTAACGCCCCCCCCCCCCCCGATCTGCTGTAAGAAGTAGCACCTGCATTGTTGCTAAAGCTGCACTACTAGCGCAATCATGAGCACTTGAAATGTGCTGAAAAGGCTCTCTCATTGCTAAAAACAATACTTCAGTCTGTCGCTACCAAACTATTACAAATCATTCGTATTATTTTAATTTTTTTCCGGATTGGAATAAAGTTCTACTCTTTACATGAGACTAATCTTATTTTGCATGTCATACCTTCATATCCTGCAAAACTGCCAATCAAATATGCCGCACCCAAAATATGGAACTCTCTACGTGACGAAATTAAGGTTGTCCTACACTTTCATCTTTTAAACGAAAAAATATAAGCTATATCTCCTGAAACTTTGATACTCTATTATTTTTGCCTTTCATTGCTCTGTCCTTTTGTTGTTTCTTTTTGACGTAGAATTATTTTTCGTATTGCATTGTTTCTAACAATAATCCATATTATATTCTGAAGGTTTAGCTATATTTTAATGTTTGGGGATTGACCTTAGGTCAAATGGCCTCTGTGAATCCCTGCACATTTTGACTTGTTTTTGCTGTTTTTATCTTCTAGTTTGTATGTACATGTATATACTTGTTCCTGATGTTTGTTATTTCATTCATTTTGTGGAAAATAAATGGACTGAACTGAACTGAATTAAAATTACTGGTGATTTATCGTACGTGGTAATTGATATAATTATATTCCCCCGGTTTTTATTTCCTTTTTTTTTCATTTTATGAATCATAATTATCTTTTGATGTAAATATGGAACAAAAATTATTGTTCGCAAAACCGATAAGTCAATTTTTGTCAAATTGAGATATTTGCAATAAAAGATCCCGAAAAAAATGAATAATAAAAATGTTTTGCTACTTTTGACCATAACTTCAGAAAAATACCTTTATATGTAGTGAGCATTACATCATTTGAAAGGATTTTGCACTATATGACAGTGCCCTTACTTTAAAATTTTCAAAAATGGACTTATCGCTTTTTGCGAACAAACTCTTCAAATTAAATTCAAACTGTAAAGTTCTAGGTCCTCATCTTTTATTTGAAATCAATCAACCTCTCATTATCCCGTCTTCTCCTCTAACTTGCACTATGTTCATTCACACGCCAAATAGTTTTTTTCTCATCCATAGGCTATATAAATCTTCAGATCATTGTTTTCAGATATGCGCTCTACCCCCACACCCCTCCCCCTCCCCTCCGCTCTCTTTCTCTCCTTCACCCTCTCTACCAATATGTCCACGATAATCCCATGCTCCCATACCTCTACATCCTCTCAGGGGCGTCGATCCTGGGGGGGGGGGGGGGGGCGGTGGGTAACAGAAGGGTAGTTGACCCCCAGAAAATATTGTGTGGGCAGAAAAAACTATAGCCCCCCCCCCCCACCCCATAAATACGGAGGTGAAAAAAGAAAATAAGGAAAAGATGATGCAAATCTCGGGCAATGAAACCTTCCAAACAATGAAATACAAAAGATATTACACGATGTTGTCGACTTGAGGTCTGCCGACTTGAGGTGGCGCCAGACCTCAAGTGGACTTTGATGTGGGTATTTCCATTGCTGCAATATGCATATACACACACACACACACACGCTCATATATATATATATATATATATATATATATCTATATATATATATATATATATATGTATATATATGTATATATATGTATATTTGACTAACGGGTACATTAAGTCGACACCTAACAATGCAGTTTATTCCGTCATAATAGCGACCCCTACATTAGGTAGACAGTTGGTACATTAGGTCGACAGTTGAACAAAGAAAAAGAACAAAAACTGTCCTCCTAATGTACCCATTAGTCGTTTATATATATATATATATATATATATATATATATAAAAAGACTGATTTCTGTAAACAAACCAATATATATATATATATATTGGTTTGTTTACAGAAATCAGTCTTTTTACGTCGGGATTTAAAATAACAAGGATTCGTGTTGTACCGACTACCTGGATTTTACCAGGATCTTATAGTCTAGTAGCAACATCTTATGAAAAGGATTGCTTATTATAACCTTATTATTCACTTAAACAGCAGTCTACAATAAAGTTCATTCGTGCAAAAAAGAAAATGTACAAGAAGATACCTCCACGCACTCACACACTTATTAACACATGCACTTATAAACACATTCTCTTTCACCTTCAGTTTCACTAACACACCGTACCGGCCTCTTCAAATTCAAAATTATGTACTCAATATGTTGATCTACTATCATTTCTGATTGTAAAACATACCAAATCTGTCAATATTACTCAGAGCGCGTCCAAGCGAAATCACAACCACATACCCTGCACTACCTATACACAATTCTCTTCATTACTTCGTTTCCTCCCACCCTCCACCCCCCCCCCCTTCCCCTTCCCCTCCCGCTTCACCTCTTTAAGACCTCTATCATTTCAAGCTCATGCTTGAGATGCGATTAGAGAAGTAGATATTGATCATAAACTGTGGATTTTGATACGTGTTTATGAACTCTTCATTTTATTTCTATCAAAATCTTCTGATCGATCGGATATCTGATTAGTTCTAATATTTCGATTCTATCTTTATTCGATTCTGTCTGATATTTCAAGACCAAACAATAAAAATCACGTATCATGGCATATAGGGACGGAAATATATATATATATACTGCCCCCTACAAGGCGAATGCTTGACATCAGCAATCGTGTACAAAGCTACCGTGACACACAATAATGACACTAAAACATACATCGGTAACACTGGTGGCACCTTCAAAGAACGATACAGGAACCACACAAAATCATTCCGCCACCAGAAATATGAATCCGAGACCGAGCTATCGAAATACGTTTGGGACCTGAAAAAGAAAGGCATAGAACATGAAATTCGATGGGACATAATTAGGAAATCAAACACACATAAGAGAAAAAGCGGAATATGTAATTTATGTCTGGACGAAAAACTAACAATCATCACTCACAAAGGAACACTAAACCGACGCTCTGAACTAATCTCGAAGTGCCGACATAACAACCCTAAACCACCGGACCGGAACCGCAAAAAGAATGATCCATAAACCCTTGCAGAAATCTCAGACTATTCATTCGTCTTATTCGCCTGATGATCGCTTGACTGCGTGAAACCGACGGTAGCGAAGACCGAATTAGTTATACTATATTAATGCTCTGCTCCGGCATTGAACACTTTAACTGCTGGATTGATAACCCAATGTATATATATATATATATATATATATAGG
Source organism: Heliocidaris erythrogramma (assembly GCA_025617745.1). Taxonomy (NCBI): domain Eukaryota; kingdom Metazoa; phylum Echinodermata; class Echinoidea; order Camarodonta; family Echinometridae; genus Heliocidaris; species Heliocidaris erythrogramma. The sequence goes on along the minus strand of CM046873.1, from coordinate 33,541,489 downwards.
GAAGGTAAGTCGCGTGATTGTGTTCTCGTCGCATGCTCGTTGAGGAAATTTGGCAGTTAAAAAAAAAGAATAGAAAAGGTTATGGTACCTTAAAACCTAACACACATTCCTGTCAGACCCAACTTCGGAAAACCGAGCACAGGTATATACTCCGAAAACGGCGTATGAATATAGAGCCCTCATCGTTCAGTGCGAGGCAGTGTGTACAAAATGCACATACTGTACATTGATGCCATCCATGCATGCGGATATGGCCTTGGAGTATATATACACGTCAAACTGTTCTAATTTGGCAATACACCAATTGAGGTTTCTCCCCTTCACAGGTAAAGGGTATGGGTTGGGCATGAAGCTACAAACCCGCTTCATGGGTTTCCAGAATTATTACTCCCTGCGGAAATTCAATGTTTAAAAATGAATTTATGAAATATGGACGGCACGTCAGCCCACCACTCCCACCACTCTAAGAACGATTCCCCGCCCGTGGGTACCAAAAGGTGGGGGCCGAAAGGGCCAGGGAGACGCTTATTTGAACAAAAAAAAGGCCCCAAATCCTTAGAGTAATATATATATATATTCTTTAAAATAATGCTGCGTGTTAATTATCCTGGTCAGTCCTAAAAGAGAGTCTGTGCTGTAAGACTACCATAGGCCATGTACTATAGCTGCTCCTGACTATATTGACACGGCCAGTTGGTAGCTGGTGTAGGCTTCTCTCAAGACACAATGATTTTCTGATAAAGTGTCAAACTAGAGTCTGTGCTTGCAGACTAGGCCTGGAATATAAATATGCACTTCACAATAAGTACAGGCACTAGGCACTGGCGTAGACAGACTTGTCGAAAAGAAGGGTGGTGCAGACGTGGGGGGGGGGGCACATAATCAAAAGAGTCGCATGGTTACAAGCACACACATTCGCAGAGTAGGGGTAGTGTTAAGGTCTTGACCCCTAAGTATTGCGGATTATCATTAATTTGGGGGGGGGGGGGGTAATGAACCGAGGAGGGAAGGGCATGGCCCCCCTAATTGTGCTCCTCTGGCTATGCCCAGATTTGCCTGCATGCGTGTCCCGAGCTCATGTGGCAATATGATGTGGCAATTATGAATTCTGTAAAAGAGATTGAGTAAGTATCAAAAACAACTATTTCAATTTCAAGGTCAAATCCAGTTAGCCAATAACCTAACATGTTATTGTAACCTTGTACATATGTCTTAGAATTTGCTCCGCTGAGCTGCCAGTCGTGGTGCTTTGGAGCTGGGCCCGGCTCGGGTATTATTCAGCAACCTCCGTACATCTTCGGTAAACGCATGAAGTGTGTGTGTATTCCCATATGCAGCATGCATTCGACCGAACTGAACAACACAACTGACAGACTACCACACCCTCGACGACAATTTTGTTCGCTGCTCCAAGATTGTTGTTATGCATGGCCTTGCAATAGGGGCAAGCAAATGATATTGAACGTACATGGATATCGAGCGGTGGCTCCCTTCAATTAAGGCGATTGTGCTACTCTGTCGATCCCTGATCGATCCTCGAAACGCGCGGTATAGTCCTCTGATTATTGCGCAGTCTTGCTGCACCAACGCCTTTGCCCACACGTCAACATTTTCTCATTTTCTCTTCCAGGAATTGAATTATTCATGAATTTGTTTTCGTAGAAAATTGACAAAAGAGTTCAAAGTTAAAACTAAAACTCAACATGTAACGTTAACGGGTGGGTCATATTGATCAGCTTTGTCTCATTGGCAAAGCCCTCTATCGTTAGAGTTTTGCAGGCTAACATTATAGCCTATTTTAGGCTATGGGCTACCACAAATAAATTCAGTAAACATTTATTTTTGATTTAGGCAATTGCTTGCATGCACCATGACATACTTTGCCAGTTGCTCTTGTCCTATTCCATTCGAAAGTTCACCCACCGTACCCTTATCAAAATAGGTCATCAGCTAACTCTGGGGTCACATGCATGAATACCTACTAAATCATTTCAACCATCTCTTTTTTTCCTTTATAATTATGTCAAATCCCCACCGTATCTTTCCCATCAAAGACTAGCAGGAATAATATCAATATGAATGAGGACTAGTCCATTACGCTGCGAATGATTGTAAGGGTAAAGTTATTCAAAATTTGCAGTTCATGGTTGTCGATCCGGGGGGGGGGGGATGGGGAATGGGGGTATATATCCGCACCCCCCCCCCCCCCCCAAAGGAAAAAAAAAAAGTCAAGGTGGGGGATGCCCTGTATTATCTCCCCAATATTTGTGGATAAAATAAATAAGAATTATGATACATCAACTTAAAACTAATAATTATCCAAACTCATTGTGTTTTATCTTTAAATACCATCACATTCTTTAATGATTAGAAGTAAGGAAATAAGAAATGCCATAATTTCAATGCGAAAATATCGAAGTAAATTCGTTCAATCGAATTGTTATTCTCAATTAAGGGGTTCCGTCCATTGGCGTAGATTCCAGCATTCCTTCTTTTCATTAAAAACCATTTTGGGATGCTCTAAAATGCAAGCTTGGGTAAAATGCACACGAAATGGCGTTTTTTATGGTTAAAAATGGAAAAATTTGCCGCTCAGTCGCTTTGCTCCCTCGCTTTGCTCCCTCGCTTGTACAATAACGTACAATAGGTACATTATATGAAGTGCATAATTGTCTATACCGCGCGCCGTTGGGGGCTCTCGATAAACGGTCGGACTGTGTGGGTTTTTTTTTTTTTTTTTTTTTTCTTCCCCCTTTTTTTTTGGGAGGGGGGGGGGGGGATTGGGGGTTGTTTTGTTTTGGTTTTTGGGTGGGGGTGGGTTAAGATACCATAGTCTTTTTTCAAATTTTTTGTTCATTGTCAAATTTCATCCCCGAGCACGCGACAATCACGCGACTTACCCGACCTTTTATCAGAAGCCTAACTATTCTTAACTTATTTTGTGATAAACTTGCTAAAACGAGTACAAAATTAACATTTGTTTTTGCATAAATACAAGTTAAAGCCAATTTTCTAATCCCATGTTTAGAGTTTTAACGCTTAATTTCAAGGGACAGTCAACTTGGAACTCATGGGGAAATGAAATTGTACGGGTCTCATAATCATTCAATCGTGTAATGTTCCAACAAAACGTGGTTACTTCTGGTTCGTCTAGCCATTGTTGTTTTATTGCCCTCCGCAATACTTCGTCCCCACGATTGCGGCCATTATAAATCACCCGTTATTGTTTGTGCGATGGAATTCCTTGTTCAGCCCTGCCATTTCCCCATGAGTTCTTACTGGTTTGCTCCTTTAGCCCAAAGCAGCGTGTGCAACTTGTACTATTGATATTCTCTGAAAGCGCCCTCTACAACCCAAATACTAGCCATGCCTATCAGATACGAATTTTGGCGCACTTCTAGTTTATTCTGTGACACTGTACGCCGCACCGGTGTCTTCCCATCCACAGATGGCTGTATAGGAAAAAAAAGGAGTTAGAAGAACAGAGGTATTTTAACACAAATGATTAACATAATGAGAAAAAAATACGTAGGCCTATCCCTAACAATATTACACTTAAAGCTTTAAATATCCCGCTCCTTTCCCTTGAAGAAGTTATGGAAAGAGTATCACAACTGCTTTACATCAATACTTACCACACTCATGCCATACGTTTACAGATTTGTTTACGTTATTTTCATCGGGTGTTAATGATGATAACAATAATGATAATGATAAAAACAGGCAATTTGTCAATTTAAATAGCGCAGCCACTTCACAAACAGTTATTACCCCGTCTTGCTACCTTGATGAGGCGCTCAGGCATACGCGCTGCCCATTTACTGGCGAGTGAAGATCGATGTCTTGCCAATTTGAAGGACATTGGTAGATACCATTGCATGGACCTTGGCAGGGATTCGAACCCTGTGATCTATAGTCCAGAGATCTATGCACAATACCATGACACCTCTACTTATTTCGATAGGCATACGGGCAGATTTAATTTTTTTTTCGCGAGGAAGCTGACGTCTCATGACATTAACTTTCAAGTTTTAAATTTTGCGAGCTAGCAATACCTTATAATGGTAAAAATGATATTTCATTTCTCGAGATAGGACCGACACAACAATGCACACAGAAAATAAAAGAGTGCATATGAGGGCATGTGAATGTATTTCTGACAAGTGCGTGTGTCTCTCTTATACGGTCCTATTATGCACTGCTCAGTGGAATGAATTTTATTATCGACGTTAGTGAATTAAGAACTTCCCTTGTGAACCGGGCTTTAAGGGCCCCTGTCATCCAAATGCAAGTTGATACCTGTTGGTGTGGAGTCCTACATACATCTAATATTTTGATATTTACACTTATAAATATATTTCATAGATTTTTGAATATTTTTGAAACAATTTTCTAAAACCTGCTAAGAACCACTTAAAAAATTCCTCCAGATCCCTTTCCCCCTGTGACATCATCTGTCAATCATCAGTTAGCTAAATACACTATGAACACGGTGACAAAGAGAGCGGACAATTTATGCAGCTCCTCATTGTACCCTCCACAATAGCTCTAGTAGACAAAAGGACATCCCTTCACTGCTATTATGTGACACCTGTTCTACATATTTTTACAGGATAGCAATGAATGGATGTTCTTTTGTTAACCAGTTCAATTGTGAAGGGTACAATGAGGAGCAGCATAAATTGTCCGCTTCTTTGTTCGTCATGTTCATAGTGATAGCGAGTTTGCAAGTGATAGTGGTATTTAACTTTGTCAAAGCGGACACATGTTACAATACAACGTACAATACCAACATAGGAGTTGTTATATGTCAGTTATGAGTGAGTGCTGAGCTGGGGGATCACTGTCTATTGTATTGCAGAATAGATAGTGGTATGTAATTTCCCCAGCTCAGCACACACTTATAATCGAATTGAATACTTTCATACAATACCTCCTCATTGCCTTTGTTTTCCTGCTGATGCTACAGCATGTCTGACATAGCAACTCATATGTTGGTATTGTATGTTGTATTGTAACCGGTGTCAGCTTTGATATTGGTTTCGGCAGAGTTGAGGTGGAATGAAGTCACTAAAGCGTTCGTTGTACGGAATAAACCGAAACTCTGAGGAGTGAATGAGGGGCGATTTATTTAACGATAACGCCACTGTTTTACCCATTTCCATTAAATAACTTTGAAAAACAAGACATATTTTTAATGTAAAAATGGACACAAATATTTATGATCGATTCAGCTTTCTTGGTTAACTCTGCCACGATTGCAAACGTAGATGACGCCATTATAAATGTCCCTTAAATTGACCAAGAGCGTCATATTAACGGTGATTGGTACTATGACTCTATTCGTCTATTTAAGTGTGAGACTGGGTTGTATAATCAACTCTAAAGTTTAAACTAACGTATTGTTATCATTGTTACTGGTGTGATATAATAGCTGGTATCGTCTATTTTATGTGCATATGTTTAGCTCTCTCTCTCTCTCTCTCTCTGCCCCAACACGGAAATTATACTCTATTGTCTCTTATTGTCTGTTTCGTCTCTTAATTATATCGCCATTCTTTATGTCATATTAAAAAGAACATCAATAATGCTTGCCGCTATATTTAATTAAAACACACCACCGGGTAGCTATAAAGCAACAATGATTAATTCTTTTAGGCCTAGTAGTGCCATGAAAAGCACTCAAGCAAATTGGTTTACCTTGGATCTTATATGATAGTGCTTGGAGTATAAAAGCATTTTTGCCTCTAAGAATACAAAGGGGTACTCGATTTTCAAACGTTCATTTTCTGAACGTTCACAATTCCGAAACACAAAATTCCCATACCAGGGGTTCCATAAGCTGATAAGTCAGAAATGAAACAGGGCTCTCGATTCTGAACATTTGTTGCATTATTCCGAATGTTCGTTATTAAGGTTTGTTATTCAGAAAGTTCATTTTTCCAAAGGGTCATATTTCCGAAAATGAATTAGGGTTCGTAATTCCGAAAAAAGACCAAAAAAAAGGTTCATAGTTAAGAAAATGAAATAGAGTTCATTATTCCAAAGATTCATAATTCCATTTTTCCGGAATCATGAACCTTTGGAATTGTGTACCCTACTCTCTAAATGAAAAGGAATGAATTTGCCACATTAAGAGTGGATGAACTTTCACTCCAAATTGAGTGGTAAAGCACTCCCTTTTGAGTGAGCATGCCGATATTCCTTCATCAGCCGTCTCACTCACTGACAGAACGAGCCTGTGTTCCGCTCAATATCGTATGCAGACTGAATTATTTTCACTCGTGAGCACCGAGTGACGCAAGGCTTGTCATTGGTTAATGGCAAGCCTCTGAAAATTGTTGTTTCTTTGTTTCTTTGTTGTGAACAAAACTACAGGCAGCACTCTTGAAAAAGAGTGGTTAATACTCTAACGAACGAGAGCTGAATACTTTATAAGTGACAGCACATCGGTTATAACGTGCAAACCAAGCTTCAGGCAGGAAAATTAGTATATTTAAATGTTATAGGAGTTTTATAATGACTCATTTTGATAGATTACTTCTTGATAACGTTGTCTTGCCGCGAGTATGTGGTTACATTTGATATTCAGTAGAGATTATGTTGATGTAATGAAAGTGTTAGTATACTAACTGTTACGTCAATGATTTGTTATATGGATACATAGTACGTAGTACATCCCTACAGTGATATGATTGTGTGCTTTACACTAGCCATCACACTGTATCCGCCCCCATCATGACCAATCAGCCAATCCGCAGGGTTTATGCACGCTTGGGCTAAAATCACTTGGTCTAATTTCCAGATGGGCTACCTTCGTTCGGGCTAAACCCTTTTGGTCCACTCTTCATTTGGTCTAATTTGCACTTGGTCTAATAACCAGAAGGTCTAATGACCACTTGGGCTAATTATCACTTGGTCTAATTACCATTTGGTCTCATTACCATTTCGCCTACTTTATTTTGTTGTCATTGGTCTACTACCAGTTCGTCTAATGTCAGTTTGTCTAATTCCCAGTCAGTCTAAAACTAGTTGGTCTACAGGCATTTCGTCTAAAATCCACTTGGTCCAGTATCCTTTTGGTCTACGTAGCATTTATATGGTCTAATGTGCAGTTGGTCTAACTTTCATTTAGTCCATTTTCCATTTAGTCTAATTGTCAGTTGGTCTAAATGCCAGTTTGTCTAAACATCACTTTGTCTAATTATCACTAAGGCTAATTGCCTGTTGGGCTATTCCCTTTTCGTCTACGCACCTACCAACACTATGCGTCATTTTGTTGGCCATCCCTGGACAGGTTGTGGCGAGAGCTTTTTGACAGGGCCTAGAAATTGCTGCTCGGTCGCTTCGCTTCCTTGCATAACATAATTTGACTGGGGAGGGGGGGGGGGGGCGCAAATTCACTGTTTGTCCAGGGCGTCATAATACCTAGATACGCCACTGCCTTAAAAGAAGAAAGAGAAGGCAGTAAACAATTATTAAGCGGCATTTTTGTGGATAGCATGCAGGAGACACTTTTTGGGTGCTAAAGGTGGGGGGCATTGTGCCCCCTGCCAACGAGAGAGTTAATTTACGCTTTAGATGAACAAATAATAATAATAATAATAATAGTTGGATACTCTCTTTTCTTCGTCTTTTCTTCTTTCCTTCTCTTTCTCTCTCTCTCTATCTCTCTCTCAGTCTCTCTCTCTTTGGTCACTTGGAAAATCATAGGGGGAAATCGCGCCCTGTACATGCTGTAGCGCCGCCGCTGAAAAAAAGCAGTTTGCATAGCTCAAAAGAATCTGAGAAGCTTAATGGCAGAATATTTAGTTCTTGATATGACAACAGTGTGACACCTTTAAGCAGGAACTTATCGAGAGCTGGAGACACAGTGCCCAAATGTTTAATAATATTGCAGCAATTAAGATCTTATATCCCCCGCCAAAAGCTCGCTCGGTACGCTCGCTCGCACTCACTTATTGTAACTCAATTTATTGAGAGATTGTGCTTGAATTAAATTAAACGCTTTTGCGGCATCTTCGTCATGTATAATGCAAGCTTCATGCATGACCTTCCACAAGAACATAGTATTTTTGGTCGCTCGCTTGCAAGTTAGGAGTAGAGCAGAATTGCCTATTGTGCAAAGATTAGAAAATATATCCTTAAAATTTAATGTGTGTTAAATACAATGTAGGGGTTCAGCAACGTATCAAAACGCCAGTTTCCATTCTTGTATTCACCCTTTATAAATTCCCCCTTTTTCAAAAAAGGTACCCAGTTCGTTGAATCCCCAAGTCTGTGGGTCGTCTTGCCCCTCCTATGAAAATACCCTGGCACCGCCCTAGCTTTTATTGACTACTTGCACAAACATTTGTACATCGTATATCAAATAAGAAACATGATTATCAACATAAACACATTATCAACCAAACAAACATAATTTGAAGTGCAATACAAATTAGGTTCTTCTATTCAAGTCATGAAAGGAAGAGGAGACCAATGAATGTTTTAATTACGAAAAAATAATACCAAATAATTGATTTTAATAAATTAAATCATTAATATATAAAATGTAGGGATTTCGATTGATCTTGATATAAGCAGCAACAAGGTGAATAACTCTTTTAATGCACATTTACTTAGATGACTTCTTTAAAGTTTCATTTCTTTAAAGTTTCATTTCCCTGACCTTTCTCAACTTGCTACTAAATGGCCAGAAGAATAAATAGTAATTAGACCAAATGGCCATTAGACTATATGAAAATTAGACCAAATGATAAGTAGCCTAACTGGTTATTAGACGAATTGGATATTAGACCAAATGGTCATTAGACCATATGACAGTTAGACTGAATGATAAGTAGCCCAACTGGTTATTAGACTAAATGGAATTGGACCAAATGATAGGTAGACCATATGGTATTAGCCAAAGTAGGTGTAGCCCAAATGGATATTAGACTATGTGGCTTGTAGACAAAATGACTGATAGACTATTTGGAAATAGACGAAGTAAAAATTAGCCGAAGTGAAAATTAGCCTAAATGGGTTTTAGACTAAATGGGCTTAGCCAAACTGGGTATTAGGCGAATTGGTATTTAGGCCAAATGGAAATTAGACGAAATGGTAAGTAGACAAACTGGTTGCAGACAAAATGAAGTTAGACCACGTGGAGTTCGACGAACTGATAATTGGACCAAGTGGTGGTAGACCAAGCGACGGTGTACCATCCGCAGGTCCCCAAAAAGCGCGCTATTTTATTTCCAGTTCTGCCTGACTATGAATACATAATGAGCAAGAACAGACAGGAACATCTCATTTGCAAACTATTGAATAGACTACTTTTGTTTCACCAATTGTCATGAGTTATACATCAAATAAAAGAAGAAGGATCAGAGATTTGTGACATGCTTTTATTGTTTTCAAAATAAAAGACGAAATTGGTAAAAAATGGTGTTCCTTTTATGACAAAAAATGGAAATGAAATGAAATATAAATCTGGCCAAAACAACCATAGTTATATTGTGAGCCAGGGCAAATTTGACATGAGCGTAAAGGGCATTTTCTGTACTTTCCAAAGTTTGAAATAACATTAATGTGCACTTCATGACAGGGTCAGGATCCAGCAATATGTAACCAATGTACACACTTTGTCTTTAAAAAAGTCAATTCCAGCATTCCGATTGGTTACCACCACGCAAGATGTTTTCTCACAGCCAGGCAACAGCTATGCGCATGTTTGCGCAAGGATGAAGCAACAGGTTGCGCATTGTTTCATTCAACGCGCACTTGGTTACAGGTGGCTTGCTTGCCAATCACAGGGCTAAGATTCTATGGTCTTGACCATGGTCTTGACAACGGATAATCTGCGGCTGAATATTGCTGGATCCTGACTCTGTCATAAATCTATGGATGTTTTGAATGTAACGATGAAAAAGATGAGATTCCAGTGCTTCCATACATATGTGTCTTGATGGCGGCTCATATACTTTTTATATGTCTTTTAACAACTTGAAATCTTGTGAAAAAAAGGCTTTTGTATGACTATTTCATCAGTTATTTTAAACAACTTATTTCTAAAATTCTGACTGAAACAAAATATCCCTGTGTTGGTAAACTATTCATTTATTTTTTGCAGAAAGTCTAATGAGCATAGCATTTATATTTATTGAAGAACATAACTTTAAAGATGACCATGCGATACCGTCGACAGGGTGCAGGGGAGAGAGTCCATTTCGGGCACTGGAAATAAAATGCGCGTTTTTTGCTCATTTGCATACTACCTGCGGTCTGACTGCAATGGATCTCACCGAGGTTTTATCTGGCATTTACTCTGAGCCGATAATCTATTCATGCTGATCAATAATTAGGTGATGCAATCCCCTGTTGCTTTGAGATAAAAATCAAAGATGCCACATATCTAAGCGCAGCAACATGAAGATATTCAGAGCTGAGGGATTGCCATCGACGGATGCTGGTAGGCCTGGTGGTGTGCAGAAACTGACGGTTGGTGGTTTTCGGTACTCAATACTCTTGAGATCGAGTTTGATGATTTCACTCATAAAGGAGTGAAGTATCTCCACTCTGTCCACATGAGTGATAAAATTTTCACTCTTCAAAGAATTGGTGTTTCCCTCTTTCCTGAATGAAATAGTGACCACTATTTTTTCACGCGAAAAAGGGGTTGTCCCTCAGTTAACTCCTGTGAGAGTGGAATTTCACTCTTTTACATTCAGAGTATTTCGTTTTCTGACTTACTAACATTATTTCATTAACGAACCCTATTTAATTTTTGGAATTATGATCCTCATTCATTTTTGCAACTTACGAACCGTTAGAGTTCTGAATGAAATGTTATTGAGCCAAACCACAAAATGTGGTCGATTGTCTCGAAAGGGTTAAGCGAGTTTGGATTATTTCATTTTTAGGTGATAAACATAATATATTCATATCGAATAGAGTGAATGTCGTATATAAAAAAATGGTACAGCCTCTTTATGATAATACAGCATTTGTGTTTGTAAATACAGTATTCATGAATTCATTAAATATAATTCTAGATTTCGGGCAATGTTACCAAATGCCTCTAAACTCCGTCAAGCAGCTCATTAAATATGGTCCCTGGGGCTATATTATTATATGTTATTAATTGTCATATAACAAATACTTGTGTATCTTCATCTCGATAACACTTTCAAGCTTCCGTAGGTTGAGGATCAAACGTACTTACACCCCATTGCTTTTTATTTTTCCTCATGAAATATGACCGCCCTGCGAAGAGAGAGAGGAAAAAAACCCATATAATTTTAACAGTCTACATATTCAGGGCACTTTCACGCTTTAACAAATCTTTTCATGCCTTTGTCACTTTTGCAGTGGTCACACAATTATTGTCATCAAAAAGAAAAAACAACCAATATCTTGTATATGACCCTATTGTTTTCAATTTTTTGGCAGGCCCACATGGGCTCTAGAAGGAAATGCTTTTAATACTGATTTAATTAATCATCAGTCTGATTTAACATACTAGACTTTTTACTGTCATCGTAGTATCTTTATGGTATACATATACTGGTCATACGAATGGGAGAGGCGATCGAATATTGTCACGTTAAATTTGCAGCGCACACATCGTATAACCATTTACAATGAAAGCTGAGCCAACTGAAAATACCATTTTACTTCTTAACTTTATTTGTTTAGGTAAGTCTTTTTGATCCTTTTCTGATCCTTGATCTGCATTCAACAGAAAACCTTGTGTGATATTACACCTTTATCGGTAAAGCAAAAAAAAAAGAATAGTTGCTTCATAGATCGGAGAAACTCTTTTCCTACCAAATGGGATGCTCAATCATTTTTAACTGCATCAACTAACGTTGAACTGTGCAGATGTAGATTAACATTCTTATTATAACAAACATTTTAATGCAAAGTTTATATTTTGCAATAATCTAATTGAGGTTACTGGAAATACAGTCACACTTTGTTAAAAACATCAGGAAAATTTTTTTGGCATCCTATCTGGCACTTCATATTCAAGTCGTTCGTAAAGCCCTTTAAAGTATTCTTGTAAGCGCACGATATTTTTATTTGGGGATTTTTATTGTTTTACATAATCCGTATTCCAGTCTACCATGGGATTGGACTTGTTTTCGGTGATACCAGCTCTGATCAGATCAATCAACTTTTCCTTCGGTGCTGACGCTTGAGTTTATCCGTGAGATTTCAAAGGGTAATTCTGAATTGTTTTGGAAAAAGTTTGAGGAGTCTTGCTTGCATGTCCAGACGGAGGACAAGGTTTCTAGAAGATCATCTTGTGGGGGTACTGCTTGTTGCTGAGTGAGAAAGCCATCTGGAGGTATCCCTTCATGTAGTCTATTCCCTTTATGAGCGGCAGCAGTTGACTATCAACAGCCTTCTGGTCCTCCTTGCGTGCCTCTGAGACAGCATACACCTTCTTCTCAGATTCAAACATTTCTCCCTCCTGTCCTCGTGTCTTCTTTAGCTTCATGCGTTTGAAGAAGAGGTCGTTCAACCTCTCGGGGAGCTTGACAGAGCTGATATCTAACTTGGTTTGGGTTGCGATGACGTAAGTCTGGTTGATCCTGCGCTGAGGTACACCGTTCAGGTCAAAGGGACCTGTGATGAGGAGGAGACCGGAATCAAATGGGCAAAAAAAATTAAAAAGTAGCGAAAAGGGGAGAGGACAGGCAAGGTGAAAATCAAACGCTACAACCCCTCCTATGCCCCGACCCCTACTTGATGACGTTGCACTCCCCCCCCCCCCCCCCCCCAGTCAATGATGCCGGTGCCCCTAAAAATTCCTGCACCCACATTACGCCGTTGCCTATGGTCACGTTATTAAAGCCTTTGTCGATTTAGACATTATTAACGAAATTGATTGAGATATTGCGTTGTGTTTATTGACCAATGGTTGCGCTTGGCTCTTTTGAATAATACTAATTGGTTCAAAGACCTAACCAGAGGGTAATGTCTGCTCTTTACGTAAGGCATCAACTCTCAAATACTCTAATAAATTAATGACACTGTTGGCTAGCAGACCCGTGCTGAAGTTTGTACCTGTTACCATGGTTGCAAGTGTTGTCCAGCTGTAACAAGAGCTTCGGATAGTTGTTGTAGCATTCTTTACTTAAAGTAGAACTTTAATGATTTTAAATATTGGCTTAATACTTATTATTGCATAGATGGCATAAATTAAACAAGGTTATCCAAATTCAACGCTTGGAAACATTTGAAGTAATGATTATTATCAATTATAAAACGGTAAAATACAGCCCCCGATATAGCAGCTGAAGAGCTCCTCGAACGCTGCTGAGATATGTGACGACACACCATGGACCAGTCCTGTCTAAGCAGACGATGTCCCATAACATCTTACACATTTTTCAGAGCCTATTTTGTCATCTCCTCTTCACTTATTTCTCTTCCTTCACTAGCGTCAGTCTTAATGTTAGTCTGTTGCCTCACTCTTAACTTCGTGTATGGTATTATTTTGATGAAAAATGCAGCGTTAAAAAAATAAAGGAATCAGTCACTTGTAAACAAAATAAGACGCCATTGTATTTTCAGCTGCTTGCACCGGGGCATGTTCGGCGTTTCAAGAGGGAACGAATACCATCCTGCTATTATTCGGAGGGCTTTTCAATTTGAAAGTGGGGTTTATTTCATTGATCATTGACCCTTCTCCTGTGTATTTACAATCAAACGGTTTTAGCTATCAGAATCAGTTTCACTTTCCCTTTATAATGGTGTGAAATAAGGTCATGTTTAAATACGCCAAACTCTTTATAATTTGATAAATAATTGCATTGCAATTACGTTCATTCATTATAGGACGTCGTCTGCTTAAGCAGGATCGATCCCGAGTGTGACGACATCAAAACATCGCTATATTTCTGGCGAATCCTCGGATATTCCAGATGCTGAGAAGAGCTTTTATTTGTGTTGTTTTTATAATCATCAGATACGCAGTTGACATAAAACTTATACGATTGCCATCTGTAAGCTTCCCAGTTTCTAGTGATACATTAATTGCCATATTTGTGATTTTCTTTGAATATCTACTTTAAAGTCTCTTTAAATTAATATTTATCAAGGTATTTTACAAATAATTATATTCAAGTGAGTATAACAGATCTTTTTTATTCTTCTGCTTTTTCTTCTTCTCCTTCTTCTTCCACTTCTTTTTTATCATAAGTTGTAGTAGAAGTAGTAGTAGTAATGGTAGTCGTAGTAGTAGAAGTAGAAGTAGTAGTAGTAATACTACCCTTCTGTTCAATTTACCCCATAATCTGTTGTCCAAGCTCCAGAAGCTTCAGAATGCTGCGGCTCGCATTGTTACTCTGTCCACCAAGCGTACTCATATCTCCCCTGTTTTGCAGTCGCTACACTAGCTCCCTGTCAAACATCGCACTATTTTCAAAATTTTGTTGCTCACTTTTCACTGCGTTCATGGTTCTGCTCCCCAATACAATACCTCTTTAATTCGAAATTACACCCCGCGAGATCTTTGCGCTCATCCAATTCCAGTTCTCTTGTGATCCCTTAAAGGGAAAGTAAATCCTGGCGATTAAGTTAGCTGTTTAGTTGAAGGGCACATTGTTGATTATATATGTCGAATTTCAACACATTTGGGCCCCCCTAACGCCGTCAACAAGTAGTTAGAAATATCATTTTGTCGTCTGCTAGAAGGTCCTATATCGATCGTGTGCGTCGCCATTTTGAACAGATAAGCCCCGCCCTGTGACGTTTTGTCGGACCTCTCGGACCAGAAGTACCCGGATGCCGCCATTATTACGCGTTTCAAAATGGTGTACTGCCAGGCGTTCGGATGCTCCAATATAATAAAAATGAACAAGACGTTCCGAATTTCAGCCAATCACAGTTCCCCCTTGGCATGTCCGACAAAACGTCATCATAGCGCGGGTGAATCAAAAATATGGCCAACCCCGATAGCAGGCTGTAGCAGACGATCATTGCTCACAAAAGTGTGAATTACTCCACCGTCAAGCGTTCATAAGAGGTAAATTTTCACAGTAATGTCAAGAATTGTGCTCTTAACACTCTCAGTAGGCCAAAAGTCCAGGGTTTACCTTCCCTTTAAGTCGCAAAATCTTGGGGGAAAGATCATTTGCCCATGCGTGTCCTAAATTATGGAATAGCCTTTCTGAAGAAATCAAAAAGTGCATATCATCTGATTCTTTTAAAAATCATGTTAAAACATTTCTGTTCAATCCTTAACTAATTTCTACATGCGCTCTGAGCACTCCACAGAGATTTGGCGCTATACAAGTTACATTTATTATTACTACTACTACTACTACTACTACTACAACTTATTGATTATTATAGTTATTATTATCATTATTATTATCATTATTTTCATTATTATTATTATTATTATTATTATTATTATATAACTACTCCTCTCCCATTATTAGCGAGTGTGCTCGCTCATTTAAATCGTAACCCACTCCCATTCAATTCAACTAGTAACTCGGCCCAATCCTATCTAATTATCTTGGTATTTAATATCATCTTACCACTCTGTTAACAGGTGCTCCCAACTTCACAAGCCTTTGAGGCTTCCTCAGGGAGCACCCTTTTCTTTCATTCAATTTCTCCATTATGTACATTTATATTGCTTTTGTTATAGTACTACTATTTTCTATTTATATTATATGTTATGTTGTGTAAATAGTATTTATTTGTAATTTATATATTTACCTTTAAATAAAAGACAGTGTACATGCATTTAAATACATACATACATTTAAATATATCTTTTTTATGTCCATGTCAAGCATATCATTTGGTCTTGTTACTAAGCGAGACGTTTAATTCAAGGTAAAGTGCAGGATTGAACGTATATATTTTGAAAGAATTCCCTTAAAGTGCATGGGAACGGCTGACACTATCAAATGGGGATATATTGCATATATGCAGCCATCCATGTCTAAACTCATCAGATACCAAGCTACTTATTCGGTCATGGATTTTCCGTCCAATTTTGCAATCAATATTTTAGATGCGTAACAATCATCCAATTACAGTCAACCCAAGGCCGAGAATGAATCGAGGGGGACACAGAGACAGAGAGAGAGAGAGAGAGAGATAGGCAGACAGAAAATAGAAGGAGAAAAATATTATGAGAGAAACTTGAAGGAGAGTTTTCTAATTTTTTTACATCTCATCGCTGAGTCTCGTGTTGCAATGAGATTTGAAATGTCACAATATGTCACAATATATTTAAACCCTTGTCTAACCATATATACATATGTATGTATATATATATATATACATGTATATATATATATATACCTACCTTATATATATATATACACACACACACATAGAAATACACATACACACACATATCTATGTTTTCTATTGTTCGAATTTCAACCGATGACTCCACTATTGAATTGCGTCACAAAATTCATTGACGGAATAAACCTCACCAATTGTTGACAACCGATGACCTATTGAATTACTACCGATGACTTATTGTTCTCTTTGTTCGATGTCATCGGTTTGAATGCGTAAACATGTACACCCACACACACGCACACGCGCATATGCACAGAAGATGACTGTATCACATCTCATCTTGACGGGGAGTGGTATAACTGCAATAAATATGAGCAAGTCAGTAACCGCTCTTAATGCTATTGATGAATAAACTTACCCACACCACATCGCTTTGTATTCTTTCCATTTCATTTGATGTTTCTGGGAAGAGAGAGAGAGAGACCAGAAAACCAATTTTGATAGTCTACATGTATTCAGGACATACCAACGGTTACAACATCTTTTTTCATTCTCTTTTCACTGACAGTTGTTAGGAAATAATTGTAATCAAAACAGGATTAGGACAAACAAGAAAACAATATTTGGTAGCCTTATTGATTTCAAAGTAATAGTAGATCCACATTTACATTAAGGAAAATGCTATACTTTGAATTAAATAAGACAGTTATCAGTCTGTATTAACAGACTAAGCTTTTATGCTGTCAACGTGGTATCTCTACGAGTATCATGTATCCTGTAATAAGAATAGGAGCCACGATCGAATATTGTCATTTATAAATTGGCAGCGCACACAGCGTGGGCACAGGAATAGTTTTTTACCATGAAAGCTGAACCAACTGGAAATATCATTTTACTTCTAAACTTTCTTTGCTCAGGTAAGTCGTTTTTATGATAAAGATCAGCCAAGGAAACTCGGTACTTGATTTAAATTCAAAAGATCATGGCAAAAATAAAAACGCGTTTGAGAAAGCCATATGTATTATGAGAGTTGTATTGTTAAAAAGGGAAACAAATAGCTTTACTCTAACTGCAGGAACGTCAAAAAATCCTCTTTCGTTGAAGATCATGTTTATATGTTCTTTTGTTTTTGTGTTTGTTCATAAAACAACACACTTGGGGCAACATATCTGTTGGAAAGGCCATCCTGCATATAAAAATACTAAATAAATATATGTGAAGAAAGTGCATGAAAACTACTGTACCTCATCTTTAGGCTTTATATGAATACATTAGTGTGAAAGATGGACAGTGGTTTCCTTTGAGAATGATTTTACGGCTTGCTACGAACAATCGTATGATCACGTTCACGTCACGTCATCACGTTACACGACCTTTCGTGAATAGCCCTGAATGCACGAAGGCCGGTAGGGTATAACGTTTGTGAAATACCCCTCTTTTATTGACGAAGTGTCGGGTTCAAGACGTGAGTATTCATAGATTTGCAATAAATTTTCAGATAAACTGGAACAGACAATGCGCAAAAAAGAGGTGGTTGTTTCACAAATGTTACACCCTACCCTTCGTGAGATTAGGGCTAGTATTCACAATATGTCTTGTAACGTGACGACGTGACGTGAACGTGATCACACAATGGTTCGTTGGAAGCCTGATTTCACTGCTCTCTTTAAGGAATGGCTAGTTAATAGGATTCATTTGTTTAATATTGGTAGCGGCTGGCTTATATTTAGAAACATGCGAAAATACAATTCAGGTATTGACCATTTTAGTTTAAATAGTTCTTTATTTGTTTATTCATTCACGCAATTCTTTCATTTCAGTTGTTCAAGGGGACTCTTCCTCGGGGGTGCCAGGGAGATGCCCCCACATTGAGACTATGTCGTGTGGCGCAACCACGCTTGAAAATGGCGATACCGTTGCCTTGGTGCCCAAATCAGTATCCCGTGAAGAAGCATGGTGGTTGAAAAATATTCCTGAATTGGAAGAGGTGCAAGAAATTTTGATCTGTGCAAAACCAGGTATCATTTAAAAGAAGCTTAAGTTCTGGTAAAAGTGAGGAATAATTTCTTCGCTCTGTAGATTTTTTGCCATGAAAAGGGTGTGAATGTAGCAATATTGCATGCAAAGGAATGAATTCGAAATGCCCCATATTTTAGATATGACTAGATGACTATTATATAGTTTAAATCTTTGTACCAAAGTTCTAATGCATAAAATTATGCAGGCAGATTTTACGCATGTCCATTGTGTGCCATTGTTTATAATAGTCAGGATGAGTTAGCCAAAGTTTAGCCAAAGATTGAGTATTCTGAGACATGGCAATACATTCATGCAGGGGCGGATCCAGGATTGAGTAAAAGAGGGGGCACAAAAATGAAAGTTTGTGAAAAGGTAGACCCGTATTTTTTTGGTCTCGCCAGCTTCTCGAAAAGACAAAAAAAAATTTCGCCAAACCTTCAAAAACCTTCAAAAATCGCTCAGTAAGGGGTTATGGGGTCCAGTTTCCCTCCATAATACGCTGACAAGCAAAACAAGCAAACGTCTATGGTAAAAATTCATACTTCTCTTCCAAAAGGGGGGGGGGGGGGGGGGGGCACGGGCCGGCTGTGCCCCCCCCCCCCCCCCCCCCCCCCCCCCGCTGGATCCGCCACTGCATTCATGTACATATACCGCTTTACTACCTAATTAACCTTCCAGCATGTCCACTATTTAACAAAATCTGTGAGTCTACCAATTTTATCAGCATTTTTTTTAAATTAATTAATTTTTTTTTTTTGGGGGGGGGTGGTCTGTTTCAGGAGTATATATATTCATTTTTTTTTTCAATTTTCAATACATGTTTGAATGATTGTCTAGGTTAGAATAAACCATTTCTCTGTTTTTTTTTCTTAAAATTGATAGGAAGGCGTTTGAAATAGCTGGAGATGTATTCAATAATCGCATAATCATTATGATCGTGCTAATGGCATTTATTTCAATTTGAATGCATATACAAAATAAATTGGTCTACTTCGCGAAGTTTATAAGCAGAGTATAGCCTCCATCCAGAATGCTAGCACCCCCTGTTAAAGCGACCCCAGAAGGTAGATGAATAAACATAATTACATGAAATAATACCTCATCTATCCGGATAAATTCATCTGTGTTTCTTACTTAACTCAAATATTTATATATACTACTTTATAATCGCAGATATTTAAAACCAGTTCTTTTAACGTTCCGCCTTACAGTGTCCTACTGTCAATACGGAATTCGGGATGGTTTTAAACATATTATTTCCAATGTGACTAAAATGAATGATTTCATGCACGAAAATGTTCGATACACAATGATTATACGTATCGCCTTTTTCACATGGTCCAGAAAGGATGAAATTTTTAATTATTGTAAAAAGTATTTGACATAGAAACTTTATTATTTGCATGATACCTTTTCATCAGCTGTCATATCTAGAAAAAAAATGTAGATCGTTATTGTGCTCCGAGGAAAGTGAACAAAAAGTGTGGGATAATTGTTCAAAACGCAGTTGTACAAAGCACATGTAATCGACGATACATCGGCGACGTGCCGGCGGCTAGTCTTTGACTCGGCCGGGGGACCATTGACTAATCGGCGGCGTATCATCGTTTTATCTCCGATTTCATTGACTCGGCCGGGGACCATTGACTAATCGTCAGCGTATCGTCGTTTTATCTCCGACTGAACGCCGACATATACCCCCTCCCCCCCCCCCCCCCCCCTCGACGATGTTCAAAGGAAACCGTCGGGGGGACGTCGGTTTTTGTGAATGCTCGATAGCACAAGCGTTGCTGGATACCCCGACATCGGATCGCAAGGTCAATCTCGCCGACGCCTATAAAATTTAACAAATCGCCGAGGTATCGGTACCGCCGATATTTATCTGAACCAAGCTTCAATGACGTGATCTCCTACAACCCCTCCCCGAATGATGTCTACAGATCTGTTTAGTCTGTCCTAAGGGAATGAATAATATATTTGAGGCGATATAAAATAACATGTTTTCAAGGTATGAGGGCCATTCTCCCCTTTCATGTCAATTTAGTTCTTGATAATAGGAATGATTTATACGACAGGCACCCAATGTGCGGTTACGTAAACCCTAAACACTAACCCCAACCCTAAACCTATATATTGTTTTCATTTTGGGTGGCTGTCGCAAAAGGATGTTTACCCTAGTATATACTTCCATGATATGAGTAAAAAGTAGAAATAGATTCAATTTAAATAAAGAGTCCTTAATGTCATGGCTACAGAAGTTATGTATTCATTGTCCTTTTATTTCGTTCACACTGACAATCATATCAAGAAAGGAGAAAACGATGATCGCAATTATTATAAAATGGTACATCAAATCGAATCTTCAAAACACTTATCACAACCGATTAGTCTTTACTCCAGGTCTATGACATATCTCCCCCACAAGAGAAAGTTTTGCCAATCAACGATTGTCAAAACTTTAACAAAACATCCTAGAAATGAATCGTTGTTCAATTGTTCTTCAAAAGTAATACAATCACTAACTTATATAAAATGTCAACTGACACAAGAACTGTGCATAAAAACAAGGCTGCAAAAATGACATGTGCTCAAATATATAGTAACTTCAATAAAAGCTAATCATAACTAGATTGACTGTAACATTATACCAAGAGATATAATCGACACTGTATCGATTACACTAGACTACGAACGACTGGACGCTGTTGGACCATATGAGGAAAACATGACTATTCATAAGTGCAGCGATATATACGACACATGCGCAATGTGCACGATGGCACGCTTATGCAAAATTACACACTGAATATGTATAGCACGAAAATATATAATGTCATGCAGCTCACGCGAACAGCCGCGTTGCTATGAAACGACCTCATTATCTATGTCGGAATGTAAGCTTATTATGCAGAAACAGAATATAGGTCATTGGGTTACAAATACATGTTGCGTATACCAAAACAAGCATTTACCTGTGGTTTTGAAGAGTTTCAAACATGAAAACAAGTGGAAGGTGTTCTCTGTTCCTTCTCTGATACATGAAATATAGATAGCCTTTCAAAATGTGAAATTTACAGAGCATTTTGAGTTGTTAAAACGGTTTCAATATACCTTACACATATAATAATGGACAAAAATAAAGAAAGATGCATGTATTGACATTGCATGAAACATATGTAACAAGATAATTACAAAATATGTATAATGCTTGAGGAATACACATGTAAACCGAAATATGTACATTTATGTCATGTAGAAACAATGTAAAACATATGAAGTTTTGCACATGTACTTACATGTAAACATTTCTTGGCACATAATAGTGAATATCACATATCATAAGTCAGTCTTGATCATGCAATCAACTTTGAATTAGCACAGTGAACTTTGTAGCACAGTTAACAAATACAGTACATGCAACTTGTAAGCATTTTCTATCCTATGTGGTTACAACCTACATTGAATTTTAATTAATATTTTGTATCAGCATTTTACATAACAACAACCTTCTAGCATTTTCAGGTTATAATAATTCTGACATAATTTCTTTTGACTTGTATAAACATAATACACTCTTACATTTGCACACCATACATATTGTATGCTTTCGTAACCATCAACAAATTATCAGGAATGCCAACCTTACAGTATAAAACGACTGCAGTAACTTGAGTGATAAAGAAGATATTTTCTGTTAGACATTATGGGTAGTACCAGTTAAGTCAGTTTTGCGAAAACCATTATTTTCCTAAAACCTGCAGTATTTCTATATTAAAACAGGTGGCATCTCTGAATTACACTTGACTTCATGCATAGCCTTACAAGTCATTATCCCATAAATATGAAAAGCAATTTTAAAAAAATCACAACTATTATAGTGAAAGATAGTTTAGACATACAATATGCGCGCGTCATGCAATGTCGGTTAAATACCAAAATAGTCAGGTTAACAAAATGTCCCTTTCACTATTTCTACCGGTATGTGTCCATGTAGTTCACTCTTTTAACTCAATATATGAAATCCGAGTGTCTTTTTATCAAATCCGGGGAAACACATCATGAAGCAAATGTTTAGTCCACCCTTCATGCAAGTATTGTAATTCTCACATTAAGCAGTCACATAAGTTTGTCACAATAAAGTTCATCACATTTCACTTTTCTCAGCTCCAATCATATACCTATGCTCTGGAAAGTGTATCAGCGATTATATTGTCCTTTCCTTTGATGTGTGTCACTTTCAGTCCATACGGTTGCAGAATCAAACTCCATCGAAAAAGTCTTTGGTTCTTGGTCCGAAAGCGCTCAAGGAAAGTCAATGGATTGTGGTCAGTATATACACTCACTTCAGACGAATTGCTCAGATACACCTCAAAGTGTTGCACTGCTAACACCAGACCTTATCACTCCATCTCTATGGTAGAATATCGTCTCTGATGAATGTTCAGTTTCTTTGAGAAGTAGCTTGACAGGTTTCAAGAATCCAGCTTTGTCCTGTTGTAGGGGTACAGCTCCAACTCCTTTATCACTAGCGTCGACGGCGAGGTGAAAAGGTTTCTCAAAGTTTGGGGCCTCCAGCACAGGATCCGACATCAGCACAGCCTTCAATTTCTGGAAAGCTGTTTCACAAGCTCCTGACCAGTTAAAATTTGACCCTCTTCTTCAGCAGGTCTGTCAGCGGGGCAACCACTTCAACAATTGCCGGATCAGAAACTATCTGAGAACTCAACTCAATAATGTACAATGGTGTAGGCCTATAGCCTAAATTTACATCCTTAACCAGAACGTGTCTACCAGTGAAATTCTTTTTATCCAAGGATGCCTCATTTGCAACCAGCAATGTTTGCGTTGAACCAGAATCTCTTAGAATCAGAACAGGCAACTCCTTGTCATCATCACTGAATTTGACAGTACCGCAAGAAACAAAGTCCCTAAACAGCTCATCAATATCATCTTCATCAGCAACTGTCATTCTACCATGTGTTTTCTTTATCACATTACTTTGCACTATGGGATTATACATTGAAGCCGGCGCAGTGCATGCTAGTCTATTTGGAGGTGTTTGTGCTAGCTTTGCTTTCAATTTTTCACATTGTGTCTTCAAATGACCTTCTTTTTTACAATAAAAGCAAGTGATTTTTTCTTCAGTTTCACCACCACTACCATTGTGCTTTGTTTTGCTAATTGGCTTGGATGAATTAGATTTTCATCATCAAGCAATGTTTGATTTTGTTTCCAACTACAACTATTTTTCTGACTTGTAGGATTCTTATGCTTATTTTGAGGTGACCTACTTCCTTTATGGGTTAATTCATACCCATCTGCCAACATTGCAGGAGCCTTCACATCTGAAACCTCATGATCATTCACATGTATCCTGACTTCCTGTGACATACATCTTTTACACTCCTCTAAAAGCATAATCTCTCTCAAGGCTTCAAAACTATGCTCAACCTTCAAGGAACGGATCCAACGGTCCAAAGCATTCTCCTTCCTACGAACAAACTGAACATGAGTCTCCCCTTGATTTCTCCTCAAATTGCGAAATCTCTGGCGATATGCCTCTGGGATCAATTCATACGACTGGAAGATAGCATCCTTTACTGTGTGATAATCAAAAGACTGTTCCTCACTCAATGATGAAACCACAGACTGAGCCTTACCTGTGATTACTTGCTGAATCAAAAATACCCCTTTCATCTTCCGGCCACTTCAACTTTGAAGCTATTCTCTCAAACATGAGGAAGAAAGAATCCAAATCACTCTCATCAAACCTGGGAACAAGTTTCAACCTAGCTGCAAATTCATTTACTTTTGGTTTGCCATGATCATTTTGCATAGATATTCGGGCCTGAGAATTAATTTCCTCATACCTCATCATCTCAAATTCAAGCCTCTTTCTTTCCATCTCTCTCATGTTCAGCAGCTCTTTGTTTATCCTTTCTCTCTTCCAACTCAATCTTAGCTAACTCTGCTTTCAATATTTATTGATCAGAATGTGACTCATTTTTAGTGCTTTTATCGGCCTCGACCACGTGATTTCGCAGCTGACGCGACAGTTTCCTGGTTACTTAACCCTTGCTGTTCCACAATTGCATTCAATATTTCTTGTTTTCGTGAACAATCTGTTAAATCAACCCCTAGCTTATCAGCCAAACTCTTCAAATTAGCCTTGACCAGGCTTTTCAAATTGCCGATTGACAAATCCTCCTTGAGGAACACCTCAACATTAAATTCAGCCATGATTCACTTTGTAACTCAAAATGAAGTCAACGAAACCGTTTACAAATACAATGCACATACATGCACAAATTGACAAAGTCAATAATCTGAACCGATCATCATCCGGTGAGGTCCAACTCGAGAATAAAAACCGAGCAGAATATCTACAAAAGACTACAGATCAAGTTTATCTGCACAAACTGCAGCCAACACATGCAATCAAACTCTAAGACCTAGTCCAACTAGCCTAGAAACAGAGGCAACAAACGCCTCACCAATTGCCATGCAAAAACTTGAAAGTGTCATGTTAGATGCCTTGGTTTATCTTGGTACGCAATATAATGACGACAGTTAGCAGACATGCTAGTTAGTTGGTAGACATGTTTAATCGAAGTAGACCGATACCGATACACAGTATCGCATATCGTAACATCCCCCTTCCTCTGTTAAGATTGGGAATCGGCGGTCATTATACAAATGATGCACAGGTTGGAGTGGGTCGGTAGGAATTGTGTACACAAGGTACCTCTGAATTGTCTGAACCCACGAGGCGCAGCCGAGTGGGTTTCGGACAAAATTCAGAGGTACCGAGGGTACACAATTCCTACCGACCCACGAAAAATACCTGTGCATCATCTGTTTTATAGAATGGGTAAAAAAAAAAGTGAAAATCAAACTTTTTCCCAATCATGCATCCAGTGAAAGTGAGCCATGCGTCCGGTAAAAAAATTTACCGGACGCATGGCTGAAATTTACCGGACGCATGGCTAAATTTACCGGACGCATGGCTCAAATTTACCGGACGCATGGCACTGGTAAATCATTTCCATGCATCATAAATAGATTTTAGAAATTTAATGACTTCCATAGAGAACTGAAAATCTGGCTAATTAGGTTAAATTTCAGAATTTCATTTTATTTCAGTGTTACAGTCTTGACCCTAAGCCTAGGCTAAGCTAACTACTGTCATGACTGTCAACTTTTTTATTTTAGAATCTGTCACTCATGTCAACAACAAGCCCAAGTTAGATATAATCTAGTCTATTTACATTAAAGCAAGTAATTTAAAGAATTAATGCAAAGAGAACTTCTAGTCTTGCATCAACAAAATTTAAGTCTGGTCAGCCCATATTCCAGGCCAGCCCAGACCAGGCCAGTGTATGCTGCGCAGTAGACTGTAGTGAATCACCGTACCGTATGCACTGCAGTGCAGTGCAGCGTACGGTACTGAAGTTTCAGTTTTACACTGTACTAATTTTCATTTAATCGCCTTTTCAGTTTGCTTGTTTTTAAACAGGTAGACCTATAATCGGATTTTATTGGGCTTACCATCAGAATCCGAAGTCAACTATCATTAACATCTGAATTTTGTCTCAAATCTTGCAATTCTCCGTCATTAAAAAGTCGTATATCGCGGCTCTCAGCTCAGACTCTCGCACTCGCTAAAATAGATATCGATAGCATGTTTACAGTGGCTATCGTCAGTGATCGTAATAATTATTGATATCGAACGTGCAGGCCAGTAAAATTCAAGGCACAGCTCTTGACCAATGAGATTGCAGGGATTCTGAAACCCATTCTATAATAATGATTAACGATCTTGCATGTATAAACATATTGCTCTGAAAACAATAATTTTCCTCTTTTTGGTAGGATGCAGATTTGTGGTTATTTGCTTTACAGTTAACGGTTCTCAATGAGGTTAACAAGATAAAATATTCTGTTCTGTTTGATAAGATTCATTTTGGATTAGAACAAATGGTACAACTCACTGTTTAAGTGTATGGGTCGTTCTACTTTCAACTTACATAACTTTTCCTCTTATGTGAAACTGAATATAATTTTGATATGACCAGATTCATCTGTGAAATTACTTCAAAGCAAAACAACAAATGTTTCAGCTAGCATCCGATTCTTGGTTTTCCTGTACATATACAACAAATGGTTATAATGCTGTTCTATGACTATACATGCATTATGAGCAATAAACTTCTTAGACTACATTAAACTACATGTCTTCAGCGTTCTTCATATCTTCTGTCTTCTCTCTTCTTAGTTTTGAGAGTTCATTTTCAATCTTCAAACATATATCTCGCTGGTTTCCGAATGTTGCGACCGGATCTGGTTGTAGTTTGTGAGTTTGTCGCTGGGGTTTGAGTTTGATTGATCTGAGTCTCTGATGATGATGAAGTCGCTTGGTGTCGTGGTGTATCTGGTTGGGTGGACGTGGTGTGGTCTTCGTCGAACCTTACACGCTTTGGAGTTGGGTATGCTGATGGATTCTCTCTCAGGTGAGATCGGATCCGTCTCAGGATTCCTCCGTTGGGTGTCCATACTTCATACGACCGAGGTTCTTCGCAGATTTTTGATACTTTGGCTGGTATCCAAGTATGATCTTTGGGGTGTAGGACTCTGACTGGCTGTCCTACATGGAGTGGTGGAAGATCTGAACCTGCATGTCGATCATGCGTTTCCTTCATCTTGTTTTGACGATTCAAGAGATGATCAGTGATGGTGGATTCTCTTGAAAGATGATGACTTGGGAGTGTTGTTCTGATCGGTCTTCCGAACAACATCTCTGCAGGTGATTTCATGTGGTTGTCCACAGGTGTTGCTCTCAGATGCAACATAGCCAGTTCACTGTCTTGGCCAGTTTGTGAACACTTTGTCAATATGTTCTTGACAGTTCGAACCATTCTCTCAGCTAGTCCGTTTGATCTTGGATAGTGCGGAGAAGAGGTGGTGTGTTTAATGGACCACTTCTTGCACATGTCCTGGAATGGCTTTCCTACAAATTGTGGACCGTTGTCTGATACGATCTCCTCTGGTGGACCAAATAGACTGAAGATCCCACTCATCACGTTTGCTACCGCTGCACTTGATGTATCAGTCAGCTTATAGACTACCGGATATTTGGAGTAGTAGTCGGTGACGAGCAAGTACTCTTGTCTGTTGAGCATGAACAAGTCTGTTCCTAGTCTAGTCCATGGTGCTGGAGGTACATCATGGGGAAGCAACGGCTCCTTCTGTTGCCTTGCTTGGTGCTCCTGGCATGCATCACATTGCTTTGTGATACGTTCAATGTCTTTGTTGATGTTTGGCCAGAACACTGTCTCACGAGCTAGTCGCCGTGTGCTCTCAATTCCCATGTGTCCAAGGTGAAGTTGTGTAAGGATATCTTCCCTAAGTGTCTTTGGTATGATCACTTGACTTCCTTTGAAGAGTACTCCGTGTGGCACGCCAATCTCTTCTCTGTAAGACCAGAATTGTCTTAGTGATGTCGGCAACTCCTTGACTGTCTCAGGCCAGCCCTGGGTGACTATCTGCCACAATGACCTAAGAACAGGGTCACTTGACGTTTCCTTCTTTCGTTGGGAGTCCTCTACTTCAGAGCAGATGGCTTCCACTCTGATGTCTAGTGGAACATCACGTGCTTCCTTGGGGTTGGGAAGGCGACTCAAGGTATCTGAAAGAATCATTTCTTTCCCGGGTCGGTACTTGACTTGGCACCTGTATCCTTGTACCTTGATCGGTAGTCTTTGTAGACGGGGTGGTGCGTTTCTCAAAGGTTTCTTCCAAATCATCTCCAATGGTCTGTGGTTGGATATCACAGTGAATTATTTCCCGAACATGTAAGTATGAAACCGGGTGATACCAAACACTAGGGCTAAGGTTTCCCTTTCTATGTTTGAGTAGTTGGACTGCATATTGGAGAGACTCTTGGAAGCAAAAGCTATGGGTTTGCCGTCTTGGAGCAGGCATGCTCCCAGTCCTTTCATAGACGCGTCGACCTCGAGAGTTGTCTCTTTCCTCGGGTCATAGAATTGCAGGCATGTACCCGATGAGATTTTTTTTATGCTGTTTAGGGCATGTTCGTGATCCTCTTCCCAGATGAAGGGAATTTCCTTGTGAAGGAGTTCACGAAGTGGAGCTGACTTCTCTAAGAAGTTGGGTATGTATGCTGCTAGGTACGTGAATAGTCCTAGACATCTCTGGACATCCTCCTTGTCCTTGGGTGAAGGCACTGTTGTGATGGCTTCGACCTTGCTAGGATCTGGGTATATTCCAGATCTTGTGTACTTAGATCCAAAGAAGTTGATAGCTTCTTTCTTGATGGTACACTTGGAGCTGTTGAACACGAGGCATTCCTGCTTCGCTGCTTCCATGAGCAATTGGAGATTCTTGTCGTGTTCCTCCTCTGTTCTTCCAACAATCGCAATGTCATCTGCGATACATACACAGCCAGGCACATTCTGGACGATCCTATCCATGTGCTGCTGGAAGATATCTTGGCTTGTGCATAAGCCGAAGGGTAATCGTTGGAAACAGTATCTTCCGAATGGTGTTCTGAAGGTAGTCAGGTCTTGGCATTCCTCTGCTAGGTGCACTGACCAGTATCCAGCCTTCGCATCTAGCTTGGAAAAGTATTGTGCTCCTGCGAAGATGGGTTGGATTTCTTCCAAGGTTGGAACTTTATGGGGACATCTCTTTAATGCATCATTCAACCTTCTGGGGTCAAGACATATCCGTATAGACCCATCTTTTTTCACAGCAGTGGTCATCGAGCTACACCAGTCTGTGTGGTACTCTATTTTTTTGATGACCCCCTGCTTTTCCACGTTATCAAGTTCGGCCTTGATCCTGTCTTTCAGGTGGACACTGCACTTTCTAGGTGCATCTATGGTAGGCCTTGCATCATCTTTCAGATGCAGTAGAGCTTTCCCGCGAAAGCTTCCTATGGCATCAAACTGTCCTGGGTACTGTTGTTTGAGATCACTAACACTGTTGATTGGTGTAGGTGTAGGTGTTTGATGTGTGGATGTGTCTTTGTGCATCTCGTGGATTGTGATAATCCCGAGATCAGTACACGTTAACAACCCTAGGATTGCTGGCCCCTTGACATCTGCTACATAGAATGTATGTGTAGACCACTCTGGATTCTTGTATCTACATTTTATGTTTATGGTACCCCTGCATGGTATTGGTACTTCCCCGTAAGCTACGAGCTTTACTGGTGTAGGTTTTACTACTGATTGCCACTTGTCACCATATATGTTTTTGACTGTACGCACTGTTATGGTATTAGCGCTTGCTCCTGAATCTATTTTCAGGTATAGTTTATGCTATCCTGTCCTCTGTGGGCATATGGTGTCAATGTTTGCATAAGCTACTGTACCCTCTGAGTTGACGACTGTGTGTGGTCCGTTTGTGTGTATGGTGTCGAATTGTGCGAAATTTGATGCACTGACTGTGGTTTGATCATGATCTGTGCTAGT
The DNA here is from genome assembly GCA_025617745.1 of Heliocidaris erythrogramma. Classification (NCBI taxonomy): domain Eukaryota; kingdom Metazoa; phylum Echinodermata; class Echinoidea; order Camarodonta; family Echinometridae; genus Heliocidaris; species Heliocidaris erythrogramma. The sequence goes on along the minus strand of CM046873.1, from coordinate 33,511,706 downwards.
ACCATGTCTAGTGTCCATTTCGCTTACTGGTTTACTTTTTCGACTTTTCGATTTCGACCGTGACTTGTTTCCTTGTTTTGGTTTGCGGTCATCTGATTTGCGGTCATCTGATTTTCGACTACGATCGCTTTGTTTTTTTCCGACAGACCTTGGCCCAATGACCTTTTGTGCCACAAGCACGGCACACCTCTTCGTATGCAGAGCACTGACGAGGTTTGTGGGTACGTCCGCAGTTCCCACAAGTCCTTCGTCCTTGGTTGCGCTTGAATGCATCAACATTTTCTTTAGGATCGAGCGTTTCTAGACATTGTCTGCTTGCCGCAACTGCCTCATACTTGCGACCCTCAACTAAGATTGCCTCGACTTTGTATCCCTTTGGCTGATCCAACAAGGATCTCTGAAATTCTACGATAGGCGTTGAAGCGATCACTAGCTCCATGATCCACTCGTCAAGTTCGGTATCTTCGAAATCGCAATTCCTTGCCTTATCTCTACATCTAGTAACGAATCCATCGATACTCTCATGTTTTTTCTGGCGATATCGCATCAGCTCTAAGCGGTGTATCCGAAAATTGATGTTAACCTTCAACTGTGCTTCTAGCAGTTTCCACAGTTATTGCGGTTTGCCTTTGTCGGTCTCAGATATCCCCGACGCATTGATTCTGCGCAAACCTTCATTGCCTACAGCAATCTTGATTTTGATAGCCTTTTTCTTATCATTAGTTACATCTTGGTCTGCTAACACAAGTTCCATTCTTTGCTTGAACAGTTTGAACTCTTCGGGCAGGTCTGTAGCCTCCCAGTTCATCTCTGGGTATTTCACCATACTCATTGTGTATGTTCGCGTGTACGTATTGATACCGACAGATTATACGAATGAGTGTAGATCTTGTGCGTGTTTATAACGTGTGAACAGTCCTTAGTTACAGGCTGGTGTTGACAATTCGTACACTTATACCCGTGTACTCTCCCACGCATATGAGAATGTCATTAGGTGTCTCATGCAGTGAAAATGTTGATCACTCTCACTCAGTCCTCACACACCAGATAAGAGGGTTAAATGTTCACACTTCTGATTTTAGTTTAACTTATTTTACTGCAGACCCCTGTGCCAATGTTTGAGCACAGTTATAACTGGAGTCGATTTCACTCCTTTTGTTTTATTTTAATTTAGCTAAGGCTATATCAAACACAGAATAGGCATACACTCATCATAATACACACAACACAGGTAGGTGTGGATAATCGAGAAGATTGATTCAATTCTCAAACCTTGGTCCAGTTGGTGCATCGATAGTGCGAGCTCGAAACCTTTTTGCGATTTTTCCTTGGTGAGGGGCTTTCCATACATGCAGCTATACTGGCTATGGTACGCCAGTTGTGACAACGCTAGCGCTATGGCACTACCACGGTGCGGTAAATATGCCTATGGCTATGGCTATATATGGAGCCTCTGTACATGCGACTGTGCACTACACATCGACTCCGGGACGACGCTGCATTACTGAACTAATTTTCGCGAAAATTCGTGTTTCTGGCATTTATTCGCTGTCGTGAACTACATCAAGACGTGTTATGGATTTAACGAAGATCCCGACGCTGCCACCATGTCATGTTAGATGCCTTGGTTTATCTTGGTACGCAGTATAATGACGACAGTTAGCAGACATGCTAGTTAGTTGGTAGACATGTTTAATCGAAGTAGACCGATACCGATACACAGTATCGCATATCGTAACAGAAAGTACCTACCAAACTGCGGCAGCGTCTCGGGGAGACATACCACCAAAGCGAGTATATGGGACTGGAGTGGAATCAAAATCCCCTCGTGCCCATCGCATCGTTGTCATCAGCATAATAATAATGCCATATGGCTTGGTTTCTGTCCTTTTCGAACAAGCCCCCAATTGTCATGGCTACAGAAGTTATGAAATCATTGTCCTTTTATTTCGTTCACACTAACAATCATATCAAGAAAGGAGAAAACGATGATCGCAATTATTATAAAATGGTACATCAAATCTAATCTTCAAAACACTTATCACAACCGATTAGTCTTTACTCCAGGTCTATGACATTAAATATGAATTCGTGGCCGAAATCCCCCCTTTTTTTTGCATTCTACCAGTTACATGTTCCTCCCCTTCACCCTGTCTCATCGAACATCAATCCCCATAATAAAAAACAAAAATTGAAGTACAGAAAGAATTCATTTTAACTAAGAAACAGCCTCCCCTCCCCCCAACCAAAAAAAAAACCAAAAAAAAACGTTGAAACTTCAGTTTATAAAGTTATGAATTCCAGAAAAGTTTACAGGCACCTGAATCGATCCGAATCGATCGCGATGACCGCTCCCGGGGGATGTCTCATTGAGATCTGTACATCATCCGCTTAAAAGCAGATTGGAAATGTTGTTGTGCAAGATGCATAATGCTTAGAGGCATAACATGTAGTTTATCAAGCTTGGGCAATTATGAAAGTTTATGTATTAAAGAAAGATGAAATTAGGGCACATAGTGCATGACTTAGCTAACTGATATGACCTTGAGGGACGTCAAAGTCACTGATAGCCATTGTTGCATGTATTAGAAAGCATTCTTCTGTTTGTTTTATTTTGGTGTGGTGACAGAAGACATAGGAATTTGAGGGTACATTTAATTATGATATTTTCAAGGTTTGAAGGTTCATGATTCCGTAAATTGCCATAGAACCCTATGTCATTTTTTGAACACAAACCTTGGGAATGAAGAATTATATTTCCTTTCCAGGATTTTGTGAAGGAAACAATTCTACACGTAATTTTTCCATTGCTCGCCATTTAATTTCGTTCAAGGGTTGATTTACAGAGGCAGTGTATGCCTGAATATCACAAGTGTGATGAACATTAATACTGTCTAAATTCTATACAATGTCATGAAACATAACATAATAATAAACAAACAAATATAAAGGCACCAGGACTGTACAGTGGTAATATACTAAGCTAACTAATAAAAGAGATATGGGGATCTCTGGTCACGTGATCACCGGGGAGGATGGTAGCTCCTCCCGATGGCCCTAGATTCCTAGGGATGTTGATCACGTGACCTACCCGCAGGATACTATCTCCTAATCTTGGGGCTTGTGGCCCCCTTCTCACTCCTAATCGTGAGAGAGTATACTTTGATATTAATAGGCCTATTGGTGACCCCGCAATCCTAACATTCAAGAAGGTTACAATTATAGCTCATTTTCTCCTACTGCCTGTCCTACAATAATATCAAATTCTTCTTTTTAAATTATACTTAGGCCTATATGTTTTATCGTATAGATAAAACAGCATTCCTGCCAAACCATTTCGCAGACCCATCCTAACACATGCTGTGTCTTTGTCTCTGTAAAGTCAATTCTGCACATGCAAGACTCAATCTCTCCCAACCTCCCATATATTATGCTTCATAAACAACTCCTCTCGTGATATTCCAGAATCTGAGCTGCCTGCCCCAATATTCCTGGCCAGCCATTCCGAAGGCACATTCTTTCATGTGCTATGTCCTACTTTTTTTTTAGCCCTCATCATAAACTTTGAACATTTATATCTCGGTCTCTCCCAACCTCCCATCCATATTTTATACGCTTCCGAACCCCCACGCATGTATGGCGAACTTTTGGAGCCTAATTAAGACACGAATGTTCGACTTTGCCATTTTTTCGACATTCGCATCATTTGTGAATCGTTCGCGTGCCCTGTGACAATTCACCTTCTCGGCAAAGTGTACTATGAATATGATATTATGCTATTTTATGCCCTATGTACAGAAAATCTACAAATGTTTCCCCAAAATAAACATGTAAACTATTTTAGGTAATAAACATAGGAAAATTTCATATGGATAAAATATTTTAATTCTATTCATAACACGCACATGTTCTTATGCAGCTCCCCCCCCCCCCCTTAACAAAGTTAAGACAGCCTAAAAAGACATCTGATAAGGACAGTGATGGTCCTTTTATTTGTACCAACAGATTGTACATCCAGTCCCTGCGTGAACGGAGGAACTTGCAAAGAAACTCTCGTGGGATTTGAATGTGTGTGCACTCCAGAATTCCATGGTATCACATGCTGTAAGCACATTTTTTTAAAAAATTTATTTGAAGAACATTTTGTTACAGCTAATATGGTCTTATTTTTTGGTACATGATTATATAAAGGTTCGTAATCTCCAGACGCTGGGTTTGTGCTTGCTCTAAAGTCTACTGAAACAAGAAGTTAGGCCTTCCCCTTTGTTTCATAGAACTTTAACTCTCGCGTCGAGTTTAACTGATTAAATAGAAGATTGGTAAAAGAGTTCTAATGGCATATCAAATTTTTATTAATTTATATTGTGCATGATAATTACCAGTTGCCACATACACAAAACACGTCATAAAATATCAAATTTCCATGAGAAGGTTTATAGAAAAGGAAGCGAATAAAGAAATGCCTTTTCTCCTTATGGTTCAATCAGATGAATAATGTGAAGATAAACAATCGTATTCCAAATTACTAGTTATTTATATGACTTGCACGAGGACACAAGCTCAGTTACAGGCATGTGAAAGTTCTCATTGCATAATGCACATTTCACTTTAGATGTACATAATTATGGTACGTATATGTTCATAAATAAATGTTGAATACTGTAGAAAACCAATCATTCCATTTGCATAATTTTTTACACAACTAAATTCCGCCTATGTATGTTTCATCCCGTTCTCTCTCTCTCTCTCTCTTCTTCTCTTGATACCATTTTCTATGTCTGCCGTCATATAACATTTCTACGCTATGGTTGACAGCATGCCCGTTAATGATTCACACTCCCGACGTTGGTACCACCAGAAGGTACACCTTTCCTGGTCTCAGCATTCCTCCTGGTATGACGTCATTCGACTTTCAAGTTAGCGCTAATAATGACGCACACATCGGACTGTCGAGAAACAACGCAGCGGAAAATCATATGTACGAAATAGGTGAGTGCAACTTATAAAACCCAGCTCAAACGAGGCGTACTTTCACAAGCGTCGGTCAAGTAATTTATTCTTAAATTCAGTAGAATTCATCCCGCTAGCATTTGTGATGCCTTGTTCATAACTTCCTCAGGGAAAAGACCAAGATAAAACTTCGTGTAAAATTTACTGATAGACCTACATTTTTTTTGTGTCATAATTTCATTTGTTTGTGTTATGCACATGGGTGTAGATAGCGGCGGGGGGGGGGGGGGGGGGGGGGGGGGAGGGGGGGGGATGGGGGTATACATCCCCCAACTTTTCAGATGGGGGGTGGTGTGTACAAACGTCCCCCAGGTTTCACCCCCCCCCCCCCACAAAAAAAATGATGTTAGAAAAATACAATTTCACATATTTATTAATATTATTCAAATTTATATATTCTTTATTTCAATATAGATGTTATTCATATATGTACAATATTGTATATTTATATGCATTTATTAATATTTGTCTACAATTCTGTCGTTGCTTCTGATTTTTTTCTGGTATATTTTACACTACTAGAAAGAGAAAACCATCTACTTCAAATTATACAACATGGGTGTTGATCTGCAAGGGATATATGTATATATTTTTTAAAAATTGAAGTGGGGGGGGGGGTGGTGGCCTGTGTTACCATCCCCCAATATATTTTGAGGTGATTCTTTTCAAAGCCATAATGCAGAAAAATTAATTAGATTAAAAGTACATGTAATTATTCTTGATTTAGAGGGTTCAGTCGATAACTTTCCTTTATAATGCAATTTTGCCACACTCATGTTATTAGTAATGCTAACAATTTTCAAAACTGAAATGAAAATATAGTCATAGGAATCGAATGTGGAGGGGAAAGAGGGAATACTACACCCCAATACTTATTGAGGATGATGACCTGTGTCATCATCACCCAACTATACAAAGAATAATAATGAAATGACAATCATAACATGTGGGCCCGGTCAGAAGCACCTATCCGGGGGTTGCATGTGGGCACAGTGTCTCCATATGTCTCCAAAAATATTTTGCAGAATTTGATCTTGCAAACTGTAATTATGAATGCGCAATTTTCTTACGCACAATGTGAATGGTAAATGGTTGCCATAGAATTACGTTTACATCATCAAAAAATGTATGTTCTGATACAAAGTGCTAAAAAAGTTGCACTTTAAGTTTTATATGGCACACATTGGGTATGAATACGAGTAAGCATCTTAACTGAAGATGACCCGACACACAAATCTGTTATATAATTCAGTACTACTTCTGGACTGTTCTTAGTGGAACCATTTTTCAAAGGCGTGCATTTTTCTGAAACAATATGAAATTGTTGGCAGGCGCGGTGGAACGTCGGCACTTTTGTTTGCCGGACAAAAGGTGTCCCCTCCCCCACTTCAATTGTCCGATATATATATATATACATATATATATATATATATATATATATATTTATATATATATGATATATATGGTCTTCGAGGGAAATCATACCCCCATCCCCCCCCCCCCCCCCCCCCCCCCACTTATGAGGACCTGTCTAGGCCAATGGTTATCCCGATGTTCTTCTAAGACCTTCTTTCCTATACAGCAGTCCTTTGTTGTTGTTGTTTTTTCCCGTTTATTACCAATGTCCTTCAGCTCCTTGTTTCCTGTACAGTGGGTGGGAAGTAAGGCCAAGGCGGTGCTTGTATTGAATTTGTGTTATTTACAAATATCCTTCTAAGACATTGTTTCCTAAACTGGTGCATGGGAAAACACCGGGGTGCTTGTGTTGAATTTTTGCTGAATAATTATATTTTCGTACCCTTGCCTTCTTACACCTTATTTTTTGCATACAGCCATTGGTGGATGGGTAAATACAGGCGGTGCTATCCGCCGCTGCGTTTATCAGTGGGATGATCCTTGCGACTTTAAAGCCCTTCGCCAAAATGACCCAGTCGCAATGGGACTCTCTGGTATACCCTCATATGACCACTATCAACTCTCCTTTGAAGACGGTCATATCGAGTTATATCGATATGGCAGCGATGCACCTCTGATGGATTTCGTCGATCAGGATCCTTTAGAGATCAACTATGTTGGGATCTGGACAGGGCATGGGTCTGAAGGGTCCTGGAAATTTCCATCCCTGTGCCATGATGCGTGATCTGAATTTCTTGTCATAATATTCTACACAAAATTCAATGGAAAATGGTATTGAAGTTCAAGAAAACGAATCAGAAATGTCATCGGTCAGAAGATTCCGCTGTGAGAAATAACGGATTTGGTAACCTTATGGTTTCATTAATCATCTTCTTTGTACATAATCATAGCATATTGATTGAAGAAGAAGAAAAAGAAAAAGAAGGGAGGAAGAAAAATAAATATTTACATTGCTCGTGGATATATAACCTTTGATACATTTTATTTCACACTGTAGATTGTCAGTGAGGTGAACCAAGAGATTATAAACTATTCTTTTTATGTTTAAAAAGAACAATAAAGATCATAATGATTATTTCACCTTCAGAACCCGACCTTCTCTTTAATGAGAGCATATTTCAGAATATCCTGTTTAACCACTTTCAGTGTAAAATACATGAATTGCTCGTGGCCTTTCCTTTAATGAAAATCACAAGAAACGTGGTTTAATGATGAGAGAATTTTATTCCGAAATATGCTGCTGTCAGTATCAGATAGCGTAATGCCTACCGTCCACTGACCATCGGAGGCTCGTCTGATCCCCAAAAGGCGAAAATTTCAGCGCTCCGATGAGTTCCGATGAAATACGAGCCGACGTCCGATTCATCTGATTGCGGTTGGACGGTAATTCGAGGTTGATCCGACACTAACCTGACACTTCCGACAATCGTCCGACACCAATCCGACTAATCGGTTAGTAATCGGACACTGACCCGATACTGGGCGGATTTTTCGCCAAAATCGGGAATCGTGTATAATGTAGTCTAGTTGTAAGGGGGGGGGGGGGGGGGTGGTTCCGTGCACCATCGAGATACATTTTTGAAATCAATTTTTTTATAATGCCTGAATTATGGTACATTTTTGAGGTATATTATGTGTAAATTCATGGTAATATCCCTCACAACATATTTAAGTAAAATTTAGCCGGTTATCATTGTTTTTACTAGTTGAACAACAAGATAAAGTCAGGATTCACGATTTTTAGTGCAAATTTTATCACTGTTTGCACACTTTTTGATGTTTTGTGGAATCCAGTTTACTCAAATCACAAAAATCTAAATCGATTCCTCATCCTCTTATTACTCAGAGAAGCTGTTTTATTTATTCATGCATGATGTCTAATCTATGATATCTAAGATATGCGAAATATGGAATTTAATCAAAAATTTAAGATGGCCGCCAAATTGCCCGATTATGAACCCCATGGGACACGATTTGGCAAGGGGAACATGGTGCACGGATCTTGGTGAAGCGCTGTAGCACGGTTATTGTCCGATGAAATTCTGTCAAGTGCGAGTGTTGGCTGACCCTGGGATCACCCTACTTTTAAAGACCGTTGGCTGTCAGAATTTGTAACCACTTGCTATGCGATGAGTGTCGGGTGCAACGTTGCCGAGTTGACAGAATTCTGCTTTCTGGCAGAATTTTGACCGCTTGAGCATCTAGCATTATGCTAGCATTATACAAAATTTTGCAGAATTCTAACATGATTCTGGTGGGGGTGGGGGGGGGGGGGGTTCTTGTCATAGAATTTTTTAGTCAAAAGACCCCCAAGAAATGCTGATAACTTCTTTTTTTTCGCTTGTCAGAGATTTGAGTAAAAGGTCCCCCCCCCCCCCCCCCGTCCCATCCCCCCCCCCCCCAAAAAAAATGCTGATAACCCTTTTTAAAAAATTTTTTTGATTTAGCAGAATTTTCGCTGCAAAATAGAATTTTTTCGCCACACTGGTCGGGTGACAGTTGAGTTTATAATGAGCTATTACCCTCCGATTTCACAACGGATGGTAATCGGGCGGTGCAGTATTATTTTAGCCTCCGATTAGTGTTCAATTTGTACTGGGCGTCGGCCAGACCGCATATTGCAATCCGAAGAGCGTCCGATGATTGTTAATCATCGGAAACTCAACAGACAGTCATCGGACGTCGGCTGGACGCGAATTTTTTTTCCGCACTCGTTAACGCAAATTCTCATGAATAATTCATAAGCTGAGCTGGAAGACTGAAGTGCGCAAACGCGTGGACTTGACGAAACTGAAGGCATCATCGACGAGCAGACGGTTGGCAAATGTGCGAGCGGAGGCATGCGGTTCTACCAGGGCGAGATGGGAGTTTTCAGGTTCTACACACAAGACACACAGATTTGATATATCAAACATGAAAATGCTTTCCCTCAGCTCTCTCATCTCTCCCCCTCTCTCTTTCCCCTCTCTCCCTCTCTCTCTCCCTCTCTCTCTCTCTCTCTTGCAGCCTTGAGTCGCCTCTCTTTAGTATCAGCAAGGAGTTAACTCCTTTGTATCAGTGTATGTAGAAGGGAAATCCATAAACCGAGGAGGTACTACCAAGGACTCTTTGGTACTACTAGGCTTAAGCTTTTCAAATATTTTATGCTGTAACCACTCGAAGGGCTGTCTTTTCCACAGGCAAATAATGATGTAAGAAGTAAGGAAGTGCATAAAGAATTCGTATCCCCTCTCATGTTTTCACATGTTTCAAAATCAGTCAGTGGAATCATTTTTGTCTTTACCATTTTAAAAAATATTAGTCGTGTCTTCCATGCATAATCATTACGTATATACAAATTCACGTGTCTGTTTTTGGAAAAAAAAGTTGTCACACGAATCTGTATTGTATTTCATTTAATTGGAGGCGCGATGGTTCAGTAGTAGATCCTGAAGTTAGTGGTAGCAGTGGTCTCGTAATTTGGAGAACCCGGTTTCGAAACCAAGTGGATGCGCTATGCCCTTACGGTAAGGCTCATTACCAAGTCCCTTTGAAAGACTATAATTAATGGATTTCCCTTATATATTTACGCGGATATACACGCAGAGCATGAGAGAGAGAGGGGGTGGGGTGGGGGAGAGAGGGAGAGGGATAAAGAGAGAAACGAGGGGGGAAAGCGAGACAGAGAGAGGGGGATGAGAGCTGAGGTAAAACATGATTAATGCCTTATAGCGCATCCACTTGGTTTCGACTCCTTCCAACATGTCCAAGTCCTTCCAGTTAGGAGACCACTGCTTTACCACTGAGCCAAGATCGCGCCTCCCAATAAGTAAATGAAATACATTACAGATTCGTGTGACAACTCTTGTCCAATAAGAGGCACGTGAAATTGAATACGTAATCATGATGGAAGTCACGACTAATACTTTTTAAAAATGGTTAAGACAAAAATGGTCCTACTACGGAGCACGGGAAGGGACATAGTGAAATATTTTTTAATCTCATTTTAACGACATAAATCTCGTTAAAACGAGATAATTATCTCATTAAAATGAGATAATTATCTCTTTTTAAAGAGATATATGTCGTATAAATGAGATTAAAAATATTTCATTATGTCCCTTCCCGGGCTCCGTACATTCTAGTTATTAAGGCATACAACATTTGAAAGGCTTTCCCTTCTATATTATATGCCTACTGATATGGCTGATACCGATGGCTTAGTCCCTTCATCGGACAATCTCGCCTCATCAGATCATGCCCGACACGTCTGACACTGAACTGATAGTCACATATCAGATTCATCGGACTGTGATATGAAACACTTCAGTGGGTGACCGGAAGAAATAAACTTTGCTTCCGACGAGTGACCGATGAGCAAAAAGCTCTGTGGAAGGGGGGGGGGGGGTTGGTTGGCCTATAACCCTCACATTATGCAATTGATAATTCCTAAATGTATTGCATTTAGACACATTTAATAAATATTCATTACTTTAAAAAAGTTTTATAATGATCGGAATTGACGTTAACTGAAGTTACCAATCATGAAAACGCAAAATTGTAAGTGAATTGAATTAAAGGTCATGTGTGGGTAAAACAGAGGCATGATTGATAATTCTATTTTTTTTAATTCTTTTTTATATAGAGGCTATATAAATGAGTTTTCCCAGTACACTGATGTTATACATATATGAGTATGTGCAGACGGGCAATATAAAATTATTTTTAATATGTTCGAAGGGAGAATTTTAAGTTTATATACTGCAGCAATATCAATTTGATAATGTATTGCGTAATTACTTAATTTAGCTTCATGTCGATGTGAATGGTATGTAATTAAATTTTGAAGACAGGTCCATTATTACCCCCATTTATTACTTAGATGAGAGCAATTATTCATTACTGAAGGACAATGATAATCAAATTAATCAGGAGAAGCGATACCATTCGACATCCTTGTAAAAAAAATTGTGTCTTTCAAATATGTGTATCAAATATTAATAATTCAATTCGAATAAATGGGTCGACATCAGATGGCTTTTATCCATACTATTCCACTTTTATTATCCTATAACTTACGAAAGGGAAAGAGGATGTATTATGTACAAGTGAACGATACATTCTGGGTTACTATGAGCACTTTGTGTACAAAGAGAGAGAGAGAGAGAGAAAGAAAGAGAGGGGGTGGGGAAATTCAGCGAGACAGTGAATCTAACGATTGTATATCATTGGGGATGAGAGAAAAAATATAGGGCTAATATGGAGTGCATATTAGAGCACAAGACATGATTAAGAAAAGAAAACTGAATAGAGTTTTCTATGTAGAAAATAATGTACGATGATGCGCCCTGGATATGATTATAGTCATTGCACAACCCTGAGATAGAACAATTCCTTCATCAGCAACCAATATATGAATTGTCAGTAAAAAGCAAATGATGTTTGATCGTTTACAACTAAAAAAAAATCCCCATACCTTTTTATAAATCTAACGTCGGGTTTTCTCGAAATTTTACATATTAGTTCCATTTTTCTGCATTTAATAAATATGTAATATCAGGGTGGAATTCCCCTTCAATCTCTACAGAGATCATAAAATAGAGATGGACTGGCTTGTATATATATATATATATATATATATATATATTTAGTGCTGATATTGGTAAAACCGTAACGTTCGAGGGAATTCAACATTATTACCCTTTTTTTAGCCGAACAGAAAAAATATATATCACTCTAGCATATTAGGTTTACCTTTTTACACTTGGATGGAGAGTGGCAAATTAAAAAAGATATGTATATTTATATATATATATATATATCTTTTTCAATTATCATTACTAATATCATTGAATTATTAATATTATTAATAGTATATTAATATTATTAACATTATTAATATCATTATCAATATGTCTTGTCTCGTCTTTTTACTGCTATATATGTATATGTATACATAATTACATACATGTATTTCGTAATTCTCTCTGTTATTGGGGAACCTAGTTTTAACAAGCTGTGCCAATTGTAATAATAATAATAATAATAATAATGTGATTTATATAGCGCCAAATCCACTCTGTGGAGTGCTCAAGGCGCATTCAAGAAGAAAAGTAGCTAAGAAGAGAATAGCAAAGTTTTTAGAAGTTTTTTAAAGGACAATGAGGTCGAACAACTTTTTATGTCTTCAGGTAGGCTATTCCAAAAGGTCGGGCTTGTGTATGAATATGATCGTTCCCCCCAGGTTTTAGATACTTTGGGTATATTGAGAAGGCCAGAAGAGGAAGAACGAAGTGATCTTGTTGGGGTGTAGCGCTTAATAAGTGAAATATTATATTGAGGAGCAGTGCCATGAATACAATGAAAGGTAAGCAGCAGAATCTTAAAGGTAATGCTGTCCTTCACAGGTAGCCAATGTAAGGAGCGTACAATTGGAGTAATGTGAGTGCGTTTGGAGGATAACGACACAATGCGTGCTGCAGCATTTTGCAGTTTCTGGAGCTTGGATAGTAAATTTATTGTCTCAATAAATCATGGTATCTTTTCAAACATGTCGGTTAATTTATACTCAAACTCGAGGATTTTTGTAATACCTGTGTACATTTTCAATGCAAAAAGACAAACACTTGTCGACCCAATCGGGATATTGTCAGCACTGCGCATGCGTGGTTTGCATGACAAACGCCATCTGTTGGCGAAATTGCGTATTTGGGGTAGCGAGAAATATGAATTCACAGAACAAATAAAAAAACATAAGACTGCAATTATTAAACAAATCATGAAAGTTCCATCATTCGGTATGACCGACTGACCTAATTTTAATTTAACAAACCCAAGCAAATGTACAGCAAAAATAATTAATGGAATTAGACTACTATTTAATAATGAAATAATCTTGAATACTAAAAGCAGTAATTGAAATTTGAACGAGATATATCTTTTAATTTGTAAACAAATCTTTAGGCATTTTACTCCCAGTGTTAAAGATCGTATGCTCGATCTGTAATGAAAAACACAAGTCAGAAAAAATTGGAACCAGCGGGATTCGAACCTGCCATCTACTGCTTGCCGGGCAGCGACTTAACCACCAGGCTATTCTGGTTCACGGCCAAGTCACGATGAAACTAGAATCAAATACCCAAGATCCTCTTGTTCCTGACTCATTATACGATCTTTAACACTGAGCATACGATCTTTAACACTGGGAGTAAAATGCCTAAAGATTTGTTTACAAATTAAAAATTCCTCCCCAGTCAAGCTTCTTCGTTGAGATATATCTTGCAGGACAAATTAAGAAAAGCAAATTAATTTTAGTTAAAATAAAAGAAATCACGAAATGTCCCCTTTTCATCCCTCCTATGGTAAGCATAATACCCAATAATTGAGATAAACTCAGTTTATCGCCAATATTTTTTCGAGCGATAAACAAAGTTTTTCGGGCGAAAAACTAAGTTTTTCGAAGGAAACTCTGCATATCAATTGACAAGCTTAGTATTCACTTCAAAAACTAAGTTTTATCACCGATAAACGGGGTTTATCTCGATAAACAGAGTTTTCCATTTGATATGCAGAGTTTCTCACGATAAACTCTGTTTATCACTCGAAAAACTTTGTGTTTTCGGTGATAAACTAAGTTTTCCAATTGATAAGCAGAATTTCTTGATAAACTAAGTTTATCACTTTGAAAAACCCTGTTTATCGAGGTGATAAATAAACAGGGTTTTTCGAAAAACTAAATGCTGAAGGAATTACGACTTAGCATAATTAGGGAAGTTATTTTTCATTATAATCTTGAGGCCCCTTTTAAATAATATACTAACTAAATGTTAATTATCATATGCATATCATAATCCACATTTTGAGAGTGATACTGTGTTCATATATATTGTATTATATATTCTGTTAATCCTTTCATTGTATTACAATGTCGAAGTGTGCTTTTCTTTATTTCATATTGAGATTCAAAAACCATAATAAAAATTTCACTTTCAATATATACTTACAATACTGGACTATTTAGAATCATTTGTTTACGTGTGCCATTTATTATATAAGAAGTGTGAGTTTCCGCGACACTTGGTATGATTGTTACTTTTGGGATCAAAATAACAAACAAAATCAATTTAATATTTCAGCAAGCAGTACAAATGAAGCAGGTATTGCTGAAAAGGGGAGATTTTCGTGATTTCTTTTACTTTAAATAACATTAATTTGCTTTTAATAATTTGTCCTTCAAAAAGTAACTCATTCAAATATAGTATTTAGAGTATTCAAGATTATTTCATTATTAAATAGTAGTCTATTTCCATTTCATTATTTTTTCCCATTGCTTCCTATGGGTTTGTTAACTTAAATTTAGGTCAGTAATGTCATACCGAATGATGGATTTCGGTTTGATATGCAGTCTTATGTTTTTTAATTTGTTCTATGAATTCATAATTGCAAACCTGAAACATATATTCTCACATTATTTTGCTAGTATATATAATGTCTTAAATCTATGTATGCTTCTTTTCAACACTTATATGGTTTCTCATCCTCTTTCTCATTCCCTTTCTCACTCCCCCTTTTCCCCCTCTTACTCCTATTTCTCTCCTCTCCCCCTTTTTCTCTTTCTCTCTTCATCCACCCCCTTCTTTCCTTCGGTATTTATAACACCATAATTTCTTGATCCAACATAGTATATAATCTACAACGCCTTAATCTTGTCAGTGACCTTATTTCGACATCCCTGTTAATGTAATGTGGACATGCCAGAAGTCAGTGATTATAATACAATGACAATAATGATAACAATGATTGTGATAATAATAACAGTAACAATAATAATGATACTGATAATCATAATTATTAATGATAATTAATAGTAATAATATTGATAATGATATTCAATTATACTAATAATGATATTAATTGAAAAAGATACTGATATCTATTTTTTTCTAAGTTTACACAAGCTAGTCCATCTTTATTTTATTAACTCTGTAGAGATTGAAGGGGAATTCCACCCTGATATTACTATTTATTAAATGCAGAATAATGAAACTAATAAATAAAAGTCGAGAAAACCTGACCTTAGATCTTTAAAAAGTTATGTAAACGATCATTATTCGCGTTTTACTGACAAATCATAGATATCGATTTTGTTGGTTGCTGATGAAGGAATTATTCTGTTTCATAAAAGGGTTGTGCAGAAAATGTTTAAGTGAATATCGTATACGTTGCATATTGAACATGTTGATTAACGGGTGTTTGCTGCCAAAATTATTCAAATACATTTCTCTATGAAATTTATTTATTTATTCACAAACCTTTTGATGACCTGAAGCTGTTGAAGCTGAATGCATGACACCACTCATTATAGTTATTGTACATACTCAGTTATGCTGTATATGCCTGTTGAAAGGAAGCAGCCTCGAAGACCCCCACCCCCACAATATGTCCTCCTTCCGTTATGTGTTGGCTTTCCGTTCCCTGGACATATTGGCGATTGATTTCTTGAAACTAGATGGAGGAAAATATTGAAAATGAACTTGTACTTGTGTAAGTATGCCCAGGCGGTACCATGTCGTGATGAATCTGCAATAACGGTGGCTAAAATACTTAGAGATCATTCGATTGCCCATTACGGTGTTCCTGCTATAATTCATTCTGATCAGGGTAGGTCATTTGAGAGTGCCATAGTGCAAGAGTTGTGCAAATTGTATGGTAGAACCAAATCTCAGACTACTGCATACCACCGGCTGGGAATGGTCAATGTGAGAGAATGAACAAGACGTTGTGTAGTTGGATTCGGTCGTTAGATCCTAAGGAACGGAAATAGTGGCCAGAACCTTTACATCATTTGCTGTTTATGTACAATTCAACTCCTCTTAGGGTAACGGGTGAAACCCCCTACTTCCTTTTATTTGGGAGGCAACCAACATTGCCAATTGACCATCTGTTAGGTAAGCTGGCCAATGAGTCTTGGAACCAAGATCATGTGCAGAATCAACAAAGATTGCTAGAAAAAGCTCATTGTATTGTGTCAAATAGACTCTTAAATGCTGCTAAGAAGAAAAAAGAGAGACATATTAAGAGAAAAGTGAATGCAATTCATATTGGTGTTGGATATCGAGTTCTCCTGAGACGAGATGCTTTCTCAGGGGGTCATAAGTTAGAGGACAAATGTGATGATGTAGCATATGTTGTTGTTGCGAAATATGACGAAAATGACGTTTATCAGAAGGGTGAATCGTCGTCGGTTGGTAATTGACCCTTGTCAGGCTGATCAGATTAATGTTACTGATAATATCATCCCCCATCCACAGGATGAATTAGAAACAAACAAACTGATGAGGAAAATTACGATGCAAGAGGAGAAAGTAGTTATGACTCAGATAGTAGTGACATTGATGATGAAATTCCCGGTTTGTTGTATCTTTCCCGTAGGTAAGACAAGAGGTTTTTACGGAACCAGAAGTTGTCCGGATTCTCCGTCTTTCAGTTAGGTCAAGTAGAGGGCAGCATAGCAATCTTCTTCGATTACCAAAATCGGCAATTACAGGACGTCGTAATTAAAATAAGTTTTAATTAATCATGGCGGCAATAGCTAAGTCTTTGTACCTTTATTGGCAAATTAAAGGTCTCCATGCACAAACCGGAAAGCGATAGATTTTACGACCTCAGAGGTCGGGAGTGTTATATTGAATTTCTTACAAATTATGATTAAATTTCTATAATAGGGTGCACAAAGTTGGTTCCGAGCTGATATTTTTTGTATATAGATGGCTGGTACTCCTGGTAGGATTTCTTGTTCTTCCCGGTATGTGATCGTAAATGGAGTTCTGAGATGAATGCCTTGTACTTTTTCATGCTCATATGTTTCTCGTTATATTACTTCAAAACAGACCTGACAGGTGGAAAGTGTTATTTGATTTGATAGAGAAATCAAATGTTAAGTGTTCATATTATTGAAAGGACGCAATGGATTGAACAATATTGATGAGATGGCCTTTGTAGCCCCTCTGCAGGAATATTGTAGTTTGGAGAGGATATTGTGAATTTCCTTTTAATATTGATCGAAAAAGAAGTTTCTGAAAAGGAGGATTTTTGTAAATACATTTCATTTTTGTAAATACATTTCAGGAAGAAAATTTTAAATATTAAGAATTAAGAAAATAGTCGGGACGACTATATCTCAAGCGGGGAAGATGTCAGAATTTGAGTTTTCTGATTCAGTTAAAGGAGAATTAACCCCTGATTACAAATTTACTTATATTGGAAGGTGTAATATATTCCTACTTATTTGCCTAAATCATTTTCCAATAAGATATCAGAAAAGGGTATAAATAAAGATATTCCAACACCCGGTATCGTCTCCTACTCATTTACATGGGGGCTGCCATTTTCTTGCTGATTTGGAATTGTACATGAACCATTGAGAAATGTTCCAATCAGGAAGATATTTTGAATCCAAGACCTAAATTGATTTTCTTCATTACCTAAAATCCCATCTGTGACGAAAAATATAAAGTGGGTGTTTACATGTATTATAAAAATTTAATCTTTATAATGATACTTTTAAATTGTCTGGTTTTGCTTAACAAAAATCTATTTTCTTGGGTTTGCCAAACAGAGCAGAACATAATATATGCAGCATGCATTCTGACTTTTCAAGTCCCATTATCCGAAAGCAGGTGAATGCATAGTTTGCCGCTATAGATGCTCAGGGAAGAAGCATCCATAAAATTTGAATTAATTTGCTCCGTCCCATACGTCCAGTATCGAGAAAATAGATTTCTATTAAAGCGAATATCGCTTTTCAACAGAAATATATAAGGAAATCTTCAGTTTAAAAATAAATTGACATATCTATTCTATATTTTTAATCTCAAATGGGTTTTTAATTTTGAAAAAGGCAATTGGGCATTTGGATTAAGAAAATCTTCTTGTACACATAAAAAAAATGGCAGCCCCCATGTATTGCTAGCAGACGATACATCTTGCTAGCAGATGATAAATTTTGCTCAGAAAATCTTGATTCGTATCGATCTCGTATATTTTGACGCGAAGCCATATAGTCTAACAAGTAGGAATAAATAACACCTTTGAACACTATCGTCTTCATTGTTTGAGGTTAATTCTCCTTTAATTGAAGTCTTTGTGAGCTTGATACCTGTTGGCTTGCAACAATCAAGAGAGGGCATAGTTCCTATATACCTCGTAGCTTGCTTGACCAACTTTATGGGCAAGAGGTGGATTATGTAACTTATGTGACTTCGGGAATGTTCCCTTCATTTACAGTGACGGAATTGTTAGCGCATTTCCCTTTCTCTTCCCATTCTTCTTTCTGGGACCTCTTGTATTATTAGTGACGGTTTGCTATGGCCAGGATGTGGTTTTCATTAGTAGTTGAATTTATATCTATAGAAGTTACGCAAAACAGATGTCATAAATAGCGAAGGTTGGATCATCATTTGAACCATGATGTTCTTACGCCATCTATATAATAAGATAAATCTTCTCTTGGGGAATGGCTTGTTTGATGGGCTGGGCTTAATAGACCTGTTTACTAAGTGATTCAAATTTTTGGATGTTTCTTTCCTGGGGACCTAGTAACGAGGTATTCCATTAACATGTTATTAATGAATGAACTACAATACTTGGAATCCAGTTTGCATACATTACTTGTTGCTATGTCTGACAAGCCTCTGGCAAGTTTTCAGGTTGTCAAGAACAACCTTTGTTTCAAAAGTATGCATAAAATTTGAATCACTTAGTAAACAGGTCTATTGCATGACATAGGGTACATGGAGGGAATACCGGACACTTAAAGTAAAACTTCAATGATTTTAAATATTGGCTTAATACTTATTATTGCATAGATGGCATAAATTAAACAAGGTTATCCAAATTCAACGCTTGGAAACATTTGAAGTAATGATTATTATCAATTATAAAAAGGTAAAATACAGCCCCCAATATAGCAGCTGAAGAGCTCCTCGAACGCTGCTGAGATATGTGACGACACACCATGGACCAGTCCTGTCTAAGCAGACGATGTCCCATAACATCTTACACATTTTTTAGAGCCTATTTTGTCATCTCCTCTTCACTTATTTCTCTTCCTTCACTAGCGTCAGTCTTAATGTTAGTCTGTTGCCTCACTCTTAACTTCGTGTATGGTATTATTTTGATGAAAAATGCAGCGTTAAAAAAATAAAGGAATCAGTCACTTGTAAACAAAATAAGACGCCATTGTATTTTCAGCTGCTTGCACCGGGGCATGTTCGGCGTTTCAAGAGGGAACGAATACCATCCTGCTATTATTCGGAGGGCTTTTCAATTTGAAAGTGGGGTTTATTTCATTGATCATTGACCCTTCTCCTGTGTATTTACAATCAAACGGTTTTAGCTATCAGAATCAGTTTCACTTTCCCTTTATAATGGTGTGAAATAAGGTCATGTTTAAATATACCAAACTCTTTATAATTTGATAAATAATTGCATTGCAATTACGTTCATTCATTATAGGACGTCGTCTGCTTAAGCAGGATCGATCCCGGGTGTGACGACATCAAAACATCGCTATATTTCTGGCGAATCCTCGGATATTCCAGATGCTGAGAAGAGCTTTTATTTGTGTTGTTTTTATAATCATCAGATACGCAGTTGACATAAAACTTATACGATTGCCATCTGTAAGCTTCCCAGTTTCTAGTGATACATTAATTGCCATATTTGTGATTTTCTTTGAATATCTACTTTAAGCCTATTTACCTAATTGTATCCCCCGGCAGTATGCCGGAGGATACTTTGGATTCAGCAGCGTTTCGCCGCCGCCGCGTCACATTCTTGTGTGCGCTCTAGCGGTCACATTTCTCGACGAATTTCTTTCAGACTTCCTGTGGACGTGTATCTTGGTAAAATCTGGACCCCTATAGTTTCTGGCGATGCTGCCCCCAGTGTTCCGTCTTTTATAGGGTAAAAGGCCATATTTTGGGGGATAGTTTGTGTGCACTCTGGCGGTCACATTTCTCAACGGATTTTGTTCAAATTTTGTATGAAGGTGTCTCTTGGTCAAATCTGGAACCCTATAGATTTTGGTGATGCTGCCCCCAGTGTTTCGTCTTTTATAGGGTCAAAGGTCATATTTTGATAGATGTCTTGTGTGCACTCTTGTGTGCGCTCTGGCGGTCACATTTCTCAACGGATTTCGTTCAAATTTTGCATGAAGGTGTCTCTTGGTGTAATTTAAAAACCTATAGTGTTTGGTGATGCTGCCACCAGTGTTCCGTCTTTTATAGGGTCAAAGGTCATACTTCAGGGTATGGCGTGAGTGCACTCTGCAGGCCACATTTCTCAACGGATTTTGTTCAAATTTTGTATGGAGATGTATCTTGGTATAATCTACACATGTTTATATTTTTGGTGATGCTGCCCTCATTGTTCCGTCCTTTATAGGGTCAAAGGTCATTTTTCCATTTCTTGCACTCTTACTTCTGCATTTCTCGACGGATTTCGTTCAAATTTTGCATGAAGGTGTCCCTTGGTGTAATCTAAAAACCTGTACTTTTTGGTGATGCTGCCACCAGTGTCCCGTCTTTTATAGGGTCAAAGGTCATACTTCAAGGGATGGCGTGAGTTCACTCTGCAGGCCACATTTCTTGATGGATTTCTTTCAAATTTTGTATGGAGATGTATCTTGGTATAATCTACACATCTTTACTGTTTGGTGATGCTGCCCTCATTGTTCCGTCCTTTATAGGGTCAAAGCTCATTTGTCCCTTTTGTGCAATCTTACTTCTGCATTTCTTGACGGATTTCATTCAAATTTTGTATGGAGATGTATCTTGGTATAATCTACACATATTTAATTTTTGGTGATGCTGCCCTCATTGTTCCGTCCTTTATAGGGTCAAAGGTCATTTTTCCATTTCTTGCACTCTTACTTCTGCATTTCTTGACGGATTCGTTCAAATTTTGCATGAAGGTGTCTCTTGGTGTAATTTAAAAACCTATAGTTTTGGTGATGCTGCCACCAGTGTTCCGTCTTTTATAGGGTCAAAGGTCATACTTCAGGGCATGGCGTGAGTGCACTCTGCAGGCCACATTTCTTGATGGATTTCTTTCAAATTTTGTATGGAGATGTATCTTGGTATATCTCTCAACACATTTCTTTCAAATTTTATATGAAGATGTGTCTTAGTGAAACCTACACATCTAAATTGTTTGCTGATGCTACCCCCACTGTACCACTTTCTATACAGTCAAATGTCATATTCAGGTTGTTGTTAGGGTCAAATGTCATATTTTTGTTGCATACATTCTGGAGGACACATTTGTTAACTCATTTCTTTCAGATTTTGTATGTAGGTCCATTATAGATTACACCTCTACAGTTTTGGTGATGCTGCCTCTAGTGTTCCGTCTTTCATAGGATCAAAGGTCATATTTTAGTGGATGGCTTATGTGCGCTCTGAGGTCATATTTCTTCCGAATTTTCTATAAAAATGCATTATACTCTAATCTGCACAAATCGTTTTGGTAATGCTGCTCCTAGTGTTGACAATATTCCGGGCCACTGGCGGCAATTTCTACACCATCCTTTTGTTTGAGGGAGGGGATGGGGGAGGATCTTTGTCCCTCCTTCAACTCGCTGCCAGTGCCGGGGGATACATTTCGCATTGCGCGGCACCAGCAATGCACATTTCTAGTTTACATATGAAAACAAACAAATTAAAAAAAACATTTTGGTCAGCATTACTAAGCTATATCAGTTTACTTTCGTTTTGACAAAAAGTTGAGTACACCATACATGTGATGTGGCTGCAGTATGCAAATAATGACTTCATCATAAATTGTCCGGTATTCCCTCCAGTGGAGGGAGTACCGGACAGTGTGTGTATTACCATTTCTTGGTATAAAAATCACACTTTGAGCACTTATAAGTGTGTAGTTCACAACACAATTTTGTTACCATAATGCACATAAAACTTGGTTAAAGGAGAATTAACCCTTGATTACAAATTTACTTATATTGGAAGGTGTAATATATTCCTACTTATTGGCCTAAATCATTTTCTAATAAGATATCAGAAAAGGGTATAAATAAAGATATTCCAACACCCGGGCGCTGTGGCGTGCGCCTGTAATCCAGCTACCTGTGGAAGTTATAAACTGATTCAGCGGACCCAGGTTCGAGACTGAGTCACGTCTTTCGGATGGTGACGTTAAAGGTCGGTCCCAGACGTAAATAATCATATCTGATTGATACACGTCTGCAAAAACCCAATTACACACACACACACACACACACACCGGTATCGTCTCCTACTCATTTACATGGGGGCTGCCATTCTCTTGCTGATTTGGAGTTGTACATGAACCATTGAGAAATGTTCCAGTCAGGAAGATATTTTGAATCCAAATCCTAAATTGATTTTCTTCATTACCTAAAATCCCATATGTGACGAAAAATATAAAGTGGGTGTTTACATGTATTATAAAAATTAAATCTTTATAATGATACTTTTAAATTGTCTGGTTTTGCTTAACAAAAATCTATTTTCTTGGGTTTGCCAAACAGAGCAGAACATAATATATGCAGCATGCATTCTGACTTTTCAAGTCCATTATCCGAAAGCAGGTGAATGCATAGTTTGCCGCTAAAGATGCTCAGGGAAGAAGCATCCATAAAATTTGAATTAATTTGCTCCGTCCCATACATCCAGTATCGAGAAAATAGATTTCTATTAAGCGAATATCGATTTTCAACAGAAATATATAAGGAAATCTTCAGTTCAAAAATAAATTGACATATCTATTCTATATTTTTAATCTCAAATGGGTTTTTAATTTTGAAAAAGGCAATAAGCATTTAGATTAAGAAAATCTTCTTGTACACATAAACAAAATCGCAGCCCCCATGTGCTGCTAGCAAACGATACATATTGCTAGCAGATCGTAAATTTTGCTCAGAAAATCTTGATTCGTATCGATCTCGTATATTTTGACGCGAAGCCATATAGTCTAACAAGTAGGAATAAATAACACCTTTGAACACTATCGTCTTTATTTTTGAGCGTAATTCTCCTTTAAGAATAAAATATTTTAAAAATGTAAGCATTTACTAAACTCCAAAATAACAAAATTTGATATCGACTGTCTTTTTCATTTTTTATCTCTACTTCTACAAAACATTTTTATGTGTCAGCCATTGTTGTGTCCGGTATTCCCTCCATACAATATTGATTGACCCTTTGTATTCAATGCGCTGTAGTTGTAATACACAGTGTACATACATCTCATTCACACAATACGCGTTTGGTACACTCATGAAACATGTCCATTACGCAAGAAATACAGTACATCCCCAAAGTTCTTATCTCTAATTTTACATCACACAATTTTTAAGCATGCATTTTTTCCTATCTTGACAGATCGGAGGGGTTTTTTTTTTGAAGAACTTTCACTCACCGTAGTGATTTCAACATTAACAACTTGAAGAAGAGTAACTAATGATGGCGGTAGTGTCCGGTATTCCCTTCTGTCCGGTATTCCCTCCATCTACCCTATGATCACGTGAGCAGAAACAAGTTGGAGAATTAATATTTAAACTTAGGCTGGGTTAAAGGGGTACTCCCGCCTGAAAATAATATTAATTGAATGAACAGAGTAAAATTAAAGAAGCAAAAGTCACGTCCCCACTTTCCTTTTTTAACTATATATATGAAATCTTCATTATTTCATTTTTTCATACATGTCTATAAAAATATCTCCCTTGTAACAAAATAAGTTACAGCAATGATAAACTTACACATTAAATAAGGAGTCAGTCCTTTTAGTTATAGGCTTGGAGCAGAAAATTTGAATAATTGCAATTTCATGTAAAAAAATACAAAAGAAAAAATGGGGATATGACATCATCAGCTCACGCACTGCATATTCATGATGACGTGCATATCACTGTTTTACCAAAATAATCCAAAACTTTAAAATTTCATAACTTCATTATTTTTCATCCGATTTCGATGAAATTTTCAGTAATTTGTTTGTTTAATTTTACTCTATTCAATTCATATTAATTTCAGGCCGGAGTACCCCTTTAACTAGAGATGACGGGGTTGAAGCTTGTTTCTCTCGTTATTTTGGCGTCATGCTGGACGCATGCTCCTCTCTCCTTCGGGCATCGCATCGTGGCTAGCTGGATGTGGTTATTTGCAGGAGTTAGAGTTTCTGTTAGTTATGTAACATTATATTTTATGAATTATTTTAGACAAAATACAATTGCATTTTTACTTTGTATCTTGTACATTGCCAATGTAAAGTTATGCGAATGAGTTATGTTATGTGCTTGGCAGTGAAGTACGGTATACAGAGTTATTCTAGCTTTAGAAAGGAGAAAATTCAAGAGAGTAGAAATAAAATGGAAAATAGAGTCTTGTTGAAGTTAACTTTTATCTTTTACAAAATTACTTGAATGGAAAAAGTTTGGAAGTAGGCTTTTTATTTTGTGTACGTGTAATATGAAATGTTTGTAAGTGACTTGTGGAGAGCGACAAATATGGCCGCCAAAATGTCGGCGCCCACATGCTCGGTGCAGAGATCGGTGGGTAGAACAATCGAAGATCATTTTTATTATAAATGATCATCATTCTGTTATGAATATAGTTATGGCGATGTATATATCTTTACGGGTAAATCATTGTTTATATTTTAGTGACACCTTCCGTATGTGAATGATGCAGTGACTAGACAGCATTTTGTCCTCTCCCATCGACTGTTTGCCTCTGGTAAGCTTATTGTACAGTCTAGATTTATCAGGTAGTGTCATGCTTTTGCTGTGGCCGTGTTTGATATGGCAGGGGTGCACTGCATTGTAATGACTACTGTGTTAAAAGATTAAAAATTAAAACAAAATATTTTTATCAGCCAACACTTAGAATGTTGGCCTCTCTTCAGTCTTGTGAAATATGAATAGAGTATAAATCATACTGATCCCTTGGCATTTATTAAATTTCTATGGAGTAGGAATTTGTTATTTGAAGAATTATGTTCCTCCAAGTTGGAGTGCACTCGTCAAGATTACGATTTAGACACGCCTTCACTGGAATTGGAGACTAATTTGTAGTTTTTTGACTGTTGATAATCGGTGAGTGAGATTTTTGAGAAATAATTTCAGAACATTTGTTGAATAGACTCGAACGAAACTAGTTATATGTAAATAGATAAAGAGGTGGAAGAAATATCATGCATAAAAGCGGTGATTTGTCTCAGCCTGTGAAGCCTGATGCTATGTCGGGTGCCACGTATGCGGGTGCCACGTATGCAGACGCCACCAGATCGGCGTCACGTGATAGGGGTAGCACAGGCGCAGAGAGCAGTGAGAACAGGGTCAAACCCGTCTTCCTTAAGACCAGGGATGTGCCCGAAGGAAAACCGCTTCAACATGAGGAAATATATATAGCTATCCACAAACATCTTGGCTCAACAAAGAACCTGAAAGGCTTGCAGAAAATTGGAGGACTCTGGCGGATTTACCTCTCAGAGTGGATAGAATTGCCGTCATTTCTGCTGGACTCAACATAAGAGGGGTGTCTGCCCCCATCTATGACACGAATCCCTTCGTAAACCGCCATGACCCTACCAAGTCGCTCAAAGTCATTGTGAAAGACATCCCTTTGTCGTTGGAAGATGAAGTTATTGCTAATGAAATTGAAAAGCAGAAATGCAAAGTGCTAAGTAGAGTGCAAAGGATGAAGTTAAGAGTAAATGGTCTTTTGACAGATTACCACACAGGCGATCGAATGCTGTTCATCACACCATGCACGAAACCTCTATCACGAGCCATGTATATAGGAGGTTTTAAAGCACGCATTTACCATGAAGGACAGACCAAGGGCCCCATTATATGCTCTAAATGTCTAATACAGGGGCATCATGCGTCAACATGCGTCAACGACGTCGTTTGCAGAAGGTGTTCACAACCTGGACACAAGGCAGTGCAATGCACTCTTCTCGACTCTCGCCATGATGTTTCCATCGCCGCCCCTGTACAGAAACTGCCCGGTCCTGTGCAGAAGACGAGCGATACGCCATCAGTGGGAGATCCTAATCTGAGTGAGTCTTCACGCAAGTTTGAGATGAATCAACAGGAGAGTATTGTCCAGGGCAACAAAGTATTGCGTAACAACAAGGAGACACCTCGAGCGCAAGCAAAGATCACTCAGTTCATTTCATCAGGAAGTGCTTGCGATACTGCTTCACAAGGAGTTTCAGAGAGCGACGATGACGACGAGTTTGAAGATGCTGATACGCGTGAATCTGAGGAGCAAGATCTAGAGCACTCGGATATGTCGGCAGATTCTCCCAAACTCGTGGAGGATGGGAAAAAGTTCTCCAGCGGCAAACGTAAACAAAAAAGCAGAAGCAAAGCAGCAAAAAAGAAATAAGAAGGGCTTCTGACTACAGCAAAATGTACATGTATATATAGTGTAAATACAATCATCCATGTCCGGATTATACTGCAACTTGCTTAGTTTGAATGTTAGAGGCATCAGAAATAAAGAAAAGAGAGACGCAATTCTGTTATGGTGCAGGAATCAAAGAGCGGATATATTGTTATTACAAGAAACTTATTGGACAGACAATATTTTGAAAATTATTCGAAATGAATGGAAGGGTCATGCTTTCTGTTCCAATGGATCTAATCATGCCAGAGGAGTTGCCATTCTTATTTCAAAAGATTTGCCAATCATTATTAATAACATAATTTCTGGTCAAGAAGGACGGATGATTATGTTAAATGCTAAAATTAATAATTGCAGTTTTTGTATTGTAAATATTTATGCTCCCACAGAGAAAAGATACAGAGAAAGATTTTTCAAAAAACTCTATAGATGGATAGAGTCAAATAAACTTCCAGATAGTGATTTAGTAATAGCATGAATAGGAGGCGACTTTAATTCTATCCTTTCTCCAACTAAAGACACGAAAAGAAATCATAATGCTTATTATAAGACACCACGAAATTTGAAGGTTCTTATTAAGAGTTTTGATTTGTGTGATATGTGGAGGCATTTCCATCCTAAAAAACATCAATTTACATGGAGAAATTTATCCTTAGATGTGGCATCTAGACTTGATTACTGGCTGGTAAATGAGAACCTGAAAGCCAAAATAATTATGTGTGATATACGTCCATCGACACGCTGTGACCACAACGCTGTTTTTTTGAAGGTTTTGATAGGGAAACCTGATAAAGGTCCAGGATTTTGGAAATTAAATACGCACATTTTAAAAAATGAGCAGTATAAAAATAAAATAAGAAAAAATTATCAAAAATGTTAAAGAGATGAATCTCAGTTTTTCGGAAAGATGGGAACTTACAAAGATTAAATGTCGTGAATTTACTCAGACATACTGTATCGGAAATAAATATAACACAAAAGAACTAAAAAGCATTTTAGAGGAAAGATTTGCTAATATTACTAAAATAGTTGATGAACAAAGAAATATTGATGATGCGACTAAAAAGGAGTACCTAGGTATCAAAGGTGGTTTAGATAGATTGTATAACAGAGAATGCAAAGGAGCAAGCGTGCGAGCCAGAGTCAGATGGCTGGAGAAGGGTGAAAAGAATATAAGGTATTTTATGAGTCTAGAGAAGAAAAACGCTCAGAAGAGAAATGTTACTAGAATACGGAACGGTAGTAATATTACGGAAAGAGAACATATTCTGAAGGAGGCTGTTTCTTTTTACGAAAAACTATATCTTAGTAAACAAGTTAAAAAAGAAGATATCGAAGAATATTTTGAAAGCTTTATTGTAAATAAGTTAAATGAATCAGATAAAGAACTGTGTGAAGGGCTATTAACATATTCAGAATGTCGAAAAGCTGCTTTTGAAATGACCAAAAATAAAACTCCAGGAGGAGACGGTTTACCCGTCGAATTCTATCGAGAGTTTTGGAACGACATTGAATTTGTGTTTGTTAATGCGCTTAATGAAAATTTTAGTAATAAGGTTATGTCAAAAGCTCAACGATTAGGAATTATTACATTGATCCATAAAAAAGGAGAGATGGAAGATTTGAATAATTGGAGGCCGATAACATTGTTAAACTATGATTATAAAATAATGGCCGCTGCCCTAGCAAACAGGTTACATAAAGTTTTACCAAAACTTATTCATGAAAACCAAGTTGGTTACATTAAAAATAGAATGAGCGGCTTTAATATTAGACTCACGCAAGACGTTTTTGATTATATGAAAAAACAGAAATTAGAAGGTGCGTTAATGCTAGTTGATTTTCAGAAAGCATTCGATTCCGTTGAATTTGACTTTATTGAATATTGTTTGTGTAAGTTTGATTTTGGCGAAGACTTCAAATGCTGGGTTAAGCTAATGTATGACAAAGCGGATAGTTCGATACTTATTAATGGATGGAGAACAAAAACATTTCAGATCAGTCGAGGTATAAGGCAAGGATGCCCGCTATCGGCCATGCTTTTTATCTTAGTGGTAGAAACGTTAGCAGAAAGAATTAGAAAGAATGATTAAATCAAAGGAGTTTTGTTTGGAAATAACGACAGAAAAGAATTAAAAATCTTGCAATATGCAGACGATACCTCTGTGTTCTTGAGAGAGAAGTCTTCTATGAAATACATTATAGACGAATTGGATAAATTTGGAAATGTGGCTGGTCCAGTAGTTAATAAAGACAAAACAATTTTGAAATGGTTGGGTTCTACAAAACATTGGAATTTTAAAAAATATGGATTACATTGGACGGAAGGTTGCATTAAGTATTTAGGAGTTCATATAGACCATAACCAAGATAAGGTTGCGAAATTGAACTGGGAAACAAAATTAGAAAAGATACAGAGAATCGTAGATAATTGGAGGAAAAGAAACCTGACAATTATAGGAAGAGTCCTTATTATTAAAACTCTACTTATTAGTCAAATAATTCATTTGATTATGTTTTGCTCAGTTCCCAACAATGTAGTAAAAAAACTGGAAAAAATAATTTTCCACTTTTTATGGAACTCAAAAGTTGACAAAGTCAAACGAGTCACAATCGTGAAGGATTATGAGGATGGTGGCATAAGAATGGTCGATATTCAGAATTTGATTAAGAGTTTCAGATTGAAATGGTTGGCCAGAATTGTTGATGATACAAGTGGTTGTTGGAAAGAATTTGCTTTACTGAATTTCGAAATAATTGGAGGTGTTAGACTTATTTTAAATTCTACCCTTGATAATCATATGACAGACAAGTGGTTTGCTGATAAATTGCCAAGATTCTATATGTTGAACTGATAAAAGCATGGTCATTGGATCATCGAGATCAGACCAGGCTCAGGAAAGCAGTCCCAGTTAACACCGCATATTGTATAAAGCAACTCTGACCGAGTTGTTTAATTATTCAATCTGTAACAGACAGAAAAATAATAAACCTATTAAATATGGTGCAATCATTTCACAACATGCTGTCACACATTTCCAATAAAAGAATGATCCTTGCCCAATAATTGCATAAATGCCTGTCTATTGTGTTTTCTCTGTTAACATAACTGATTAAATATTCATATATGCAAATGAATACATCTCATTTGAATACATGATTTCTTACTCATTTTCATAATCCTTAAATTATACCTTTGTTTCCTTATACAAACTATTTCAAGTTTAAACATTTCTCAGAAAATCCCTTTTCTGAATTATGTGATAACTTTTCACCAAATCAAAATATAGCATAAGCTTTATAAATGCCACAAATGACCAATTGTGTCATTGCGTGCTATCACACGAATGGATTCAGAAAAGAAGTTTTCCTGACCAAATTAAAACCGAATTTAAATTCATTCTCAAAATGTTAAGATGAAGACTAAATATCTGTTGATAAAACCAACCTGCTTGATCCAGTGTTACTGCAATATCTGATTTTAGTTTCAGTCTTGCTTTGATTTCAACCTGAAAGCCTTAGCAATTACAAAATCATTGGCTATCAAGTGTAGTTCAAATTAAATAAATAAATCTGTTTTTAAAAGTCCACCTTATCTGCATGTTTTAAATCATGTGGTATTGTGGAATATAACCAAGAATCTTTTATGCCATCAAACTGACAAAAATCTTGTCGTGTAAAACTGAATTTGCTACACTGTATTAACAAAAGTGCACTGTACTGTTAACTTGAAACTTAGGTTGATAAAACTTCATTCACCCATCACTGCCTGTGTACAGAGTGGCCAAATTTGTCTGAATATTTCAGCTTAATGTAATAACTGAACTGATCTGTATGGAACATCAGTAAACTTCTAAACTGTCACAAAATGTAAAACTATATGTCAGTATTAAACATGGACCATTCAATAATTTTCTTCAGTCTCATTTGTATTACTAAACGTCCTTTAAAATTCGGCACTCTGTATACATAGTACATACAGTTCACAATGAAATCGTCATGTTGGAATGTAGCGATAACACGCAACCTGTGTATCATAATCATTTCTGTTGCGACACCAATTTTCTCTCCTGTAATATCTCAAAATATCCAAGTTTATCCAACAAACTTTATCCTTTATATTTTTGTTTATAATCTAAATCTTCATAATACTCACTCTTTGGGCGATATTAACTGGCAC
Organism: Heliocidaris erythrogramma; assembly: GCA_025617745.1. Classification (NCBI taxonomy): domain Eukaryota; kingdom Metazoa; phylum Echinodermata; class Echinoidea; order Camarodonta; family Echinometridae; genus Heliocidaris; species Heliocidaris erythrogramma. The sequence continues at coordinate 33,480,668 of CM046873.1, read as the reverse complement.
ATTGCTACAAAACTATGGGATTTTCATCCCCACAAATCCAACAGGACTTTTCAGAATGTCAGAAAATCAGCCGCAAAGTATATTGGGCTCACATAAGTAATTCACGGCCCCATTCACTCACGTGTTATAACGAAGGTTGTCTATAAACCATATTTTGAACACCCCTCGGTAGAAATCGTTTAAATTCACAGAATAGAGACAAAATATAAATATCTCTCAAGTATTAAAAGTACCTAATTTGGGCACTTTCCGGCGTTAAAAAAAGTTATTTAGGCTGAAACAAGGCACCTAGCCGAAATTTCAGCCCATTTGCACATAGAAACAGTGGAAGTGCACCAGTGATAAAATAAATCCTTTAAAAATAATAAAAAGCTAGCCAACTTCGGCTAAGGTGTCAAATTGAAAAGAGTATGTTTATTAAACACCATTTACGCTTTTTAAATTTACTGAGGACAATCAATCGATTTTATATGAATATTTCTAATCAATTAATTTCAAATAATCTTTGCTCCGCCTCACCGGCATGCATTGCGAGCGGATGAATTACTTATGTGTGCCCTATACACAGAACTCCAAAAGACGTGGCCCTATAGGGAATTTTGATGGTGTCTTTAAAAAACCCATGCAGAAAATTATGGTGTCTATGAAAAAAACCTGTTTCACTGGAACAGTCATATTTAAAAGAATTCATCAAAAAAGATTATTTGAAGTCAAGTACACAAATTTTATGGTATAATAAATATATTGTCTACAATAACCGACCACTATTTTATAGAGATTGGTATGCTAGTTCAATCATTTTTCTGAAAGATATTTGCATTGAAGGAAAATTTGTATCGCTCACAAAACTGGAAGAAAAGCTTAAATCTGAAAAAACAAAAGCGAGAGCCTTGTTTGATTATTCTAAACTACAAAGGGCGACACCGAAAGTGTGGTTGAATAATCTAAAAGATGCTAGTACCCTAGATATTCCAACAATATCATCGAAGGGAAAAGAAAAACAACTTAAGTTATGTCCAGTAAATTATTTTATAACATCTTGTTAACACATGAAAGAACCAATGATGGCCCAACATATTGGGTTAATCTAGTTAATAATGCTATAAACTGGAAAAATGTCTTTCAGAGAAATTTAAAAAATATAAAAGAAAACAAATTGAAACAGTTCAATCTAAAAATGCTGTATAACTTCATTCCAACAAAAAGGAAGTTGTTTTTATTGCAATTAGGAAATTCCGATATTTGTGAAGTGTGTAATGCCAAGGAAGATTTAATCCATGCTTTTTTGTACTGTAAATTAAATAAGTCATTCTTCGACAACTTATTCATTATGGTGCAAAACATATATAACGTAGATATTTGCTTTGATATCGACATTCTGTTAAAAAATTACAAAGAAAAGAAGATTGATGATATTATTACCATTGCTCTGTGGAGTATTTATAAAATGCTGATTTTCAGAAATATATATGGTAAGGAAGAAAGGGAAAAAAGACTATGGTTTACCTTTTTAAAGGAATTAAAATTAAGAATAGATATCAATAATGCCTTTATGAAAGCAGGAAAGAAAGAAATGTATAATTTGCCTGTTATTTTGGAAATGTACGTTTAATCGTTCTGTAAAATTGATTTATATGTAAAATGAGATTTTTGTTGAATTAAATACCCGTGTCATGGGTGAAAGAGAGAAAAAAAAATGTTTCTCCAAGTTCATGTGACGTTTTGATGATTATTTTTTCTTGTAACTTCATTTTATTCTCATGCGAAATGACGTGTATGAAATAACGTTTCAGGTTACTCTGCTTTCAATAAGGTATGATAAACGCTAAACGTAGTAATGTACAGAATATAAATAAACATAGGATAGCCAATTGTTATTTCCATATTTTGAAACCTTCATTCCATTGTAATTTGTGGTTGGTGGCAGATTACGAGTATTTATGGAATTTAATATTTGACAAAATGACTTCTTTGAGAATGATCTTGTCACATTCTATCAATAGTATATTCACCAATATATGTATGTTCTATACAATTTGCTAATTGTATTTTTATTCTGCTTTTGCAGGGTTTTTGTTTTTGTTTTTGTTTTGTTTTTGTTTTTTGGTTTGTTTCCGATACTGATGACAATAAAGACAAGCAACACAAATGCGCAGTCGTGGTCTAACTTGATACATAATACATGTATGTACATTGTATATATCGTTTTAGGAATCCTAAGGGGGGATTTATATTGAACCAAGATCATCTCTTTACTTTGTTTATGAGCGTTCATATTATTATTACTATATTTCTAGGGGGTGTCAAAAAGTATTTGATGATCTTTCATCTCATTCAAAATCCAATTACCGAATGTATATATATCAATGATTTTAGAAATATGTGCCAAACCGTTTTTGAAAATTTTCATATATTACAAGAATACCAGATAATATGTATGTATTTAACAATCTTCTGTATTTTGTTTTGTTGTAATGGGTTTACATCTTTATCAAACAGGGCCTCATGCTTGGAAGATCACCACTGTTGGTGAAAATGTACTACCCTGTATAAATATCAGAAATAAATAAATAAATGGATATAATCATAACCTGGGAGCATGATTGCACATTATTTTCTTCTGAGAAAACTTTATTCATGTATTCTGCTCTAATTTGCAATCTTTTCCATTTACAAGCCCTATATTTTTTTCTCTCTCATCCCCAACGATATACAATCGTTAGATGCATTGCCTCCCTTACTCCCCTCCCTCTCTCGCTCTCTCTCTCTCTCTCTCTATGTACACAACATGCCCACAATAACCCAGATTGTATCGTTCTCTTATACATCTACATCCTCTTTCCCTTCCGTACGTTATAGGATAATAAAAGTGAAATAGTATGGATAAAAGCCATCTGATGTCGACCTATTTATTCGAATTGAAGTATGAATATTTGAGACACATATTCAAAAGACATATTTTCTTATAGGATGAGGAATGATATCGCTTCTCCTGATTAGTTTGATTATCATTGTCCTTTAGTAATGAATATATGACGGTTCTCTCATCTAAGTAATAAATAGGGCATTGGCGTAGACAGGTCCTCATACCTGGGGGTATGATTTCCCCAAGGGGCAGATATATATATACATATATAGTGTGTGTGTTTGTGTGTGTGTGTGTGTGTGTGGGGTGAGGGTGTGTAAACATGTATATGGTTTTCCTCTTTACGTATCCAAGATAGCATCATGCTTTGCAATTTTGTAGTATGATTTGAATATTCAGCGAGCGAGCAAACAATAGCAATGACATTGTGATTTCAAAATTTCACAATGAAAATTTATTTAATAAGCTTTACTTTTAATACGAGCGAGCGTAGCGAGCGAGCATTTGGGAATACTGGCTCTAAGTCACTTTGGATTAGGGGCACATGTTATGGAAAAGGGAAACGTGGTACTTATCATGGGGAAAAGGACACTTCAATTATTAGAAAAATAAATGAATGTGTAGAAAAGGTAGAAAAGGCAGTTCATCACAGGTGAAAAGGGGCACTTATAACACCTGAAAAGGGGCATTTATAAGAACGGGAAAATGTTCTTATATAAAGTAGAAAAATTAAATTAGTGTCTATATATTACAAAGAAAAAAAAATGACTTGTTACATTAAAATGGATTAAAAGGGGGGAAATGCTGTACCCTCCCGTGCCATAAGTATTGCAATATAGTGAAATTCGTTAAATTTTTGGTGAATGACTTTCCTTTGTTCTAGCGGTGTTTTGTTCTAAATCATTAAAATAGCGACCGTCATTTCGGTTTAAAAGGAATGTGCGCCTTGTTCACTTTCTCATTCAATGCTACTGAGTCCTTCATGCACACACCATGGTTAAGACAGCCGAGTTATCTAACGAGCAACGCCGACAAATCGTCGTATTGAGACAGGAGGGGGTTTCGGTAGCTCAGATTGCTGAACGCTTTCGGGTATGCCGTCAAACGGTGTACGGAGTGTGTAAACGCCATGAGGATACAGAAAATTCCGACAAGCGACCAAGACCTGGCAGAAGCAGAAAGACCACGCCTCGGGAAGATCGGTACCTCCTGCGTCAGGCTCGTATGACCCGATTCGATTCTGCACAAACTTTGGCAGCTCACTGGAGCGACAGAATTGGTAGCAGAATCTCACAGAGAACGACACAAAGATGCCTGTACTCTTACAATCATCATGCCTGCATTTCCAGGAGAAAGATTCTAATGTCTGAGACGCATCAGGTGGGCCACCATAGTGAGGGATTGGACATTGAAGAACAATTGGAGTCATTTCGTGTTTTCCGACGAGAGTAGGTTTTGCTTGTCTTCGAACGACGGAAGAGTAAGAGTCTGGCGTGAACCGAACACCTCATACGACCCACGGAACCTTACCTACACTCAAAGGAATTCCGTTTCAGTCATGGTCTGGGGGTGTGTCAGCATCTTTGGAGTAGGCGATCTTGTTGTCGTAGACAGGAACATGGATAACGCCAAATATCGGGAGATTCTGGACTCTCACTTGTTTCCATGCATTGGTAACATCTTTGGCTACACGCAACACCCGTTCATTTTCCAGGATGACAACGCACCGGCGCACGGGGCTGCCCAGATGGACCAATGGTATGGCGAAAATGGCGTCAACAGGGTGCAGTGGCCGGCGCGATCGCCCGATGCTAACCCCGATGGAGCCACTCAGTGTGACTTGGGGACCGCATGACCGTTACCAAAATCGCGGATATAGGGGTAAATTTCAAGGAACGTCCGCGGACAGAATATTCCTCGAAATATAGAAAATAGGGGTGCGCAGGTGTCCTCGAAATGATAAAATAGGGGTCAGGAAAAGGGAAGAAAACCCAAGGGCATGAAGAAAATCCCGGAGCCGAGTCGCTAGCTCCGGGCCTGCCGGGGAGGGCGCGTTCATCGTTGAGAAAAAAATCCCCGTACTGCCGTCACTCAGCAAGATGGCGGACGTGAAGGTAAGTTTTTCCCACTGTTGGGCTCGATCGCTCGCTGCACGCTGATTAGCCATAGCATAGGCAACGTGACGCCACTGGCAGCTCGCCAGCGCCATCTTGTTTCCCTCAAAACAATTCCGGAACGTCGCCGCTGTATACATTTCACCAAGATTGAAGGACTATTTACACTCATATAATCATCATATGCCCTTCAAAGATGAAGTGGGAAGATGCACGAATCGTGATGTTCGTGAAAGTCGTGTGAAAGGACTTATGTTTCACAGTGATCACACTTACACTAACACTAACAGTAACAGTCCCATTCATACGCTTTCATGTTAGTTTATGGGTGTATGGGTATGAGGCACTCATAGGCCATTGCTGCTTATATGATAGTTATGTACAAGCTTATCTGAAGATAACCTTGTACTCCAGACTAGCTTTTATAGGTGAATAGGCTTCAATAGCTTTTGTGTGTACTATCAGCGGGCCTTTTTCCAGTCTAGACAATTCAGAGTATCATACATCATGAGTCATGAGGGGAAAATAATTATCTAAAATTTTCAATTCTGAATCCCCAAATTTGTCCATGAATCAGGTAATCTAGCAAATTAAAGATAATCAAATCTTGCTCAGAGCAATTTTGTTGTCTGTTTGTGACCGCTGCAACAGTGAATGTTGGATACAGTCCCACATAGGCAAGGGCCCACCCATAGGCCATCTCGTGTATGAATGATCTAGACTGGAAATAGGCACGCTGATACACACAAAAGCTGTTGAAGCCTATTCACCCATAAAAGTCTGGAGTACAAGGTTATCTTCAGATAAACTTGTACATGTATAAGTCGGTATGAGGTTATTTAACCTCGCCTATTTGTGAGTGGTCAGACATAGTGGTTATTTTAAATAACCATATGGTCCATAGAGTTCAGTGGTTTTTCCCCAGGAGTTTATATGAACTATTGCCGAAATATTTTTAAATGAATAACACATTAAAAAATGCATTTTCCTTATATTAATTGTGTGTGAACTTGTAATTTGAGGAATCGGGTCTTGGACACCTATATGTCAATGAAAAAAGGGTATAAATGTCTTGTCCTTGAAATATGGTAAAATAGGGGAAAGTTTCCGAAAGTGTCCTTACAATCTTAAAAATAGGGGTATTTCAAAGTACCATTTTGTCCTTGTTTTGACGTAAAAAAGGGGGTTAAATTTCACAAAATGTCCTTGAAATTGACTGCAAAAGGGGTTATTTGGTAACGGTCATACGCGTCCCCCTCTGCGGGGGAGTGGCTCCACCGGGATGCTAACCCGATAGAGAACCTGTGGGATGACATCAAGAGAGCCCTCACCAAGGACCGGCCAACCACCAGGGAGGGTCTGATCTTCAGGGCCTGGGGCAGCATGACCCAAGAAAGACTGCATGGACTTTACGCGACTCTGCCAAGGAGGATGCTCGCCATCATTAGAAGGCGCGGGTATCCAACAAAATACAGAACCTCATGAACTTTACATGACAAATGACTCTTGACATATCAATAAAATGTGCCTGATCATACGATCAAAATGTACTACAAAGTCATTAAAATAGCACTCATTTTCATTTAATAATTTGCCTCTTGTGTAATGCATGTGTCTATGTTGCAATACTTTTGGCACGGGAGGGTAGTTGAAATAGGAGCATTTATCAAAGGTAAGGTGAGGGATGAGGTGTAATTATCAAAACGGGCACTTAAAAGAATATGGAACTGGGACTTACTCGAAAGAAAAATGGGGGTACTTATCTGAAGTTAATGGGAAAAGAAGGGGCACTGTGCCCACATGCAACGCCTAGAGCGGTGCTTCTGACCTGGCCTACATCAATAAATAATGGGTGTGATGTATTCCCTCTTTCTCCACCACATTTCATTTCAGTTTTGCATTATATAAAGGAAAGTTACTGACTGAACCCTCTAAATCCAGAATAATTACATGTACTTTTAATCTAAATGATTTTTCTGCATTGTGCTTCGAAAAAAAAAAAATCACCTCTAAATATATTTGTGGATTCAATTTCAATTCAATTAAAATCATTTTATTTCCAACAATAACACTTACAGATAATACAGAACATTCATTATATCAATTACAAAGTACACAAAAAGTACAACAAATTTCGTTTAGAATGTTCAAAATACAATGGAAAATAACATATGAAGGAAAAGAGAGACCCACTAAAAAGACAAGCTTGTAGTTTGTGGGTCACTCAAATAAATAAATATGAAGTGTGACGGACTACGGAATAAAATAAAAAGATGGTAACACATGCAGGCCACCCCCCCCCCCCCCACTTCATTAAACAATATATATATATACCTCCAGATCAACACCCATGTTGTATAATTTGAAAGTAGATGGTTTCACTTTCTAGTGGTGTAAAAATATATCGGGGAAAAATCAGAAGCCACGACAGCATTGTAGATAAATTTTAAATAAATTCATATAAATCTGCAATATTGTACACAGATATATAACATTTATATTGAAATAAAGAATATATAGAAATAAAATTAATAGATGTAGATATATATAATTTGATATATCTACAACATAATATAGAAATGTATATTTTCCACCACTTTTTTTTGTGGGGTGAAACCTGGGGTGATGTTTGTACACACTATCCCCCCCCCCCCCCATCCCCCGCTATCTACTCCCCTGAAATAGGGTAATAAAGGACCTGTCTTCGTAATTTAATAACATGCTATTCTCATCGACACATGAAACTGAATTAAGTAATAACGCAATACATTATCAAAGAATATTGGTGCTGTATATAAACTAAAACTTTTCCTTCGAACATAATATGATGATATTGTATTGCCCGTCTGTACATACGCATATGTAAAACATCATTGTACTGGGAAAACTCATTTATAGCCTCTATTCACATGTGTATTAAAAAAATAGAATTATCAATCATGCTTCTTTTTTGTCCACATATTACCTTCATTCTGTTCACTTAGATATTTATTGATGGACTCTGCATTTAGGCCATTAATTATCTGAAAGTATTTAATATCAGTGTATTTTGTAACGTTTATAATACGCGAACGCAACGCTACCGTTATAGTTGAGTAACAGCAAGGCTATCATACTGACAGCAGCATATTTCGAAATATTATCTCATCATTAAACCATGTTTCCTGTTTTCATTAAAGGTAAGGCCACGAGCAATTTATGTATTTTAGACTTAAAGTTGTTAAACAGGATATTCTGATATATGTCTCATTATTTGAGAAGGTCGGGTTTGAGGGTGGAACAATCATGAGCTTTCTCATTCAATTTTCCCCATAAAAAGAATAGTTTATAATATTTTTCTTCACTTGACTGACAATCTACAGTGTGAAAATAATTTATCAAAGGGTATATATCCACGAACAATATAAATACTTTCTTTTTCTTCTTCATCAGACAATATGCGATCAATTATCTACAAAGAAGAGGATTTATGAAACCATAAAGTTACCAAACCCGTTATTATATTTCTTACCAGCGGATTCTTCTGAACGATGATATTTCTGATTCGTTTTGGGTTTTCAATTTCGATTCTATTGGATTTTGAGTAGAATTTTATGACAAGACATTCAAAATCACGTATCATGGCATAGGGATGGAAATTTCCAGGACCCTTCAGACCCAAACCCTGTCCAGATCCCAACATAGTTGATCTCTAAAGGATCCTGATCGACGAACTCCATCAGAAGTGTATTGCTGCCATACCGGTATAACTCGATATGACCGTCTACAAAGGAGAGATGATAGCGGTCATATGACGGGATACCAGATAGTCCCATGGCAGCTTGGTCATTCTGTCGAAATGTACGCAACTCACAAGAACCACTGCAGCGGCGGATAGCACCGCCGGTGTTTATCCATCCACCAATGGCTATGTAGATAGGAAGGTGTTTAATAAAAAGGAAATGCGTCATTCTACACAAACAAATGTAAAAGGCATCGCTGCTATGTTCCCATCCAACAATATAGGAAATAATGTGCTAAAAGGACATGTAGGTGATTCAAACAAATTCAACAAAAATCAAAAGAAATACCACCGGTGTTTTCAAAAGCACCTGTATATGAAACAGTGTGTTAAAAGGACATGTAGGTCATTCAACGAAAATAAATTTAACACAAATTCAAAACACCACCGACGGTGTTTTCCCATGCACAAGATAATGCACTTATTTACAGACTGGTTGTTGTCATTAATATTATTGAATTATTGGATGTCGTTATTGTTCTTTGATGGTGGCCTACAATCCTGTTAGTTTTCCAACAATTCTTTCACACACTGCACTTGTTGTTTTAACTGAAGAAAAATAATAAATAGTAAAAAAAAATGATAAAATGAAATAACTACAACCATCTATGACGATAGACTATTTGCTCTAAAATGAAAGTAGTGATGGCCTTCACACAATTGCTGTTTCAAGTGGACTGGGGTGGTGCCGACATTCTCCCTCCCTCCCCCAACTTTTTTTTTTTAATAGTTGGGAATTATATATGGAAATTAATTCAGTTACTCTAAGTCAGCCCTACCTATTTCATACATATACTCTTCCGCTGCGTTGCTTCTCAACAGTCCGATGTGTGCGTCGTTGTTGGCGCTAACTTCAAAGTCGAATGACGTCATACTAGGAGGAACGCTGAGACCAGGAAAGGTGTAAGTTCTGGTGGTACCAACGTCGGGAGTGTGAATCAACGGACATGCTGTCAACAATAATATAGAAATTGTATATCAATGCAGACACAGATAAAGATAGGGAGAGAGAGAAAAAAAAAATGTAGGTCTACTTCAGTTGTTTAAAAAATGATGTAATTTGCATTGATTTGTTTCAACCTGTGTTGTAGTCGAATTCGGCCTCGAGTCCATTTTTGAGTGGACCTGGCCTTTGCCTCGGACCAAGTCACGAAACCAATGGAAAATCATATTGTTACAGTATCTATCATTACTTGGCCCTATTTAAGAACAAAAATGTATAGCTCACAGTGTGAATTGTGTAGAGTAATGAAAACGTGCACATGCTCGTACATGGGCCTGTGGTCTGTTGCCAGTCTTACAACCAACAAATGATGTGTAATACTTAGGATTTTTTAATCTTCTCATTATTCCTCGGATTGAAGCATAAGTTTGTTATTTTTTCTTACATTCTCATGTAAATTTTGTATTCACGACGCAATTAGAGTATGTGGCCATTGGAAATTATCAGTTTAATGCAGAATTTCTAAACTAATGAAAAGTGTATGTCTGCCACAGAACTCTTTGACCTGTATTCTGCTCATTGAGTTAAACCCGACGCGAGGACTAACGTCTTATGAACATAGGGAATGGTTTTGTTAAAGAAGCCTTTTGACCAAGCACAAACCCAGCGTCTGGTTTAGATTTAAGGAGATTACGAAACTTTATATAATTATGTTTTAAAAAACATAAGACCATATTAAGCTGTAACAAAATGTGCCCCAATAAATAAACAGGAAAAAATGTGCTTACAACATGTGATACCGTAGAATTCTGGAGTGCACATACATTCAAATCCCTTTGCAAGTTCCTCCGTTCACACAGGGGTTGGGTATACAATCTGTTGGTACAAACGAAAGGACTAAAGCCCCTATCACACCAAACTCCACGACTGCTACGACCGTCCCGACAACGCCGATTCTATAATTTTTGAAACATTTGTATGAGTCGGGGTAGAATCGTGTAAAAATACCCGAATCCCGGTTAAAAAATTATACATTCCCGTTGCTGCCACGACTCTCCCCGATTGTGCCACGACTGATTCCCGACAGTCTCGATCCAGCCATGTACCAGCCACGACAGCACCCCGATTATACCCACGACTCTCACGACTGAGTCCCGACAGTACCCGTTTGTGCCACGTTCTCGCCAAGACAGCGCCACGATCTATCCGATTGCGCCACGACTGAGCCACGCCACAGCCCCGATCTATCACCTTCTCTACCACGTCTGCGCCAAGACCTATAAATACAGCCGATTTGCAAGCAGACCTCACTTTCATTTTGACTGGGCCACGACCAATCCGACTGCACCACGACTGAGCCAAGACTGTGCCCCGACTATCCCGACCGCGCCACGTCCTCACGACGTTATAGCCACGATTTCTTAGAATCGTGAGAGTTTCCCGATTAATAAGCTCCGACCTAAAAAGTCGTGACAGCCCTCCCGAAAGTTCCCGACCCTCACGAACATGCCACGACTAACCCCGATCACGCCACGACCTTCCCGACTTGGCCACGACTTTTCACCTGATTTTCCATATTTTTGAGTCGGGACTTTCGTGGCACGGTCGGGAAGCCCGGTGTGATAGTACAGTAACACTGGCAGATCCAGAATTTTGTCGTGGGGGGGGGGGGGTTGACACTAGTGAATAGAGAATTGATAAGATAGAAAGGGAAAGAATGAACAGACAACTCATATCACATCTCATTTTCAGAAGTGTGTTAGGCTAACTTTGTTAGGGGGTAGGGCTGCACAAGAACACAATAATAGGATAGATCGTGTGTGTGCATATGCGTGTTATGATTACTAGAATTAATCATGACATTTTTAACCATATAAAAATGTGTATCACTTTAAGGGAAAGGCCACTGGCGCGGACTGAACATTTGTGTGTAGTCCCATATACATATTTCTGTGTGCAGTGCATGTGAATCTCAGCAGGATTGATTATCATTTTGGTGATTCTAAAACCTTACAGCATACACCAATTCTTATGTGCTATATCCACCTTTCCAAATCGCTTTAAGACTGACACTTTTAATATCATGACCAGAACTCAACTTTATCTTTCCTTCTTTTATCTTTTCAGAAGAAAATATTTCGTTATACCTGTGACCTAGATTTTATTGGGCACATTATTTGTATACACCTCCTTTCTGAAATATATCGATTTCTTCATCGATGACCATGAAAATGGAAATGGAAATCTATTGAATCTTTAGTACAAAGCAAATTAGAGATGTTTGATCGATTGCAACTTTAGAAAATATTAACTTTCTCATACTATCAGATTTTCCTTAATTCTTTAATCCTTTTTCCTCACATTTTCTGCAAGATAGACTTCCCCTTTAAATTTTCACTTGTACGTTAACATTCAGTACAATAAATGGTCCATTAAAGCTTTTTAAAATGATTAATAATCACATCATCAAAATTCAAATCTAGAGGTACACCTCGCATCCAAAAACCTGGGCAGAAGCCTCATTGGTATTATTATTAATATTAATATGAGTATTGTTATTATTATTATTATCATCATCATCATTATTTTCATATTTATTGTTATTAATATTATTATTATTCATTTATTATGATTATTATTACTTTCATTACTATAATTATCATTGATTTATTCGTCAAAGCATAATAAAATAGCATAACATATGCGGTATTTGATACTCTCTCTCTCTCTCTCTCTGTAAAAGAAAAGAGTGAATTTGCATTATATTTTCACTTCGCTGATCAATTGTCTAGGAGTGAATATCGAGTAACTATCGAGGAAAAGAGGGGAGTTTCACTCTATTTTCAGTGACGTCAGTGATCACTCGATTTTTTTTTGATTTTTTTTTTTATTTATTATTTTATGTTTTCACTGTTGCGCTCAGACATTTAGCTCCCTTATATAGAACACAAACAATACACATTACAATACATAAAAAATTATATCATGTTTTGGGTAGAGTTCTGTTCGTTTATTAACTTGTCATAACAAATTACTTTAAAGATCGCACACGTATTAGCTACAAGATCTTACTGTTTGACTCGGCTTATCTTGTATGCTTTTTAGAACCTGGGGCTGAACATTCCTTTGCAGTTTTACTTATGTATGTTTTCACTGACTGAAAAATGGGACCACACTGTACACTTAAATACCCCTTTCAAACCAGTTTACCCGTTTAACTTTACCGGTGAAAACCGTCAAATTTTACGAGCATGAATTCCTGCGGTCACGCGGGGAAGTACAAGAGCACCATTCAGACCGACCTCACGCGAATTCCACGTTCGCTCGGCCGGAAGTCGGCTCATTCAGGGCGCGCGTGTTTGTGTAATTCTCGCAGGGTTTTTAAAATGAAAGTCGCCGTCGGTGTAGAAAAATTCGATTCCACCATATCTCCACCACATTTCATTTCAGTTTTGCAGAATTGCATTATAATGGAAAGTTACCGACTGAACCCTCTCATCATCATCATCAGCCATTACACCCAGTGGTGTGTAGGGCAGCAACAAAGTCTCTCCACCTCTGCCTATCCCGGGCCAGCCTAGCCAATGAACCCCATGAGTGCTGCATGGTTTTCATCTCCCCTTCGACTGTTCTTCTCCAGGTTATTCGTGGTCTTCCTCTCTTCCTTTTGCCATCTGGGGTCCTGTGCAGTGCTGTTCTTGTGATTGACTGTGGGTCTTTACGGAGTGTGTGGCCTATCCATTTCCATCGTCGTCTTGTGATGATGGTTCCCATGTCTTCTTGTTGGCATCTCTTTAACAGGTCTTCATTGGAGATCTTCTCGGGCCAAAATATCCTCAGTATTCCCCGGAGGCAGGTGGTATGGAAGGATCTAAGTTTGGAAAGATCAACTTCCGTCATCCTCCAGCATTCTGATCCATAGAGAAGCGTAGACACAACGCAACTGTGATAGAGTTTCAGCTTGGTGTTGGAACTGTACTGTACAGATCTCCAGATGTCATTCATTCCCCTAAACACATTCCTAGCTTTGCCCAGTCTGCTGTGGATGTCTTCCTGAACCCTCTAAATCCAGAATAATTACAATACTTTATTTTTTTTTTTCTGCATTGTGGCTTCGAAAAAAAATCACCTCTAAATATATTTGGGATGCTAACACATGCAGGCCAACACCCCCCCCCCCCTCCTTCATTAAAATAAAAATACCTCCATATCACTCCTAGATCAACACCCAGGTTGTATTATTTGAAGTAGATGGTTTTCACTTTCTTTAGGGGTGTACAAATATATCGCGAAAAATCAGAAGCCACTATATGTAGATAAATATTAATAAATTCATATAAATTTACAATATTGTACACAGATATATAACATTTATTGAAATAAAGAATATATAAAAAAGAAATTAATATATCAACGCCCCTGAGTATGTTCATCATAGCGCAAAGCTAAAATCAATTTGCTAATGAAATCATCTCATCGCCATTTATTAAACATGAAAAGGCGATGATCATACAGCACTGGATAGAAAGTCAAGGTTAGCCTTCTATATGATAGGATGATCAAAATAAAGAAAAACAAAAGACGATAGGACGATGAAAACAAAGAAAAATAAAAGAAGCCTTGGAAAGATATAGAGATAAATGCATCAGGCAGGCAGTATACGGTTTGATTTCCGCGTGAAAAAAATTGACCCGCTTACCTGAGCTGCCATAGCAACAAGATCACTTTGATCCGTTAAGCGGTTTGAGACAAAAAAATGCGCGGATTGTGAAAGCAAACAAAGCGTTCTTCAAGAACTATCAAATATAAATCCAAAATATTTAATTAAATCTAAATTTGCCCTAATATATTGATATTTGACAAATTACACATGAAAAATACCCTGTGGCGGCCAGTCTGAAAATTGCGCACAACAGACCTAGACCTGTCGGTTCTAAATAAGGTAATGTTTTCCTAATTACAATTATGATAATTTCAAACATATTCTGCAATGCAATAATTTTATCAAATATTTTATGTATAAAATGTGCCTTTTTTGAAAAAGGAAAATGGGCAACTTAAGCCTTTTCCAGAATTTTGAGACCTGGATAACTTAAATATCAATACAACACAATTCATTAAATTTTAAAGTTTGTAAAAATATATCAATTTTTGACCAAATATACAGAAAAATAACTCGTGGCAGCCATTTGAAAAACGGGCACAAAGGGCCCCAGGGCCCAAATTCCAGGTGGCTCAATACCCATGTTTGCTTAGAACATATTCATGTACATGTGTGCCAAATTTGGTGCTTTTATCATAATATGCACAATTGGCCTCGAATTTGTTGCTATGCCGCCCAACTATATAGTCTGTTAAAGAATTTGATAATTTGTGTGTGAACTACTTTAATAATCAAAAATTAAATTTAAGGAAACAATTTATTTGTTATCATGAATACTTTTTGTGACATACCAAGTCTCTTGCCTTTTTCATGCTCTCTCTCTCTCTCTCTCTCTCTGTCCCATCGAGGAAATTATACTCTCTAGTTATTACACTCTTATTGGACCTTTCTATCGACTTTTCAATTAAATAAATAAACGCATTCGGGCAACCAAGGCAACAATAATTAATCATTAACTTTTTTTTGCCTTGTGCCATATAAACAGCACTCCAGCGAATTGGATATACCCCTGATCTTATTTGCTTGTCATGTGAAAAATTAATAGTTCGAATATAAACGGGTTTTTGCCTCTTATAATACGATGAGGTTTGAACGAAATCGGACGAGCAATAAAAGGTTGTGATTTGGAAAGTTGTAATCACTATAATTGGCCGAATAGGTAATGCTACTGTGATGTAGTGGCGGAAAACTTATTTGCTCAAACACACAAAATGACTAAATATGTAAGTTTTTCAAAATTTATTAGTAATCAGTAGGACGTTTTTCTTTTATGAAGACTTATAAAAATATTCTTTCTACAATATACATGTCTTCTGAGTACTACGAAGAGGGAAAGGCGCTTAGGGGGAAACCGCAAATATTAATGATATTTTAGTGTACGACAAACGAGAGATTTAACCGCCAGTATGTCACAGTCGTCTCCCCAAATTGCCAATTTGAGATTCGCATAGATTCAGTGATCTCACTTTTCAAACATCCATAAATTTCTCATTCATTGTCCGACTTCTTTCAAACTTTTCCAATCCTATTTTTTTAATTTTTGTTGCTTTCATACGAATCATTTTATTTCCAAGGTTGAATTGTCCTTTAATGATAACAGTAACATGGTGGGGTTTGTTGTATTATGTCCGTCACGCACGGACGTTCCTGATGCTCCAACATCATTACCCTGGTCAATGGCGAGCAGTGAAAATTGTAGCGCTCCAGCAAATCAGGTACCCAATTTACTTGTTTACACCCGGGTGGAGAGTGGCAAATGTGGAATAATATCTTGCCAAAAGACGTTAGTGCAGGCCTGGGATTCGAACCCTCACCCTTTTGATTGAAGGTTCAGGTGCTCGAGCATTCAAGAAGTCTTTTCCTACCGAGTTATCTCAGGTGGAGAGTGATGAATGTAATGTGTTGCCAATTGACGAACGTTTTGTGTTAGGGATTTGAACCATTAGCTTATTCAGCGAGCTTGAACGATGATTTCATTTGGGGGTAATAAACGTATTCATATCAAAAAGAGTGACTGTCGTAGAAAAACCAAAGCCTCACTGTGATAATAAAGCATTTGTCTTTGTAAATACATATACATCATTCATGGATTTAGTGTTATTATAATTATTTCTAGATCGTAGGCAATGTTACCAAATGCCTATAAATTCAGTCAGGCAGCCTTTTTAATACGGGCCGTAGTGCCTACCTATGAAAGCCTATCTAGTATGTAATTAATTGGTCCAGTAAGAGATGCCTGCGAATCCTTCCACACTAAGAGACTTTTATAAATTTCCCTTTATAATAGTCTAGCTCTTTGCGAATTGTATAAAGTATAATACATATAATTCATTCCTTTGCATGAAATATTGCTACATTCACACCGTTTTTCATGGACAAAAAAACAAACAATCGACAGAGCGAAGAAATCATTCCTCACTTTTACCAGAACTTAAGATTCTCGTAGATAATACCTGGCTTTGCACAGATCAAATTCTGTTCTACCTCTTCCAGTTCAGGAATATTTTTCAACCACCATGCTTCTTCACGGGATACTGATTTGGGCACCAAGGCGACGGTATCACCATTTTCAAGCGTGGTTGCGCCACACGACATAGTCTCAATGTGGGGGCATCTCCCTGGCACCCCCGTGGAAGAGTCCCCTTGAACAACTGAAATGAAAGATGAAGTGCGTGAATGAATAAACAGATAAAGAGCTATTCAAACTATATCGGTCAATAACTGAATTGTATTTTCACACTTTTCTTAATATAAGCCAGGCGCTATATACGAATCTTAAAGAAATAAATCATACTAACTCGCCATTCCTTGAAGATGAGCAGTAAAATTATTCTTAGAAGAAACCACGGTCCACATTTCGAAATAATGTATTCAAATAAAGCCTAACAGATGAGGATTCTATAGTTTACATTCACTTTATTCACTGCTTTAGTATTTTCTATGCAGGGTGGCCTTTTCAACAGGCATGTTGATCCACTTGGGTTGTATGTATAATTATTTATTCAATTCAATTCAAATTAGCATATGAACAAAAAAAAAACACAAAATAGCAGATAAACATGATATTGAACGAAAGATAAACAAGCTAAAGAACAAAAGTGGATATTTTTTATGTTCGTGCAGTTAGAGCAAACTTTTTATTTCCCTTTTACCGATAAAAATGTAATATCACATGCATACTATTTTTGGCATTCTCTTTTGAATTTAGATCAAAGATCAGATTTCCTTTCCTGATAATTATCATAAAAACGACTTACCTGAGCAAAGAAAGATTAGAAGTAAAATGATATTTCCAGTTGGTTCAGTTTTCATGGTAACAAAATATTCCTTTGTCCCTCTATGTGCGCTGCCAATTTTTTAATGAAAATATTCGATCACGACTCCTATTCGTATGACAGAATACATGCATGATACTCATTAAGATACAATGACAGCAAAAAAGCCTATATAGTCTGTTTATTCAGACTGATAAATTATTTAATTCAATATAGCATCTTTTATTAGTATAAATATGGACCTACAGTCACTTTGAAAATAATAAGGCTGTCAGATATTGTTTATTTTGATTCTGGTTTTTTTCTAATCCTGTTTTGATTACAATAATTTGCTAACAACTGTCAGTGAAAAAGGAATGAAAATATGTTGTAACCAGACTCATGTTGTAACCGTGAGTATATGTCCTGAATATATGTAGACTATCAAAAAAAGGCTTTCTGTTCTCTCTCTCTCTCTCTCCCCCCAGGGACATCTGATTTAATGGAAAGAATACAAAGCGATGGGGTGTGGGTAAGTTTATTCATCAAAGAATCAGAGCAGTTATTGATTTGCTCATAATTATTGCAGTATATCACTCCCCGTCACGATGAGATGTGATAATCTTTTGTGCATATGCGCGTGCGTGCGTATATGTGCGCGTTTGTGTGTATTCATATATATGTATATATATATATATATATATATATATATATACCTAACGGGTAATGATTTGAATTATATCAAACATTGATTATCACTATATCGATATATATACAGATTATTCGTATTGGATAGGCAGGAAGGTGAGGTCATGGAGTTGCGGTGTCAGTTGGAGAAGAAGGAGGCTGAAGTTCAGTCCCTTTCCCGCTCACTGAATAAGCTGTCTGACGATGTGGAGATGTTCAACATGCGGGCTAATGATCTTGATCAATATAGTAGGAGAAATTCTATCCGCATATTTGGCATTCCAGAGTCGCAGGGTGAGGTCACTGACCAACTTGTCACCAAGGCCGTGTCTGATCATCTGTCATACACAATTTCTCCTGTCGACATTGACCGATCGCACCGCTCAGGTAAACCCCGATCTGACGCCAAGAAACCCCGGTCAATTCTGGTCAAGTTAACCCATTACAGGACCAAGGCTGCTCTGATGAAGAATAGGCGACGTCTCAAAGGTACTGGAATTTCCATCCAAGAGGACTTGACCAAGGCTAATCACCAGATCCTCATGAAGCTAGCGAACCACCCCAAAGTCGAGGCTGCTTGGTCGTTCGATGGGAGAGTTATGGCTGCCTTGAAGACCACGGAGGAGGGGATTTCCATGAAAAGGGCATTCTCTACCCTTCGACAAGTGTCATTGCTATAGGATTGGGATCATGGTAATTACCCATCTGGCAATCTATCAATCCCAGAGGCTTGCATTTGACTTTAGGGTCACTGAACCAGTTAGTTTGCTTGTATTCCTTAATATTTTTCTAGTTCTTTTTTGTGTAATCATGTATGATTACACTGCTTTCTGTATATATCCATTGTTCTTTTATTTTGTTGTTAGTATTGTGTGTGTGTTGATGTGTGTTTTTGTGTGTGTTTGGGTAACGGCTCCTCGTCAATTTTATTTGCTCACCTGTTTGTCTATTATTTATGTCCTTTTCTCAAATAGGAACTTTGTCATATTATTGTACTATGTAAACCCACATTTTTCTAATGGATGACCTTCAAGATATTAATGATTTTATAGTTAGTGACTGTAAGTACTTGAACTGTAGTGATTTTCAATATAATAACATAAATAAACTTTCTATCCTGCATGTTAATTCAAGAAGTCTTGTAAAGAATTATGAAGATCTTGTAGTATTTTTGTCATGCATAAAACACAGTTTTACTGTGATCGGGATCTCAGAAACTTGGTTCAAGCCATCAACAGTTATGTGTCTGTTTGACATTCCTGGTTACTCACTTTTACAAGTATGTAGATCCAATAAACGAGGTGGTGGAGTTTTACTTTATATTAGAGATGGCATTGATCACAAGTTGCGCAATGATTTATCGGGCGAGTTTGCTAGTTTCGAATCTATATTTGTTGAAATTGCTATTGATAATGTGAAATCTATTGTTGGTTGTGTATACAGAGCACCTGACAATGATATCCCTTCTTTCATTCAATCGTTTGACCAACACATGCAAATTATTAACCGGGAAAGGAAAGATGTGTACCTTATGGGTGACTTTAATATAAATTTAATAAATTACGATTCTAATGACAGAGTAAAGGATTTTGTTGATTTGTTAACATCTTTTGGTTTATTTGCTTTGATTACTAAACCGACTCGTATTACTTCTTCTTCTTCTTCAACATTAATAGATAACATTTTTACAAACTGTGTTCAAGATGATTTTGAATGTGGAATTTTTTGTTCCGATTTATCTGATCATATGCCAATTTTTAGTATTAATAAAGGGAAGTCACTCATAAATACCAAGAAAAATGATAAAGTTTTTAGGCGTGTGATTACAGATGAAAGAGTTCAAAATTTTAAGCAAAATCTTCTTGTTACTGATTGGTCTTTTCTTTATAGTCTTAATAATGTAGATGAAAGTTATAATTATTTCTTAAGTGCTTTTTAAAACTTGTATGAATTTCATTTTCCTCTTGTTCAGTTGAGCAATTGATGGTGGTAAGTACTGCCTTGGATTATTTTTAGACTTGTCAAAAGCATTTGACACCATTGATCATAATATACTTTTAAGTAAACTTGAACACTATGGTGTTCGAGGTATAGCTTTAAATTGGTTTAAAAGTTACTTGGAAAAAAGATTACAATTTGTTGTTGTTAATGGTGCCAAATCAGAAGCCAGTAACACGAACCATGGGATACCACAGGGCTCTGTTCTTGGTCCATTATTATTTTTGGTTTATATTAATGATGTTATTAATTCGTCTCATTTATTTACGTATTCTCTTTTTGCCGATGATACATGCTTGCTATATTCTCACAAGAATATTCACACTTTAATGCAGTCAGTTAATAATGAAATTGGTAAACTTTTTAATGGTTCTGTTGTAACAAACTAAATACTAAATATTAAATACTGGTAAAACAAAATATGTTTTATTTAGGTCCAGGGGGAGGAAAATCTATGAAAATGTTAAGCCCTTAGTTGTTGGTGATCATCTGATCAACCGCAGTCAACATGTACAATTCCTTGGTGTTACAGTTGATGAATTTTTATCCTGGAAAGAACATCTTGGTAATGTATGTACTAAAGTGTCTCGCAGTGTTGGAGTGATATCTAAACTTCGCTTTTTCCTTCCCCAGTATACCCTAGTTACTTTATACAATGCGATTGTTATGCCTCATTTGTTGTACTGCAATGTTGCTTGGGGACACACATTATTTTAGGACCCATATACATAAATTGAATGTTCTTCAAAAGAAAGTTATTAGGTACATAACAAATTCAAACTCTAGGTCACCTAGTACTCCTTTGTTTTTGCAGCTACATATTTTGCCTTTTGATGAATTGGTTTCTCTTCAGTGTTTAATACTTATGTTTAAATGTCGATCTCTCGGGAATACTTTCTTGTCTGATTTATTTGTGGAAAATTCTTTCATCCATCATTATAATACTCGTCAGAGAAAGCTTATCCATCAGCCATATGTAAGAACACATACTACTTTAAATTCATTTAGGATAGTCTGTGTCAAAGAGTGGAATAAGGTACCGCCTAATATAATCAATAGCACTACACTGTCTCAGTTTAAAATTTTGTGTAAAAAACACCTTTTTGACAGAGTGCAATCAGGTACATGAATATACAATATCAAGAGAGGTAGCCATATGTGACTGTGTGTGTGTGTGTGTGTTTGTGTGTGTGTTGTGTTTGGGATGGGGAGGGTTGTGTTTGTTTGCATTTATTACGTTTTTAGAACATTTGTACAATAGTTATTATATACTCCTTGTAAATACATGTATGTTACACCTTGTAAATATGTTACACCTTGCCATATACTACATTGTATTCTAATTAATTGTACTAAGGGGCCCCGACCACAAGCTGTGCTTCACTGGGGTCCCAAACCTATCATTCTGATTTCTGCAGTTATTCCTTGTATTTGTTGTTTGATTTGGTTTGAATAAACTATTACTATTGGATAGTAGCTATTGCCAGAAGAATTGCTCATTACTTTTCTTTTATGCATGTAGCAGTATACATGTATTATCATTCTGTTCCATTTTCGTTTCGTTCTTCGTTGTATAGCTCCTGAAGAAGGCGTAAGCCGAAAGCTTGACACCAATAAATCCGTGGTATTCAGCTACGTCCTGAGTTTTGGCTCATTTCATTTATGTATATTATATTTATATATATGCCCATACGTTGATCAAATATGCGTCGCGTTTTTGCTATGTTTTGTTATGAAAATAGAAGGTTATAACCAGGTATTATAAATATGTTTCAAAGAATAATATTTAGGGGAGTAACCTCTATTGGATTATACTTATATTTCAATTTCTATGAATAGTGAAATGATAATTCGAAATATTCCAGAAAACAGATTATATATTTCATATTGAAGGGAAGCAAGCCATTATAACCATAACCAAATGATATATGTAAGTGCTATTTTATGAATTTAATATGCCATATGTCACCAATGTCATATTTATCATTGTTTCTGTAATGTGAATTTTATATGTAAGCCATTTACTGTGAGAAAAACAAATATCCATGTCGAATACACTGGACCAATAGATACTATATATATATATATATTTATTTACTTATTTATTCATTAATATATAAAATAAATAAAATAATTTAACAATTTGATAAAGGCACTAGGAAGTGTCGCAAATTCGTGACACGAACAAATAAACCTTGAATTAAAGGAATAAAACTACTTTTGTGTTTTTATATATAGATTTTTCCATCCATTTTCATCACCATTTCATTCAATTTGAAAAAAAATTGTTTTCAATTTCGTCTGGGACACTGTAGAATGTGACAATGCTCGTTTCAATTTCGTCTTTGGTCCATCAATTTTGATACATTGTCATTCAGTTAAGTTTGGTGCTTTGTCACCCGTTTTCGTCAATTGGACGAAATTGAACTTTTAATTTGAACGCAGTAAGCCTCTCCGGACGAAAGGGAACTGAACATTAAAGTCTTCAGAGCAGCGGGGGGTCTTCCGTCGCAGTCTCGGCCCATGTGAACGTAATAAACTTTCGCAAGCTCGTGGTTAAGAATGACCTCGCTGTTCATGTTAAATGTCTGGGTCAAACCCTTCGCGCGATTTATTAACACACGTTTAATCGCAACTCAAAAAAATAAACCAACTTGATTTTCAGCCAATCAGGATCGCGTATTTGGGACTTTTAATCAATTTTAGTTTCATTTTTTGAGTTGCGGTTAAACGCAACTTTTTTATGCAAGAGGGCTCTGTACACACAATCAGAATCATCTACTTCCGGGACTAACCACGACGATCGCTCGGCTTGTAGTTTAAGTTCGTTCTTTAGGGCTCATGTGAACCCGCGTTGCGGTAGGGAGTCGTGTACCCCTTTCCCACTGCCGTCCAAATTTGGTCCGCACCAGGTCCGGAGCAAACATATCCGTCGCAGTTGCCACGGAAAACAATCATGAAGCGCGCGACATTTGGAACTGGCTAGCTAGCTAGCTTCGCGCGAAACTCTCGCTCGCTCATATCATGATCTCGTACGTACGTGTCCGTATGTTTGTGTAAAGTGGACTGTTTTGATTGTGTTCTTCATCATGAAAAACTTACTCGAGTTGATTTTTTCAGTGCTTTTACTAAACACTGTGCGATGCAGACAAGTTATGACTGCTTTAGATCAATCCTTCCGTAGACGTAGGGAAGTGAAAAGGAAGAGAGTGCTGTTTGCTCTTGCTCAAGAAGAAGGGAGTCGCCGGCGTAGTCATTCTCGCCGAAGACTGCTGATGATGATGTCGTACCTCGCTGCAGTACATGCAATGGGCAGTACAGCTGACCGACGTATTTGGTCATTTGACAGGTATCACAAGAGCAGCTCAATGCTAGTGTGCAAATTGCATAGACTAGTACATAACACAGAACTAGCTAGCAGCTGACCCAGCCGGAAGCAGAAGTAGAGATCACGTACGTGAAGGCGGGCGGGTCATGCATTTGGTCCGGACCAAATTCTTTGTGCTTTTCACACCAAATTTGGACCTGAAACACCTCTTGGTCCGGACCAAATTTTGGTCCGCACTAACTTTTTGGTCCGGACCAAATGCTTTCACATCAAGATTTTGTCCGGCCCAGGTCCGGACCTGGTCCGGACCAAAGCTTGATGTGAAAGGGTAGTGGTGTCGTTAATTAAAGTTTCGAAACCACGAGTCCCGTATGAACGTAGCTATTTAGGAATTTTCGAACGTGTCAACGTGAACGCCATCCTAGGTCCTCCCAGCGACAATCGACTGCTTTGTGTTAACTGCATACAAAGTAGGTGAAGCATGAAGCTAAAATGGGTGAAGCGAGGTTTACTTTTTAGAGAAGATGGCAATACCATGTTTGACGCGTTCTCGATCTCACTAGTGGACGAGGGAGAAGACAGGGGACGGGTGAGCCGTTCTTGCACAAAGCGCGGTATGCAGTTAACACAAAGCAGTCCATGGTAGCTGGGAGGATCTCGGACGGCGTTCACGTTGACACAATCGAAAACTTCCTAATGTCTCTCATCAGTGCCGAGACAGAATTAAAACTGGAAACGTAGATCATTGCTATGGTGTTTGTGATTTTCTTGTAAAGCCGTAAATCATACCGCATGCAGCCCAACACCTAGCTGCTCTCAGTAATATGCACTCGCCAACAAACAATGGAATGAAATACAAAACGATACAAAGTTCTAAGGTGATCGTGAAGTGCAAAAATACATTTTTAATTCCTCAATGATCTCGTTCTTTAAGGTATTTCAAAGAAACCCAACATACAAAATGAAATACGATGGACGGAAATGTGAAAAATGCCAGCAATTCAATGTTTAAATTCCCCCCCCCCCCCCCCTGTCACTATTCATTTTTCTCCTCTCTATCAATGCCGAGTGTCTTTTTCAGCACTTAAGTCGCCATGGAGTACACATTTTTTAAAACAAAGAGTGGAACAACATTCATCAACCAATTGCAATATATAGGGCAGAAAAAAAATATCAACTACGTCAATATTTGAGACTAAAATTTTGAAAAAACCAAACATTTATACATGTATAAATATATTTGTTAACCTTCAATATCTCACATGTCATTCAGAATAAAATATGGTTGTTCGGTGTTGTTTAGAATTTATATACGACAAAAGAACTACATGTATTATCAAAGTGAATCCACATCATTAGGCAAAATTCCAGCCTCTGAGGAAAACATCTTATGATAGACGTGAAAACCGAACTACAGACAGGCAGAGAAATTATATCACAGTATAAACACATTGAAAATCAAACCAAAACAACAAGGCAAGACATCAAACATGGAAAATACGCAAGAGGTTCTCTGCAATATATCTCTTCACATTATTGCCTTCAAATGCAAATATTAATTTGTTCAAAAATATACACACACACACATGAGACTTTAGCAAAAAAATGCGTTGTTACAGATCTAGACAAGTGCACTTGATCGTTACATCGGTGGGTTTCTAATATTTTTTTCTCATTGTTTTATAAACCGAAGAGAATAATGTCAACACAGTGCAGATAATTAAGACACAAAGTAATATGATGATCAAAGCTTATTAATACTAATTTCACTGAAATACAATTAATTCCGTTCGAACCGAGCAATCTGTAGATGTACAGTACTTTGATAAGTTTTTATTTCATTTTCTTCTAGCTTTTTCCCTTCTTTCCAGGAAGCAACATATACAAATGTTTTCTTCATGTAAACTTGCTTAGTCTTGAGTGCCTCTTAAAGATATTTGAATTTTAATTTTAATGAAATGTTACATGTTTAAAAAAATAAAATTTACATATTTCTGCATGCATCAGAAAGAAAGAACAAAGAAAACCTTTTTATTTGATCACATTCAGATGGAGATCATTGAAATATTGTACACTAAATATTCAATGTGAATAAGGATATATGCTAGGAAATCTGTAAAAAGAAATGTCTTAACAATTCAATACAATCATTCACAGTTATCGAAGAACTCAATGAAATATCATACTGAGCCTGAAATCGGTGTGACAAAAGTAAATTTAAAATAGTCCAATTGACATTAAGTGGATATTCACAGTTCTCAAGCCCAAATTGTTGTCTTATGACAATATGTGCCTTGGCAGCAATTGGCTGGTAGTAAGCTATTTGAATTAATACAATAAATTGAAATTGAAATGGATTACAAACATGAAATGTCCTAAGATGTTCACAATTTCTTCAAAAGACATTTCAATTCAAGATAAAATCAATATACATGGTAACAATAGATTAAAATACATTTTATGCGGGGCTTTCCATGAAGGTTACGAAACCTGTAGAATTTGGATTGCCCATTTTAATAGACAATAGAAAAACAGAACCAAATTATTTTAGGTACAAAAACGATATGAACCTAAACACACACAAGCACCTAAATTATAACAATAGAAAAAAAAGAAAAGAAATAAAGAATTAAAACAAAACAAACAAAAACAAATTTGCTTCAATAGTAGAAAAAAAAATTAAATGCATATACAGTGTGTAATCATTATGTGCATGAATTAATATGCTGGCAGAGACGAATTATCAACATCCAAAATAATAAATATGAATTAAATAATTCAAAATTTGATCATGTACACGTACAACCGCATTTACATAGATTCCACTCTCATCTATGCACTATGTACACACTATTATGACTTTCTACTGCACAAACAAAATTTGCAAACATGTCAATACATTTAATAGCAATAATGAAATCTTGTTAAACCATTAAGCCACGTTCAGATATGCTGCATAAAAAACAATGGGGTTTTTTATGACGAAAGTGTAATACAATATTGCTGTACGTTTGTGTATCTTTTAACACAAAGCCAAATGAATATGCATTTGTTATTGTTGCGTGCAGTTACCATTTTTTTTTTTTACCATGTTTTTATAAAAAACAGTGGTTTACCCAAGTTGGCAAATGTGGATGATCATTTAACATGGCCATAGGCAGTTTAAGACACATAATTTCTGATGTTCAGGGATAATGAATTATCAAAATAAATACTCTAATGGTGCAACACTTGATTTTTTTGTTCTTTAAAAAAATATCTGATTGGTGCATAACCTGAACAGTGATTTACAAAGGCAATACTGTTTTTTTTTTCTTCTTCTTCTTTTTTTTTACAGGTAGCCTACAAGTTACATTACATGTGATAACATTCTCAAATAAAAAACAGTACATGTTGAAATGGACTGAGTAAAGAATACGGAGTACGAATAAATGACTTTGCGTTATATAAAAAATATTAAAAATGAAAATAGAAATAAATCTGTATTAAAATATCTGATTGGTACATAACCTGATTGTTGTTCAAATATTGAATTACACATAGGCTCATATCTCGGCATTAGCTATAAAAGTGAAAAAGTGAATACAAAATACAAAACACAGATTATGATTCATTTGTATCACCAATGTTACAAAATGTGTTGAATAAAATAGTGTGTTGTATGAATACATGCTTGTCAAATTAAGATATCTGTACAAAAATTAAAAATAAATACTTGATTGGTGCATGACCTGATTTGATCAATATTGAATTACACTGTGGCTTGAGTTTAGGCATGACTTATCAGAGGAAATATAAATCTTAAAATGAATATCAAAAACATAATTATATATTTGTATTTAGATGGAGGGAAGTAAAATACAATAATGGTGCAATTTTTTTTTCTTCAATTTTTCAAAACTCATATGAAACATCTATACTTCATGTTAGAAAATATGCAAAAGTTAAGTCATTTTCTTATACTCAACCATACTGAACCAGCTTACAATGTAGAGAATATGCACAGCTTCATATCCATGTACATGTCCAATAATATGACTGTCTTTTCAACCTGAGTTATGTATGCAGGTAATGATTCTGGAAATAAAAGTTGACTTGCAATCAGTTACATGTACATCAATCAAAACTCTTTATAAGAATAGGCCCAGTCCTGTCAGATTGATCGCAAGACATCCATTCAATTGCAACTTCTAAAACTTCCATCTCTTTAATACAGAGTTGCGATTAATATCAAGTTGCTGCGATCAAGTTGAATCAACCACAACGGTTCATAATACAGGACCTGCAAGTCAAGCAAGATCACATGAACAAGCAGTCTCATAACAAGGTTTTATGAGCTACGACACCAAACTGTAAGATTCTATCTATTCAAACTAGCCGCAAAGGTTTAATATCACTGATACTTTCCACATTACATGCATGACTGTCGTATCTATTGGCATAGTTTTACTTTTGATAAAACACACAATTTATACACATTGGTTGCAATCGGTTCTGCAGACGTTTGGCTTTGTAGCGTGAGATAAACTCTAGGCAGCTTCTAAAAAGTCCATCCAAATTACTGGATTAAGCCAGATTTATTCCTTGATTTCAACATCTTTAAAGTCAAATACTGAATATTGTCTATTGTTCAAAGTAAACCAGACACTGTTGACAATGAATCTCAATATGCTAGTACAATGCAATTTACCACTGAAAGATATGCAAGGCACAGTCATATCAAAAGAGCACTTCAGTAATTATTATTGCATTTGCATGTACCTCACAAACTTTCTGTCCACATAATCTTGTGAAATAGTTACCCTGCTAAAAAAGAAAATTAACTAGATGAATCTTTGGAATTTATGCCTCCGCCATCACCAGATTGGAAATGTATGGCATACATGTACACTCTAAAAAGGATTGGTCCAACAAAATTACAAATCTTTTCACTTAAAATGCACAGGAGACAGAAAATTTATTTCATTTCATTTTCATATAAGAAACTTACCATTGATGACTTACAATCATCAAATACACCAAGGAAATAGATATTTTATAGCAAATAGACCACTGTCCCCTTGAAATTTCTAAAATAGGTAGGCCTAGACTCCATACATCATGAACCATTTTTAAACAGACAATTGATACTACAAAACTTAAAGATAACATTTAACAAATTCATAGTGACGAAGCTTTTCGACCTGCACTCATCTGGTCACAACGCAGGAATGAGAGAATACAAGAAAATACAAAAGTCAAGGAAGGGTGTGTATAGCGACCCGGGTAGGATCCGGGCACGCTAGAATAATCGAAGCGCTTGTACAAACTCCTTTTGTCGGCACAATAGCGGATCTCTCGACTGAATGAACAACGCTTCTAAGAAGCGAAGATGTTGAAAGCTGCGTGCTCGGGCAACGTATAACCCGGCTCAGTTCACTATTGTTGCCCGAGCACGCAGCTTTCAACATCTTCGCTTCTTAGAAGCGTTGTTCATTCAGTCGAGAGATCCGCTATTGTGCCGACAAAAGGAGTTTGTACAAGCGCTTCGATTATTCTAGTGTGCCCGGATCCTACCCGGGTCGCTATACACACCCTTCCTTGACTTTTGTATTTTCTTGTATTCTCTCATTCCTGCGTTGTGACCCGATGAGTGCAGGTCGAAAAGCTTCGTCACTATGAATTTGTTAAATGTTATCTTTAAACCATTTTTAAGTATATAATGACCTCTATGACCTTTGACCTTTGACCTTGAGACCCCAAAATCTAATCAGTTCAACGTCCCTCCCATATGCATACATGGCCCAAGTTACAAGCTGATCCGCCAAACGGTTTTGAAGTTATCGCGAGAACGAAAAGGGGACGGATGGACGGACGGACGACCCGAAAACATAATGCCTCCGGCACCACCTATGGTGGGCGGAGGCATAAAAAATACACTGTTAAGTACCTGGCTGAAGAGTGTTAATAGACACAGGAGTAGGGTTTCTCTTCATCATCACAACTTGAACTACAGCTTTGCAATGAATCAAACCCTATCAACTTTTATCCAGAACTTTGTGGTAACCTAACCTGAGACAGATCCTGTGGCATTTCCTGATCCTGCTGGGCGCAGTGCTGCAGGGGGTTGGGGGCATGGTCAGGCCAGAGAACGTAAAAGCTTAAGACCCTGAAGATGCATAAGGACCTCTGTTGCACAGAACTACTAGTTTTACCTCCTAAATATTGCTTCTTGCCCTTCATTCACAAGATAAGATTTTGTAACAGCAAATTTTGAGGCAGTTTAACATGTTACGTCCTAATAAGGCTTCAATCATCATGACTTCAGCTTTTGCATTGCGTTACAAGAAATCAAACCCTCTTCACCTCTATGCAGAACCTGTGGTGACTTGACCGGAGACCGCTCCTGTGGCCTTTCCTGACCCAGCTGGGGGCAGGGCTGCAGGAGGCTTGGGTCGCGGTCTGAACCCTTTCTTCTTCTCCTTTGATGGCAGTCTCCTCTCGTAGGTCTCCCGAGGCCACAGGACATAGTAGCTGAAGACCCAGGGCCGTGTCATACCCTGGGTGGAGCGCATGCCGTTAAGATGGCTGCGCTGTTCGTTGTTGCGTTCCCGGCGTCTCAGAGCCCACAGCCGACGGCTCTCCAACTTCTTCTGAACCCGAGTTCGAGCCTCCTCCTCCATCTCTTGAATCTGAAACAAAAAAGACATGCAAAGTTTGAAGAACGATATAGATGGTTTCTTTGTATGTCATAAATCCTATAGATACAGATCTAATTGTAAAAAATACTTTAAAGGGAGCGACAAGTCGCAATCTATGGGACGCTTTTACAGTTGGCTGCTCCTTTCTCTGGATCAAAGTTCAAAGCGACTTCAATTTATCGTGCGCAGCTAATAAAAGTTCGCACATTGACCCAAATTTGAGTAAACAAGATCGCGCGTTCTTTATTCCAGTATTTGAATCTCATTGGTCGGTTGTATATGGAGGGATTCGAGTTAACGATCGCGCGAGGAATCCGGCAATAACATTCCTTTGGTAGCGCACGATTGGACCTGATTGTATCCGAATTTCCCCGAGTCAGGCCAACTGGACAGGCCCATGGATTACGACTTGCCACTCCCTTTAATACAAATGAAAATCATACCACAAGGACAGTCTTATTATAAGCATGTTAATAAGCGTGATAAGATGGAAACTCTCAAGTACATTTGAGGTTCCATTTTTTTTCTTTTATCAAAGAAATAATAGCCATAAAATTATTTAACACGCTCGGGTATTTGAGCTTTTTAATTGTTCACATGATCATGCAAGAAAATGACTCAACACTAACAAGACAATACCACATTGTTGACATAGTAGCATACTTACTTTTCTTATTTTCTCCAGTTCTTCTTGCCTCTTCCTCTCAGCCAGAATCTTACGTTGTTTCTCCTTCTTCTCCTCCTCTGCTAGTCTCTTCAGCTCTTCTTTCCTGTAAAATAAAGAAACCTCATTACCTCTACACACAGTATCGTTGGTTACAATAGCTTTTAACCGAGCATGTATAATAATATACATGAAATTTCTATTCTCTTACAAATGCATCTTTAAGACACAAATCCTTCCCCAAGAATGCACATTTCTCCATACTTTTAAACTAAACAATAAAATAAATACATTTCTAATGCCATGACTATATTCACGACATTAAAAAATAATTCATTTACGTACTACTTCTAGGATACACGTAAGTTAACTTTGATTTTCATCCATATGAGACACATTATTGTTTTCAGCTGGAAAGATCTCTGCATACATGTAGAGATGTAAATGTATATATTTAATAGAGCACTGGACTGGAATTACATACTACTTCTAGGATATACACGTTGATTTTCATCCATATGAGACACATTGTTTTCAGCTGGAAAGATCACTGTATAATGCCATGACTATATTCATGACATTAACAAATATTTTAATTTACATGCTACTTCTAAGATATACATGTACATGTAAGTTAACTTTCATTTTTATCCATATGTATGAGACACATTATTCTTTCCAGCTGGAAAGATCTCTGTATAATGCCATGACTATATTCATGACAGTAACAAATATTTTAATTTACATGCTTTTTCTAGGATATACACGTAAATTAACTTTGATTTTCATCCATATGAGACACATTCTTCTTTCAGCAGGAAAGATCTCTGCATACATGTAGACATATAAATGTATATATTTAATAGAGAACTGCACTGGAATTACATACTGCTGAGAAACCAGAAACTTTTGTGACATCAAACTTTCGCGAATTGTTGATGACAGCCAATTTTGCAGCAAGAAACTTTCGCGAATTGCAATAATTTTAAGTTGTTTCAATTGTGATTTCATTATTTCGAGGCAAAAAATTTCGCGAATCTCGACCCCTCGCAGAATTCGCGAAAGTTTCATGCACACGAAAAAATTCTGGTTTTGCAGTATATAAACAGACAAATACAAGCCAGGATAATTGATACATAAAACTTTCATTTGTTTGGAGTGATCATAAGCTACTACCAACCAACCTGACCCAAGAAGGTAAAATAATCCACCTGGATTAAAAGGACTAATTACAATCTAACTAGGGACTCTGGGTACGCACTGTCACCTACCTTCCCTCCAGTGATCTTAAAGCAGCAGAGAGCACCAGACTCTGCAAAAAAATTGCTTGACTTCAGAAAGTCCATAAAAATGGAGGAAAATTTTCTTGTACAGTTTCAAGGTTTCTATAAGCTGAAGCTTAAACTTATGAAGATAAAGTGAGTTATCTTTTGCAAAACTTACATCTTTCGTTCATCTTCCTCCTTCTGTCTTTCTGCGTCTTCCCTAGCTTGTCTTCTTCTTGCCTCGGCTTCCCTTCTCTCTCTAGACAGTCTCTCCAATGCCTCCTGTTCAGCCTACAAACAAGATCCAACATCAGAGCCATTTCACAATACGTATAGGGCAAAATCATAGGCAACTTATATACAAATGATTCATGTCAATAAGTTCATTATACGATCTATCCACTGATGTACACAGTCTCAACAAGAGTGGACAATGAATAAATCATTTGTTTTATATAATGCAAATCCAAGATGATTTGATTTAAAAACGAGTTTTCTTATGATCGGTCCATGTTATTATCAATGGCATGTAAATCCTAGGTTTAGCAGGCTTACTTCTTGCATGCACACAGAGTATAAGCGCACTTATATGTACCTCTATGCATGATGTTGCGCATTGAGTACTTAAAACCTTTAGGATTGTACTGAAAACTATTGGACATTTCTTAATGAAAAAAATGTGTGATAGTCTCCAAAAATGAACCACACATGACTATGTTCAACCAATCATTTGATTAGTATATATATATATATATAGATTAGGAGTGAGTTGTTTAATACATAAATAGTGGCAGCTTGTAGTTTGTACGAGCTCAAATATCTGAAATGGGAATAGTTGGGCAAAAATGTGTCAAAAACCAAATGACCGGGTCATCGGAATATAAAATGAAATGGAAATCATTAAAACAAGATAAAATCTACATATTTTCAATCAAGAACAGAATGGATTGGCCTACAGAATTTTGAGCTGGGAATGTCACATCCTCATGCTTAAACCAATACTTCTTAATCATTTATCAAACTTACAGAAGCATTGAAAAACTGAATAAAATAGATGAAGCTGTTCTTACCTGTCTCTCCAACTCCCTTATCCTTTCTTCTTCCTCCTCCATCCTCCTTTGTTCCTCCTCTTCTTCTTGCTCCCGTCTCTCTCGTTCCTCCCTGTCTCTCTCCTCAGCCTCCCACTCAGCCTCCTCTCTCAGGCGTCTCCTCTCCGCAGCATCCGCCAAACGCTCGGCCATCTCGCGTTCTCTCTGTCTGGCAGCATCCTCCTTTATGATTAGATTAGATTTGATTTGATTTGATTGAATTGATTGAATAAGCCTGTTCATAATTAGTAGATGGTAGAGATCACCCTGAAATGATCCCCGTTTGTACGTATATGTGCTACTTGTTTAACAAGTGAAATCATACTGGTGTGCCGATTGTGGTGTGCAATACAATTCTATGGAACGGACATTAACATGCAAAAACAGTAATGAACAGGTTGCAGGATATACAAGAAAATACTAACAATTTCAATTTCAGTATGTTTGCGCATTTAAAAGAGTGGGATACAACTTCTAGGTTTAGGATAGCATATGCCATTACCATGCCTGTATTTCAGAAACAACTTTACTCAAACTGGCTCTGTTTTATAAAAACGTGTTATTAATAACAACTGCCACAGATCTATGACAATCTAATATCCAATTGAATGCAATGATTTCAGTAGCTTAGATGAGTCCTGGAAACTTATTTATTTTTAATGAAGCAGAGCCCTCATTGACCAAGGCGCAAGCACACACATCATCCACACTGACCATTTTCCTTCGTTCCTCTCGCTGCCGTTCCCTCTCCAGTTTCTTCTTCTCCATCTCCTCTTTCCTCTTTTTCTCTCGTTCTTCCCTGGCGGCTTTCCTGGATTCCTGAAGCATCTGCCTCGCTTCTTCTTCCTCCTCCTCTGCTCTTCTGGCCTCTTCTTCAGCCTCTCGAAGCTGCTCCTCAACCTCCTACAAACAAACCAAAAAACAGTAAGGCCTCGTTCATAAAACTGTAACTATTTAAAATAAAAACACACACTGTGGCAAATCTATGGGTATCAATGAATGGTAAGAGGATATTTTGTGGAGATGAAAAAAGATAGAGCTGCGTGGAATAATGGCCCCTACACAAACCACCTAAGGCCTGTTTCATAAAACTTTTTATCCATAACAACTGCCCAATTTTTATGACAAGTTTGCTCTCAGCCAAACAGATTCAAGGATTTCTGTAGCTTATAACAATTATTGTAACTTGTTATTGATAACAAGTTTTATGAAACGAGGCCCTGATCTCTGAATGACAAGATACAGAAATGTGAAGAACACCAAAGCTTATCACAATATTTTGCAGCGGCAAGTCACTAGCCTTCAATAAATTCTCTCCTTTGAATTTTAGGTCCCGGGTATGCCATTTTTTCAATGCTATTTGAAATGGAATATCAAATCTTCCATCCTTCTAATAGAGAGCATAAAATATAGTCTTGAAACAAGATATGAAATGTACAAACCATTTTCTTTCTCCTTTCTTCGTATTCTTGTCTTTGCTTAGCTTCCTCTGCTGCTTTCTTCTTCTCGGCCAGCGCCTTCTTCTCATTTTCTCTTCGCTGAAATAAAACATCAACAAAAACAGCATTGATTACTACTGCAAGCAAATCTCTAATAGACATATACATGTGACTTAAAACTAATTGACTGGCCAATCCATTGACTGAAGAAGTAAATCAATGTCCTTGGGCAAGACAGTAATCTATATGTGATTAAATGGGTATTATCATGAAAGAAGAAATTCTGAGAATCCTAGAGGATGGCTATAGCAGCTATGGTATAGTTTGTAGAACAGAATGGGAGTGCCAAGAGCAACACTGACTGAAGAACATGAGCATTATACAAGAAGCGACTTTTATCATCATCGTAATTACTAGTGCTTTATAAGTTAGATGATGGCCATCTTACCTGGTGTGCAAATAATGCTTGAAGATCTCGGTTAGCAGTTGCAGCGCGTCCAATATAAAGTCTGACAGGTACTCTGTCTAAAGGTCTACTTAATTCAGGATTAACACGATACCCAACTTGTTTCCAATCCATTCCCTCCTAGTTATTCAGAAAAATGCAACAATCCTAAAGGTAACACTGAGACATACCTGCTTTTCTTGTCTCCGTGCTTCCTTGAGAGCAGCCTTCTCCTTGGCCAGTTGTTTCTTGCTCTTCTTGGAATCTTTCTCTGCCTTACTCTGCTTCTTGATTTCTTGTTCAACAGCCTCATCATCCGTAGCAACAGACAGACGATCCGTGTCGTTGGGATCAACTGATGAACAATCAAAGACACACACAAAAACAGAACCTAGGTTAACATGAAAAATCATGCTATATCCATTAAACATCCAATCATAATAGAAGTGCAACAAATCTAGGAACTGAGGTAGCTGGGGCTCATTACCGCATGCTTCAGTGTCAAATCGGATGGGGCATTACATGTATGTATGTATTCAAGGATTATCAAATGCATTCTGTACTAAATTTTCATAATCTATTCAATACTTTGGCGGGATGATACATAGTGAACAATGAAAACTGGACAACATGTGAATAACCCGTTGCTTACTGGAACCAGGTGGTCCCTGTAGTAACTCTATAAGGATTTGAGAATTCAACTGTCAATGGGTTAAGCGTTAAAATCAGTCCAAATTGATTGTAGGTCCTCGTATTACTCGCAATCGCTTTTGGTCACTTGCGAAAATTCATTTGATCAATCATGACTCTTACAAGGCAGGACCCCAAAACACATAAAGGTGCATTTCTGTGTGAATACAGCCATAGCTAACATTATTTTTGCCATGGTGAATAAAGGAATAGCTACATGTATAAAGCTTGCATTTTTAGTTGCCGAACATATTTCAATATATACCTTTTGATTCCTCCTTTGGTTCTTCCTCAGCGTCCAGATTGATATTGGCTTCAGCAATTTGTTCAGCAAGCTGGAATGAAAGATATGTCAATGTCATATCCAATCTATTTGTTCCTATTTAATCTCATCCATTCAAGTCACTTTTGAGGCATTCCAATCTAATCTAATCCAATTTAACCAATTGCAATCAAATCAAATCTAATGTAATTTTATCTAATCAATTCCAACTTAATCTAAACCGGTCCAAATCTCTCCACCTTTTTCCTAGGGGGAATACAAAGTTTTCATATGTTGGAAAATGAGGTTTGTTTCCTTATTGTGGTATGAAAGACAAATATGTAATCCATTTTGCTTTTTTAAAAAGGGTAAATGTTTGGTTAACCTTAATAACTTGCTTTAAGTCTAATCCAACTTGATCAATCCAATTAAAATCATATCTAATCCAATATATCAATGCAATCCAGGTTAATCCATTTCAAATGAATCACATGTAATCCAGTCAAATTTAATCTAATCTACATGTAATCCAATCTTATCCAATCCAATCCTATCTAATCCAAACCATCCCATTAAATGCCAATGCCCTATTTCTTACCTCTTCCTGTATCATTTTAGCTATCTCATCTTCTGAGGGTCCATCATACGCAGCACCCCTAGGGTTATCAAGGAACTCTACACCCCCAGGCTTCCTACTGGGGCTTGAACCACCGCCCTTCTTCCCTCGCCTTCCTTTCTTGGCCTTGGGACTTGAACTTCTCTTCTCAGGCTACATGACAAAAATATGCATTGAATAACATAAATCAAAGCGATTACAATGTTAACGATAATAATGTTAACGGTAATAATGTTTAAAAGCACATTCAAAATGACTGTAAATCACATACAAGCACTTTCTCCAATACCTTGATTTTGTTTGACAAAGAAATATGAATAATCTACAGTAAGTTACGGTATATATTTGTTTACATTTAACATAAATAACAATAAATGTAAATAGAAGAATATGAGATATATGAAGTTGTGGTAAAAATTACCCTTTATTTATTTTTCATTTTTACTCTATGTGCTATTATGTAACATTGCATGTACAGTTTTTTATGTTTTATATGAAGAGGATTTCAAGGAATAAATGTCTTATTAGATAAACACGATCATACTGTGCTTTCCTATTATTCTGACTCTTTCAATGATACATTTACACAGGCTTGAATGATCATAATGATGGCTTCTTGTAAAGGTCTGTCACGTTGTGACGCTCATGGCACTCCAACCCCCAGTCATAGCCGAGCAGCCAAATATGTAGCGCTCTGGCATATTGGATACCCATTTACACCTGGGTGGAGAGTGGCAAACGCAATTTCTTGCCAAAGACGTTCGTGCATTAGAAAAAAAATATTAATTTCCATTGAACATTCACATCCAATAGGTTTTATCCTAGGTTATGCCCGGCTTGAGATCAAATAGGATAAAGTACTCTAATCCTCATCTTAGGCAGATAAATGAAGTAGGTTTGACATCCTACCTTAGGAATGGATGACCCAGCTGGCTTCTTGGTGACCGTGCTCTGAAGACTGCTCAGGTCAATCTTGGCAGCTTTCTTCTCCTCCGCCGCCTCCTTCACCTCAACCTTACCCTTACCTACCCCAGACTTCACTCTGACTGGGGGTGGGTTAGGGGTGTGGTGTACGACTGGTGGGGCGGGCTTGGGAGTGATGATCACAGGTTGAGGGGTGGGGGGCTTAGAGGGCTCTTCTATCAGAGGTTGGGATGGGGCTTTGCTGAGACTAGTAGAGGGGCGAGATGGGATGGATGGGGGCTTGGTGATATCCTCTGTAAAATCAGGCAAAAAAAAAATGAAATGAGATATTCTTATCTCAGTATGTAGACATTTTTACCAATGTTATAAAATGTTATGCATATTTTAAAAATAAAGTCCATCTCAATGACACAAAATGTCCAAGGTTTGTTCAACATAGCAATAACTAAAGAAAGCACCAAGCCTTTAGTAATTAAAACATCAAGGAATTGGACAATATACTAGTACTACACTCCCATCAAAATTCACATCATGACATAAAGTCTTCAAGTTTATTTAAATAAAGGGTCAGAGTAGAAAACAGATCATCCCATGACTACAAATGTTATGGGATGTCAACATAGATCTAAATTTCCAAAAGTACCAAAGAATAATCTATGAGAAGATTGAGGCAATTATTGAAAAAAATATCTGATACACTATTAAAGCGTTCATACCCATGCCAGCTGCAAACAGTAATCAATACAAATGTCACTTACCTGTTTCTTGGACTATTCCAACTCCTTCTCCAAAAAGTTGTAGAGTATCTCCATTATCTACAAGAACAACAAAAATAGTAATGCTCTGAAAGTTTGTTCTATCTGCCAGTTATGCAATAGAGACAAAAATCCCCCCCCCCCCTCCATCAAAACTACATGTACACTGGACATTATTTGGTGTGTTGTTATTTGTATGGCTTGAATTTAAGCAAAGCTGTACAAATCGGTTGAAGTGGGGGTTTGTCCTCGTCATGGGGGTAAATGTAAGGGATGATTATCATAGGGGGAAACCTAGCGCTGTTCCAGACCTGCCAACCCTGAAACCCAAGAAATAGGGACAAATGACAAGAAAATAGGGACATTTCTGAGTTTCCTATACATTACTACAGACAGGTTTTTGCCAAAATAGGGACAAAGTGGTAGAAGTGGCTCTTTCTTTTACCAATAATTGGGAGTGTCCATGTTAAATAGAGACAGTTGGCAGGTATGCTGTTCACATAAGGGGGGGGGTAATTGTAGTAATAACAATATTACATTTTTGCATAGTGCATATCACATTTATGATAAAATATCTTTATGCCCTAGTGATATGGAAATGATTGCCGGGAGCAGCTTTAGCATCTGCAACCATTATCACCACTGCATGATGAATGTAAGGAATTAATCCTACCAAGTACCCACCAACTACTCCTGCATACAGAGCAGTAATTGTAGATGATTACCTTGCCAAAAGATGTTAGGTGCGTGCTGATAGCTCAAACCCACAACCTTCGCACCCCAAGTCACATGTTAAAACCACACTACCACAACACTTCTAAATAAAGTTGTCCATATCTCATAGGTGTGCCCAGACAACAGGAAGGAAAATTCAATTCTCAACTCAGTTACCTTGGCTTTGAGCAGGCTGTTCTCGCAGTCCTTCTGTAGGCCCTGGTTCCTCCTCCTGAATGTCATCTTCTCCTAGGCCAACAGTCCTGGCTGAACCAGAGGTACCAGGTCTGCTACGGCTGGACTGTACACCCAAAAATCAAACAGAAAGTGGCTCCATATGATATTCTCCTTTTCATACATGTATTTCCCAATGTCTTTAAGGACTTTAGAGTTATCAATCTTGGCCATGGTCCTAAAATATTTGTCAATAAATCAGTTTACTTCAAGAAATGAATAATGTTTATTTATGATTACATATCCATTCAATGGACTTGATACAAAAAGTAACTAGAAATGTGCATTGCTGGGGCCGCGCAATGCTAAATGTATCCCCCGGCACTGGCAGCGATTTGAAGGGGGACAAAGACGCTCCCCCATCCCCTCCCTCAAACAAAAGGATTGTGTAGGTTTCACTAAGATCTTCATATAAAATTTGAAAGAAATGTGTTGAGAGATATACCAAGATACATCTCCATACAAAATTTGAAAGAAATCCATCAAGAAATGTGGCCTGCAGAGTGCACTCACGCCATGCCCTGAAGTATGACCTTTGACCCTATAAAAGACGGAACACTGGTGGCAGCATCACCAAAAACTATAGGTTTTTAGATTACACCAAGAGACACCTTCATGCAAAATTTGAACGAAATCCGTCAAGAAATGCAGAAGTAAGAGTGCAAGAAATGGAAAAATGACCTTTGACCCTATAAAGGACGGAACAATGAGGGCAGCATCACCAAAAATTAAATATGTGTAGATTATACCAAGATACATCTCCATACAAAATTTGAATGAAATCCGTCAAGAAATGCAGAAGAGTGCACAAAAGGGACAAATGAGCTTTGACCCTATAAAGGACGGAACAATGAGGGCAGCATTACCAAACAGTAAAGATGTGTAGATTATACCAAGATACATCTCCATACAAAATTTGAAAGAAATCCATCAAGAAATGTGGCCTGCAGAGTGCACTCGCGCCATTCCCTGAAGTATGACCTTTGACCCTATAAAAGACGGAACACTGGTGGCTGCATCACCAAAAACTATAGGTTTTTAGATTACACCAAGAGACACCTTCATGCAAAATTTGAACGAAATCCGTCAAGAAATGCAGAAGTAAGAGTGCAAGAAATGGAAAAATGACCTTTGACCCTATAAAGGACGGAACAATGAGGGCAGCATCACCAAAAATTAAATATGTGTAGATTATACCAAGATACATCTCCATACAAAATTTGACTGAAATCCGTCAAGAAATGCAGAAGAGTGCACAAAAGGGACAAATGAGCTTTGACCCTATAAAGGACGGAACAATGAGGGCAGCATTACCAAACAGTAAAGATGTGTAGATTATCCCAAGATACATCTCCATACAGAATTTGAAAGAAATCCATCAAGAAATGTGGCCTGCAGAGTGCACTCACGCCATTCCCTGAAGTATGACCTTTGACCCTATAAAAGACGGAACAATGGTGGCTGCATCACCAAAAACTATAGGTTTTTAGATTACACCAAGAAACACCTTCATGCGAAATTTGAACGAAATCCGTAAAGAAATGCAGAAGAGTGCAAGAAATGGAAAAATGACCTTTGACCCTATAAAGGACGGAACAATGAGGGCAGCATCACCAAAAATTAAATATGTGTAGATTATACCAAGATACATCTCCATACAAAATTTGAATGAAATCCGTCAAGAAATGCAGAAGTAAGAGTGCACAAAAGGGACAAATGAGCTTTGACCCTATAAAGGACGGAACAATGAGGGCAGCATCACCAACCAGTAAAGATGTGTAGATTATACCTAGATACATCTCCATACAAAATTTGAAAGAAATCCATCAAGAAATGTGGCCTGCAGAGTGAACTCACGCCATCCCTTGAAGTATGACCTTTGACCCTATAAAAGACGGGACACTGGTGGCAGCATCACCAAAAAGTACAGATTTTTAGATTACACCAAGGGACACCTTCATGCAAAATTTGAACGAAATCCGTCGAGAAATGCAGAAGTAAGAGAGCAAGAAATGGAAAAATGACCTTTGACCCTATAAAGGACGGAACAATGAGGGCAGCATCACCAAAAATTAAACATGTGTAGATTCTACCAAGATACATCTCCATACAAAATTTGAACAAAATCCGTTGAGAAATGTGGCCTGCAGAGTGCACTCACGCCATGCCCTGAAGTATGACCTTTGACCCTATAAAAGACGGAACACTGGTGGCAGCATCACCAAACACTATAGGTTTTTAAATTACACCAAGAGACACCTTCATGCAAAATTTGAACGAAATCCGTTGAGAAATGTGACCGCCAGAGCGCACACAAGAGTACACATAAGACATCTATCAAAATATGACCTTTGACCCTATAAAAGACGGAACACTGGGGGCAGCATCACCAAAATATATAGGGTTCCAGATTTTACCAAGAGACACCTCCATACAAAATTTGAACAAAATCCGTTGAGAAATGTGACCACTAGAGCGCACACAAACTATCCCCAAAAATATGGCCTTTTACCCTATAAAAGACGGAACACTGGGGGCAGCATCACCAGAAACTATAGGGGTCCAGATTTTACCAAGATACACGTCCACAGGAAGTTTGAAAAAAATTTGTCGAGAAATGTGACCGCTAGAGCGCACACAAGAATGTGACGCGGCGGCGGCGGCGGCGGCGGCGGCGGCGAAACGCTGCTGAATCCAAAGTATCCTCCGGCATACTGCCGGGGGATACAATAACTTGAATAAGCTCAAAAACATGATAACTGCAAAATTCTGCATTTCATATACATGTACATCAAGCGAAGTTTAATAAAACCACTTCTTGATGCATATTCAAAGCTTTATATAAATGCAGTTTTAAATTCTATAGTTACTCATATTTTGTACATATTTTGAATACATTTATCCCTCCCCAAATTTCCACAGGTAAAATGCATTAATAAATAAGACAATTTTAGCAGACGGTAAAAAATAAAGAGAGAAAAAAACAAGATGAATGCGACTGCGTCTCCTATATGCCTCCGCCTAAATTCAGTTGATGGCTCAAACTGTTCTAGAAATATTTGATAACGAGGCTAAAAACCAGTAATTTCATGTAATTTCATGTAAATTGACCTCTGTGACCTCTGACCTTTGACCTACTTATCCCAAAATCTAATCAGTTCATCTTTCTATGGGGATGCATACTGGTACCAAGTTTGAAGTTCTCACCTCAGATAGTTCTTGAGATATCGCGGTAACGGTGCTAAAAACCAGTAATTCCATGTAATTTCATGTAAATTGACCTCTGTGACCTCTGAACTTTGACCTACCTACCCCAAAATCTAATCAGTTCCTCTTTCTATGGGGATACATACTGGTACCAAGTTTGAAGTTCTTACCTCAAATAGTTCTTCAGAAATCGCGGTAACAGTGCTAAAAACCAAGAATTTCATGTAATTTCATGTAAATTGACCTGTGACCTCTGACCTTTGACCTACTTACCCCAAAATCTAATCAGTTCATCTTTCTATGGGGATACATACTGGTACCAAGTGTGAAGTTCTCACCTCAGATAGTTCTTGAGATATCGCGGTAACGGTGCTAAAAACCAGTAATTCCATGTAATTTCATGTAAATTGACCTCTGTGACCTCTGACCTTTGACCTACTTACCCCAAAATCTAATCAGTTCATCTTCGTATGGGGATACATACTAGTACCAAGTTTGAGGTTCCTACCTCAAATGATTCTTCAGATATCGCGGTAACGAGAAGTGGGACGGACGCACGCACGCACGCACGCACGCACGCACGCACGGACAACCCGAAAACATAATGCCTCCGGCACCCACCTTCGGTGGGCGGAGGCATGAAAATTAAATAGAGTAACTCACTAATGAGCACCTAAATAGGGGTAAAAGGGTAAGAACAAGGTAGAGGGAAAGAGAGAGAGGGAAATGTATGTACCTGTCTAGATTTGGCAGAGCTTGTGCGTGCAACTCCAGATGATGGTCTACTCCTAGCCACCTCCCCTTCCACACCAACATCACCTAATCCTGGCCACTCGTGCCCCTCAGGAGGCGGAGTAGACCTTCGTGAGGACCTGGTCTGCGGGGTGTGGATCCTGGGTGGGATTGAGG
This sequence comes from Heliocidaris erythrogramma, assembly GCA_025617745.1. Classification (NCBI taxonomy): domain Eukaryota; kingdom Metazoa; phylum Echinodermata; class Echinoidea; order Camarodonta; family Echinometridae; genus Heliocidaris; species Heliocidaris erythrogramma. The sequence goes on along the minus strand of CM046873.1, from coordinate 33,437,142 downwards.
AGGCCTTTGATTGGCTCCTGGGACCAGCAGGGGCAACCACTTGCCCCCCTACATCCCCACCTCCGATATCATCAATCTATTAAAGAGGACAAGACAAAATTGGATGAATAAAATATGGGGTACAGATGCTCTTCTTTGGAATATGAATCATGTTAAAATATACTGCTAAAAACTTGAAAAAATATACCGCTCTAGTGCATTAATTAAGGCTGAGTCATATCAGTTTGTAAACTGGTCCTCGATCCCTGGTGCTGTTTTGGCAAATCCGATGCATCAATGAAATTTATGTAAATGATATAATATAAAGAATAAAAGTAGCGAGCACGAATCACCCGAGCTGATGTTGGGACGCAAATTTAACAGCTAGAGAAATATTGCCGCGAAAGAGTGAAGCCTGAGAAAACGCTCAGATCTCAGATTGCAATAATCACATTTTTTCATTTATCATATCTGCTAGCACTTAATATGTACATAAATTCTACTACATAAAAGTTGGTTAGACATTTCAAAACTTGGCTTGAATTTCAGTTTTATTCTAGCTCAAAGCTAAAATCTCATGCTTCAATTCATTCTCCAGTAGAACATATTGATATTATTTCATTTAATATGACTTTTTTATTGGATTCCTGTTGCAATAATTCAGTTTTTGTGTCAAATTATTAAATTTTTTCTTCCTTCTCAAATATGTATAGTCACATGACTAATGGTCATGCTTGCGATCGGAAAATCTGCTACTGCGATCGGGAGTCAAGTGAGTCACGTGACAAAAGGGTTTGAGAATACGTGTTTGAGAAGGAAGGATATTTGAAGAAATTCAATATTTTGACACCAAACCAACTTTTTAAACAAATGAAATAAAATAATACAAATGTCTAATACTGGAGATTAAAGTGAAATTTAAGCCATTTTTTTAAAGTGTCTAACCAACTTTACATGGCCAAGTTTATGTTCAAATAAAATGCAAGTCTTTGTAACCAACGTACCGTAATTAAAAATAGCAAATCAATATTCTTGGTCCATCATTTTATTGGTGCACCGGTGTTCGACTGGAGCAAAGCTGTCGATCCCCGGTTTACAAACTAACCGATATGACTCACCCCTCGCATCAATATTCACATTCATGTAGGCATTATGACCAATCATGACCAAAATATATTTGCAGCTCAAACTGTTTAATATGACACCTCGTTCCATTATACCCATTTTGAAATATATGTTCAGAGCTTAGCACTAACGGGTGCCCGGGATACATGGGCATCCCAAAATCTAGGCCCAGACCAAAAACATTTGAAAATTTCAATGTAGGGCTCCATCAGTGTTGTAATCGAGTCAGGTGCGAGTCCTCATCATCCGAGTCCGAGACCAGATGTGAAAAAAAAATCACTTATTTTGCCTGTTTATAGGCACTTAATGGGTATATTCCCAGACAGTAATTATACTGATACAATGGAATTATATTGTACCTAAATTCAGGCTAGTTAAATCTAAAAAAAGAAGATGCTACTGTATACTCTACAGCAATCAGACTCCGATGATGAGAATTTGACAACATTGCCCTACACTTCCTGTACCAAACGTTCACATGGGATGTTTAAATATATCGCAACAACTTTAAATGTCTAAGTTGCATGTCATGTTATTGGTTTGCATTCTTGCTCTCTCACCACCACCAGTGTCACTGGCCTGGCGAAATGACCCAAGGGAGGTTGTTTAGGTGCGTCGGCGCGGCATGCATATGGTGCATCGCTATTTATAGCTACATGTAGCTAGCTATAATGCAGCGCAGCTGGATATGGACACTCAGATTACAATTCGGCTAGTTCTTGCCAGGTAATTTAGATTTTCATGAAATTTGCTATAACTGCATAGTGGGTAAAGATTTTAACCGCACATTTCGTAGAAGTGCTCAAGAGATAAATTTACTGAGCTTCAATGGGGAATATCTAAGCCATTGGTGTCCTTATTTTGGGATCCTAGGATATAGCATTCACATTTTGTGTATAATATTTTAAGCACAGCGCGGTGGTCTCAGCCCGGCCTCGAGCCGAGTCATCAGAGTCCAGAGGGGCTAAGTCCGAATCCGAATCATGACACTCCGAGGCCAAGACAGAGACCAACACCAAGGAAACCGGCCTCGTGAACAGTCTTGAGACCTACAACACTGTCCTAAAGTTTGAATCTGGAGTCTCTTCGAAAGAAGTTAGTGTGGAGTCCTGATATATTGAATATTTAAATGATATATTTCTAATAGAATGCATCAGTAATGTATGCAAATACCTTTCAAACAAAGGTTGTTCTTGACAACCTGAAAGCTTGCCGGACATAGCTACAAATAATATATGCAAAATGGATTCCAAGCATTGAGGCTCATTATAAAAAGCTGGTTCATGGAATAGCTCGTCACTAGGTGCTCAGAGAATATATGTGCATAAATTTGCATACATTACAGAAGCGGTCTATTACATGCCACTGTATATCCTCACAGGCTTCTTGGCAAAAAAAGGTTAACGCATGATTCAAAGTGACAGAAATATGGCTTTACCAAATCCTGTGGTAGTTATCAAAAATGGTATGCACTGACATATTTATTGGTTCATATTGAGTGAAATATGGCCCTATGACATCCCAGGGAGGTGGTTTGAGAGGACCAAAAAAACTTTGAAGATTGAAAGTAGGCATTGACTGATTTATTACCCTTGTCAGTACCCCTGTTTGTGGAATCTACACATGGTTTTTATTTTCTGAAATTCCTCACCCTTGGTATCAACACCATGGTTGTTATGTACTGGCCAGAAGGCTGCATCCTTGCACATGTGCAAATCTCTGTCTGTCTGTCTCTCTCTCTCTCTTACTCAGTCAGTTAGATCTTTTCCTGTATGTTTTGACATTGATAGCAAGCTTACCTGTTGATGAGTATCAGGCTCCAAATCCTCTACCCCCAACTCAGCAAGGTCTTCTGACTGCCAATCATCATCCTCCCCTTCATCGACCACATCATCCTCCACCCCATGCTGTGATCGCATCCCTGCAGAAGACAATAATAATAACAATCATCATCTTATTAATAAATAATAAATATCATTATTGATAGGAATGAAGTAAATTGAATAAGCCTGAGTCGAATCGATTGGTTAGCCGGTGTTCGATCGAAGACATCGAATCCCGATTTCGTTTTGGCAAAACCGGTGCATCGATTTGTAGTCCGCCAGATTTTTGACTACCGTAGCCACCATGAAAAAAGCAAATAAAAAAAGAAACTCCGAACATACAGCATACTAGCAGAGAACGTGAAGGCGACTTCAAACTGTTGGCTAACTTTCGCTAATTCGCTCGCGGAGGACGTCGCGCTTTACCTGTGCTTTCTCTATGGAAAAATTGTTTTGTCGTTACGAACTGAAGTTTACGATAATATTCTTGCACTCTCTCTGCATTGTCAATTTGACAATTGTATTAATTGAACATGATAAATACGGGCATGAGTACGAGTGTTCCTACTTAATTCGCAATAATTATCACGCTCTCATCAAATTGGCAATTACTTCTTGATCTGAAGCTGAATGAAGTCGAGTCATGAGCGACGAAAAGTTTATTTCGTATTTTTTTTTTTTGCATCGAACAAACGTGTTCCATTCAGCTCTCCAAAGACAAAGTAAGATTATTAATTCTTTGAATTTGAATCATTGTCGGATGTGTCGACAATGAGCATCGCTTTGTGCAACACTAGAGTGATATTTTGGCTAGCCATACGGACTAGAAACTTGAGCTTTTGGCTCGTCCGCTGTGATTTTTACTAGCCATTGGCTAGCGGGCTAACGTTAATGTCGAGCAGAGAGCGAGAGCCCATACATACATGTATGCATGCCCGCGATGCCAGCGGACCGGTCACCGGTGCATGCACTGCGTGCAACTCTGTTTTCACCGCCCATCATTTATCGATGCACCGGTATTCGATCAAATCAAAGCCGTCGAATCCCGGTCTATGAAATATTTGATATGACTCAGGCTTAAAATTGAATATATCATAAAGAAAGTAAATGTGAGAAAATTACAATGCCCCGACCGGGATTCGAACCCGGGACCCTGGATTACATGACCAGTGCTCTACCAACTGAGCTATCCGGGCTCCCGTCGAAGCAAAGTAACAATCTCACATATAGCCCCTCTCTTTCCATCGAGCGTAGGGGGTACATCCATACCAATTCCATGCGTACGCTATATAATGGCCTACCAATGAGACAGGTCTTCCCTCTAAAGTCGGGCAAATCCATGCCAACGAATTTCTATAGAGGACAATTTGAATTCGTAATTAAATATTGATAGGATTGAAGTAAATTGAATATATCATAAAGAAAGTAAATGCGAGAAAATTACAATGCCCCGACCGGGATTCGAACCCGGGACCCTGGATTACATGACCAGTGCTCTACCAACTGAGCTATCCGGGCTCCCGTCGAAGCAAAGTAACAATCTCACATATAGCCCCTCTCTTTCCATAGTAAATAATAACAATAACGATAACAAATCATGATAATGGAACAGTGATTATATAGTGCATAATACCTTCGGAAAGGTCTCAAAGCCATTCGCAAAAGAGAGTAAAGAAAGAGAAAGCATGTAAGCTTCTGGGGCAGCACGCTCAAAGCCCTGTTATACCATAAAACTTTACCTAAGGCTTCGGCGCTGCCCTGCGTTCTCCGGGAACTTGGTCTGCTTGATCGAGGCCTTGAGGATTGCCAAGAGTGAGACCTCGCTGAAGCTGCCCTTTCTTCCTCCTCCTCTTCTTCTTCTTCTTCCGGAGGCAGTGATGCGGTCCGAGGATGAGGGGAGTATGGAGGGTAAGGGGCACTCACTGGACGACCAAGGTATCCACCTGACTTCAAGGATGCAGTCAGATCTCTGAGAGACAGAGGTGTGCCTGACCTTAGGCTTGTAACGGATCTGCTTGATCTGTCAAGTAACATAATCAGATCAGCCTTTGATAACTGACATCCTAGTAACTGAATTTAAAGGGAATCAGGAACTTTGTGGAGGCTTGATCTAATAAATTGTTGAATTTTGATATCTGTCTTGTATAATAATGTTCAGAAGGATAAATGAATAGCAAGGCATAGAAAAGTGTTCAAATATACAATGTTATTATCACGATATCTATGATTGAATACTGCCATTTACGAAACAGTACTTGGGTACACTTTAGTCTAACACTGCAGTCTACGGGGGAAAATGAGTCTGGCATTTCCGGTCACTTGTATAACATGTAGTTTTCTTTTGTGAAGCACATGATGATTTGAAGTGCTTTTTTTGGGGGGGGGCTTCATTTTTACACCATAATACATACATTGATAGCATGTAAGGCCAGGCAGCTCAGATTTTATCAAGCCTCTACTAAGTTACCAATTCACTTTAGACAATTTAAAGGGTAAAGGCAAATGAATACCATGAATACTGTAAAAAACTTATACCCACGTAAACACTGCAATCTGTTGTAATGATCTATTAGATGTTTGTTTTTCCTCCGGTTTTGTACTCTCTATGACTTTCCTTTCGGCAGCAGATTTCAAGGAATTGGCTTTTTTAATTGTTTATAGCACATGTATAAGGAAGCATAACTACAAGTCATATGTAGTTGCATAATTCCTGCCAATAATGTACAATGCCTTTACACAATCGATATTAGACCAACTGAGGACTATGTTAAGTATGAGTTTTACGAAACTCAAACCTTATTTAACCGATTAAGTAACAGATCTTAAATATGTACCTCGCAGTATCTGGTCGACCCATCAAATTGGAGTCTGCTGATTGTGCAGTGGAACTCCTTGGTCCAAATCGCATGGTAGTCTCTGTTCCGTAGCTTTGCTCCGTCTTGCTTGGTGACTGAGCATTAACATTGCTTGAGCTCTCCATTTCTGCCTGACTCGCCAATGCTTGGTTCGTTTGCTCCATTCCAGCGGGGCTTAGGAATTCAACCTTAAGCGGAACACTGTCATCCTCCTGCTGTCCTGCATCAGTCTCATCCTCATCAAGATTTTGGAGCGCATCGTTGAGTTCATCTTCCTCATTTAGCACCGGGGTAGAGCCATAAGACAGGGAGGATACTACATTCCTTACACTTGAGAAAAATAGATGAAAGACAGTAGGATCGTATAATTTGTAAATGACAATAAACTGTTATTCTGAAATAAAACAAAGTTCTCAGTTCTACTTTACTTCCACTTGAATTGTGTACATGCATGTGATGCTACATGTAGGTACCCAAATATCTAGCAAAAAATGTGAAAATCAAACCTGCTTTGTTCTTTTGAACAGGCAAGAAAACGCTGACCCATATGCTGCCAATATTATTATTTTTTTTTTTATTCCTTCTCCTCTTTCTTTCTTCTTCTCCTTCTCCTTCTTCTTCCTCTTCCTCTACTTCTTCTTCCTCTACTTCTTCTTCCTCTTTTTCTACCTCTCCCTCTTCCTCTACTTCTTCCTCTTTTTCTACCACTTCCTCTTCCTCCTACTCCTCTTCCTCTACTTCTTCTTCCTCTTTTTCTACCTCTTCCTCCTCTTCCTCTTCTTCTTCATCTTCTCATCCTCATCCTCCTTTCTTCTTTTACTTCTTATCATTTTTCTTCTCTTTCATCTTCTTCTCTTTCTCCCGCTCATTTTTCTTCAAGAGTATCATGCCAGTGCTCCTGTATATTTTTTTAATGCTGTTGTTGGTATAGTAAATCGTGAATGAATGATTGATGTCTACTTACACTGCTTTGGTCTTCATGTCCTTGATGTAGAAGACAAAGTCACCGCCAGGCTGTGTCCTGTAATCGACACCCACATCATCTTCTTCTTTGTGTAGAAACTTGAAGCAAGTCGTGTCATAGCCTGAGGCAAGAGACTCAACATCATCTCCCATCTGTAAGAATATTGAGAGTTTATTAGAGAGGGTGTATGACTTTAGTATTTCAAGAAAAAGGGGCACACATTTTAAAAGTCAAAATATCTCTAGTTTTATATCTAGTTTGTATGACTTGGTGCTTCAAGAATGATTCAATATCAAGTCATTTTGCTAATTATGGTTCAAAAAGATGTACAACTCGTAGGATAAGGAGTATATTTTTGCATAACATTTTGCTGCAGTTGTCTTCTTGAAGATGAACTTGGATACATTTACATGATTAGTTGCAGCAGGCAAATTTATTTTTAAAAAATAAACAGTAAGTCATCTAAACAAGACAAAAATAATACACAAAGGAATTTCAAAAAGCCACCAACTCCTCTCCCTTCCCACCCCCACCAAAAATATAAGTAAAAAGAATAAAAACTATAAACATACATGTACATACAAAAATCAGTAAGCTTCTTCAACCAATGTGATGTTTACTGAGCCTGATCGGTTAGTCACGGACGGACAGTTGACAAATTTTGAAAGTTTGAAGGCCTGAAGAAAATAATTATTAAATTGAAGCGAGCTACATTCATTGTGAAGGGCATATCTGAAGGAGTTGAAATTTAATAAAATTTGGTTGCCATGGTCGCCTAATAAAATTATAATCCATAACATATTCTATGCCTACATGTTTATAGTACTCTTACCTTATCAGGCTTTACTACCCTAATATTTGGGCCCAGTCATATCAAACATCTGGGAGATTTTCCAATTCTCGCTACCTCAAATACGCAATTTTCGACGTATAGGGCAATATTATACAAGGAAATGGTCCGCATCTTCGTTAACTTCACTTCCGGTCCGTATTGAAATACTACGGCTTATGAACAAAATGAGTGCTAAAATGCTTAATTTTTTGATCGCATGACATAAACCACTCAAATTTAGAAAATGCAACCAATTGTCTCAATAAATCATGGTATCTTTTCAAACATGTCGATTAATTTATACTCAAATTCCAGGATTTTTGTAATACCTGTGTACATTTTCAATGCAAAAAGACAAACGCTTGTCGACCCGATCAGGATATTGTCAGCACTGCGCATGCGTGGTTTGCATGACAAACGCCATCTGTTGGCAAAATTGCGTATTTGGGGTAGCGAGAATTGATACCAGTCGATCATAAATCAGTGGTATCTGATAGTAGATTTAAGATCATTTCCGATCAATCACCAGGGCCTCAGGTTTTGTTTACATACAGATACGTGTTTATAATTACCTCCGAACCATATTGCATCACACTATTGGTCAGTTTCTTGAAAGACTGCAGATTGGTCGCCCACTCATCCAAGTTCACAGCATCAGGATCAACATAGTAACACTTCTGCTCTGGTACCGAGTATGCTACATTCTTGGGTGATGTAAATATCATGAGGGCACCCTTCCTGGTCGTGAGGGTTTTTGGCAAGGTTGTATCTATCCTCTTTGTTGAGGGGCGTGATGCAGGAGCACTCTTGGCTCGCTGATGTAATCGATGGGGCCTTGCCCCTCCGAAACTGGGCCGGTGCTGCTGCTTGTGGGCGCGGATAATGCCTGTCCGAGGTCGCGTCCTAACCGAGCCAAGTGGACGAGAGTACTCAGTGCCTTCAGTCTTTTGTTTGATGATATCGGCAAGGTTTTGCTCGGCTGCTTTGGAGTGTTCAGGGTATCTCTTGGATGCTTCCCGGAGGATGCTCTTGATTTGGGAGAGATGGGATTTGATGCGGATCGGAATGTGCACTCGTTTCTCCAGATGATCGTAAGACTCACCATCTAAAGATCTGTTCAGTAGCAGCTTGGACTGTGGCAAAGACCGAATACATGTACATGCAATTATTTGAGATGAAATACATGTAAGTATGAACAGGTGTGAAAATAAAAATTGTGATCATGAAATAACTGTAGACTATGTCTTATCAAATGTATAGATCTTAAAATGAAATTAACATTTTTCATGTTTGCAACAGAAATCAAGATTTGTAAAATCACTGTTTCTTTTTTCTACTTCCAGAATTTCCAGTCTGGTGCAGTTCACCACTGCACTGGCATATTGTTTTGGAGAGTTGATCTAAAGTTAGATTCTCCTGATCTAGTCTTACAATTAAAACACTGTTCTACTATAAAAATATGTTAAATATGTTAAAATATAAAAAAAAAAGTGTTGAATCTAGGCCCTACTGGGAATATTCAGTCATTTCTGCAGTGAAGTTTACAACTGTTGCTGACTTAGTTTAAGCTTCAGTCTAACTCACCTCCTTTCCATCAGGTTGTTTCTGCAAATCACCATCCCATGAGCCAGATCCTTGGGCCAGAGGACTGAAAAGTGTTGGCGTAGCCATTCTCAAAACTCAATATTGCACTTAATTCTGCTCCTGATTTGGTAAATTCGTCGCTTGTTTGAATAATAAAGCATCATCTAGCCTACTAATACAAGCAAGCATTTCATTATGAATATGAATAATCATTCCTGGCTATTTCAAGTTCAACTTCAAATAAGTGACACAGGCATGACAGGGTCTACACATAAATGTAGCCTAGCCTAGGCCTAGATCTTTTATTAAAATAAAAGATCTACATTTATTAGTACCAGTACGTAATATAGAGTACCGTATAGTACTTACTTAGTATGGCTAGAGTGCCCAAGTCTGCGCAGTGCCCATGTCTGCGCACACGCGTAACTGCGCGATTCCAATAAAACAAAACACGCAACGAACACAAACATTTCATATTTATCATTGGGATAGGTATTCATGCAAAAAAACGAGTCAAAATAATAAAAAACGGTCTTATTTCAGACATTTTATTCACAAGCGTCAAAATGTTGTCTTTCACGTCAAAACTCCCGAACTGCGTGTAAAATGAATGAGTGCGCAGACATGGGCACCATTGTTTTTTTCAATGTTGAAATGACACGCCTGCCGTTTCTTGTGAAAATGACATTGTTCTTGCTCTCATTTTGATGAGATTTTTGTCAGACTTACTCTTTAGAATATCAGGAATAATATAAAATAAAGCTTTAGAGGAATATTAAAGAAATTCTTGTTCATTTTCAGGTCAAAACCTTAGGTGCGCAGACATAGGGCTCCCCATCATACTAATAGTAGTAGTAGTCTACAAGACTACATATAACTTTAAGTAACTTAGTTAGGCCTAGATCTTTACTTTAAAACATGTAAAAACACTAACTGTTGCCGGCTACGTCCACACAATGGTCTAGGCCTATTAGTATACGTCTACGTGTAGCCCACTGCCCACATTTGACTATTCAATGCAGGTACATGCATGTACCGTATGATTCAATGACTCCAGCGTCATCTATTAAAGACAAAGAGAAAGAAGCGTTCCTCCCATCGTTGACGTGTCGTTGTAACTTAACTTAAGTTAGAGGAGAGTAGCCCGGGTGCAAGGGGGAAATTCCGGCTTGAGTTGCTAGTTGTGAACCATGTGAACCATCATGACCATGTCGGACAGACTCCTGCAGCACCGCCGCCGGTAAACAAGAACAAAATAAAACAGAGAGATACCTTTAGGCCTACCCCCTTTACTAGCCTATTCAATTATCCTCCCTAAAGACCAACTTCTCCTCTTTATCGATAAGTCCATTGTTCAGCATATCGATACGCTGACGAACAGTTTTGCATTGTGTTGTGGGTATAGCTTCTATCTTGTATGTACTGTACAGGAGGGGTCCGGACAACCCGACCACCGGACAGCCCGACCCAAGACAACTCGACCCAATACCCTGGACAACTCGACCCGGTCGAGTTGTCCAGGGTGGGCTGCGTCTTCGGACAACTCGACCTACTTTTTTTCTTCTAACAAATTTCATGAACAGAGTTTCACAGCATGGCTAAAAAAGACATTTTCTGCATCAAGTATGTTGATATGATACATTCATGACATGAAACAAGGAATTTTAAGCTTTTCAGTTCTATAAAACATGATTTTCCTTGCAGTGAGAATAACGATGTTCCCATATTTACATGTGTACCGTATATCCGCGCACCGATCGAAGCAACCGACTCTACCGAGTAACTTTATTGGACTCTAAATTGGACTCTTGGAGTTCATTTTACCGTCTCTTGAAACGTTTCAGTGGTAAGAATGCTCTATTTTGTATCTTTACATTTCAGTATTAACTTTTCTCTACTTCATTGAAATTATGGCTTGCCGCAAGTCTGAAACTTAACACAAACTTTCGAGATTAATAAGTTAGGGCCGCTCTTATCGCCAACCAACACAGTGCAGTGCTTTCTCCCGCCAGCGAGCTGGGCCGTGCGGCTGCCTGTATCAGTGTATGGCAACTCCATGTTAACTGCGCGATTCTAATAAAACAAAACACGCAACGAACACAAACATTTCATTTTTATCACAGCGATAGGTATTCATGCAAAAAACGAGTCAAAATATTGAAAAAAGGTCTTATTTCATGCATTTCATTCACAAGCCTCAAAACTTTCGAGATTGTCTGACATAATAAGTTAGGGCCGCTCTTATCGCCAACCAACACAGTGCAATGCTTTCTCCCGCCAGCGAGCTGGGCCGTGCGTCTGCCTGTAACACTATCATCAGTGTATGGCTGTACCCCTGTATAAACAGATAAACTGACCTTGCATATTGAAAACTCCTGATTACAAACAGTATGATATTTAAGGAAGTAAATAAGTTAATTTGGGAGTAATACCGACCACTTCATAAAATGCTGCGTATCTTAGGAATTACTTGGCCGTTTATCGCAAAGTGATCATATTTATTATTGTCCAACATGCATTTATTTTAACTAAAATAAACTGAAGTATTTGTTACCCAGTGCAGTGGTAAGAATGCTCTATTTAATTGTATCTTTACATTTCAGTATTAACTTTTCTCTACTTCATTGAAATTATGGCTTGCCGCAAGTCTGAAACTTAACACAAACTTTTGAGATTCTTCAACAAACAGGCCACCGATCCCCGATCCAAGGCAATTTACCAGTTGGGCCCCGCGGCTGCCGCGGGCTAGCTAGGGGCAAAGCTACCCACTCACGCTGCTGAACTTGGGCTGAACCACCATGCATTCATCATCTCATGCATTCACTGATGACATGTGTTTGGCAATGTTTGGACATTCGTTGCCTGTTTGCGTGTTGTGTCGGGCCAAGGGAGAAGGCTAAATTCATTTCCTTAAAATAAAATTAAAATTGCAAGTTGTATTTTTAGTTTTAAAAAGTACAACTTAAAAGTTTGATTTTATGGAATTGTGGGCATATGTGGGTGCAGATAATCAGATGAATAAGAAAGATCGGAAAGAGTTCCATATGTACCCCAACTTCAAGCCCCTAAAGCGGCCGCCATTACGCTGTAACATTTGGGCACAATTTGAACGCGCCCGGAGCCCCTATGCATTATTCATTTTGTACGATGCTCCCCTACCGTGTATATTCTTTACACACAGGTATATAAATGTGGATCAGTGTCACGCATGCGCATTAAGAAAGGTCAAATCCGCTTAATCTATTCATGTATGCTAATGTATTCATCACTTGGCTAATGACTGCCCCCTAACAGCTTTTGACCCCCCCCCCCCCCCCAATTTTTTTTTGAAAGACAAGTATAAGCCTAAAGTGTGCCACCCCTTTCTTTTATAACATATAACCTTTTTTGAAATTCTTTTTTTGCTTGTCAGAGAATTATGGAGGAAAACTGGACCTCATCAAATCTGGTAATCTGTTTAGACATTCTCTTACTTCTTAAATAAACCCATCATTTATCTGCAGTCATATTCTTTCAAGAGTTCCATTACAACTGACTTGTCATGGTCAAATAATATCATTCTCTTCTTGACAGTAGTACAAATATGTACATGCATTAAAAAAATGAATTTCAATCTAAATGAATCATACATTATTAATTTCAATCCCTATTCAAGAGGTAAATTATTGAATTTACACTGGAGAAATAGATACTATTAACTTTTTACCACTACACCCCACAAAAGAAGAAATAATAAAAGAAATAAATGACCATCTAATTTCCATGTTCAATACGCACACCATGTTACCCTTGAAAAACAAAGATAATGTTGAAACGAAAAAGCTTGATGGGAGGAATTTTAATTTGTAAACAAATTTTTAGGCATTTTACTTCCAGTGTTAAAGATAGTATGCTCGATCTGTAATGAAAAACACAAGCCAGAAAAAATTGGAACCAGCTGCAGCCCCCACCTTTTTCAGTAAACATGTGCAAACGTACGGCAGTGCAAAAATGTGGTAATACACGCAGCCCCCCCCCCCCCCTCCCCCACTAAGCCCCTCCACTTTCCAAGACATTCCGCGGCGCCTGTTTAAAACTCCTCTTCTGCCATTCTAATGATGCATATTAGACTGGAATCTAGGTATGATTTCAATATGAAGAAATAGATGTTTATCAAAGCAGGGGTCTATTTCACTGAAGAGTTGAAGTAGAAATCCATGTCTTTTGAAAGAAAAGAGGAAAGATTTTAGAAAATCCATTGTGTATTTTATAATTTAGCAAGCAACAATTAGAATTTGTAAAAAGACTGAAATTTAGAGTTTCCTATTAATAGTTAACATTGACTCTTTAAATGAAATTAATAGAATAATAAGTGCGAATTCTCAAAAGTATTTAAAGAGGAAAAAAAGTTTTTCCAGTTGGACAGATAAAACTTTCAAGGCTATTCAAAAGAAACTAAATTAGTAAAGTCACAAGAAAATTCAATCATCTTTATGTAAAAAAAATTTAAACAATATCTTCCTAAAACAAAAAAAAACCGTGTACCTTGATTGTATTGATATACTAATAGCAACCAAAAATCCAGGAAAAGGGGTTCTTTTTCAAAGTGATGAATTACGCATTTAGGGTCATACTTAGGGTCATTCAACACTAGAACAAGTTAAAATCACCATTTTAGCTGAAGTATCCCGTGAATTATGGAAGGAAAAAAATATCAAAAATATCCACCAAAGTTCCAAAGGGGTAGTAAAAACTGGTATTACTTGCTTAGGGGGGTAACAAACAATTATTACTTACTTAGGGTAGCAAATTACCCAACTCACGGGTAATCATACTTATTTAGGGTGTATTTTTTGGCACCACGTAAATACTTGCTTAGGGTGCTTTTGCAATGAGGACAGACCCCCCTGGGTTGTCCATTCCTCAGAAAAAAAAATTGTTTTTCTTGTGTTTGTTTTTTTTCAGCAACGGACATCCAGACTGGGCTTCGACCACCCAACCGCCAGAGAGTTTCGGTGCAGACGATCAGGAACCGCTTCTACAGTGCTGGACTTCGTGCCCGACGTCTCGTGAAGAAGGCCATGCTGGAACTCTGACACAGACAAGCTCGTATGCAATGGGCCAGAGCTCATGTTCGATGGACCAGACAGCAGTGGAGTAATATGTTGTTCACCGATGAGCTGAGAAGTTGCCTGCGTCACATTGATGGCCGGAGACGTGTGGCGTCGAGTTGGAGAGCAACTTGCAGAGTCAGAGTGCTGTGTTCAACCAACTACGGCCTATGGTGGCGGGAGTGTCATGGTGTGGGGTGGTATAAGCAGTACCAGGAAGACACCACTTGTGCAGATTGCTGGAAACCTGAATGCTCAACGATGTGTCAATGAAGTGCTGCGTCCTCATGTTGCACCACTTGCTGCAGCCCATGGAGGAGCATTTGTGTACATGGATGACAATGCCCGACCACACAGAGGGAGACAAGCTAATGCATTCCTGGCTGGGGCTGGTGAGGGCATCGACCGAATGGTGTGGCCGGCATGCTCACCTGACCTCAATCCCTTAGAGCACCTGTGGGACCAGCTGAAGCGATCTGTATATCCCCACATCAACGACAATAGCAACCTGCATGACCTGTCTCGGCTTCTGCAGGTTCAGTGGAATGCCATCCCACAGCAGCGTGTCAACTTATCAACACCATGAGGAGACGGTGCCAGGTGGTCATTGACATGCGTGGTGGATACACACGTTACTGAACTGTACATTTGATAACTTTTGTGACTTTTGTTACTAAATGTTATTGTTATCAATTCATAACTGAAAAAATATCAGCGAAAAAAGAGTTTGGAAACGAACCATCATGGGTACGGGTGGAGGTGATGTTATGGACCATCATTGAATCTCATACCAAGTTACATGAATGCTCGCCTGGTTTTTGCTGGCAAGTGGTAATTAGGTTTTAGGATGCATTATGTGCCTCCTTTTCCCTATGAAATCATTTTCAGGCACAAATAAAAGTCAACAGAACAGTTTAATTGAAAGCATGAACTAGATGAATCTCCCACCACGCGCGGTCGGAATTTATGCCTCCGCCATCACCATATTGGCAATGTATGGCATACATGTACACTTTAAAAAGGATTGGTCATCAAAATTTAAAAAATTTTCACTTCAAAAGCGCAGGAGACAGAAATCTTATTTCATTTTATTTTCAAATTAAAAAACTTAATTACCATTGATGACTTACAATCATCAAATACACCAAGGAAATAGATATTTTATAGCAAATAGACCACTGTCCCCTTGAAATTTCTAAAATAGGTAGGCCTAGATTCCATACATCACGAACCATTTTTATGTATATAATGACATCTATGACCTTTGAACTTTGACCTTTAGATCACCTAAAATCTAATCAGTTCATTGTCCCTCCCATAAGAATACATGAGCCAAGTTAGAAGTTGATCCGCCAAACGGTTCCTAAGTTATCACGAGAACGAACAATTTTTATGTATATAATGACCTCTATGACTTTTGACGTTTGACCTTGAGACCCCAAAATCTACTCAGTTCATCGTCCCTCCAATATGCATACATGGGCCAAATTACAAACTGATCCGCCAAACAGTTTTGAAGTTATCGCGAGAACGAAAAGGGGACGGACGGACGGACGACCCACCCGAAAACACAATGCCTCCGGCACCACCTACGGTGGGCGGAGGCTTAAAAATATATTGATTATCCATTGCTATCAGTAATTAACCTCGTTTTGTTGATTTCTGATTACATATCAAGATATTTGCTGTGATATTAATAATAAAAATGATAATTGCAATTGTGGGTTGTGTACAGTACTATCTTTTAATTTCATTTGAGCAAGTTTAGTATGATCTCTCTCCCTTTCAATCATTCTTTTTCACTCTCTTGCTCTTTCTTCCTCTCTCACTCTCTCCATCCCTCTCCCCCAAATATTTTTTTCATTCATTGTAAAACAACTCTCTTCCTAAAGACATTTCACACATTTATTTCAATGAAGACTGTAATACAAAAGAGTATATTGTATTATTTACAACAAATGAAATATTTATTGAAGTTCTTACATATTATTACAATTATATGTATATGTCATTATCATTATGTACAATAGTATTAATTCTCAATTATGTCCCGGGCCAGAAGCTCGGAGCATTTACGCTTTCTGGAAGCCGCCTACATTCAATCTCACGAACCCCTTCTGTGCAGACAAAAGGAGTTCGTCCAAGCTTTGCGATTGTTCTGAAATTACAACGTCTGGGTCCATCGAGTATAATATTGTTGATTTCAAGTAATTTGTTATATACCTGCGTGATAACCTGATGAGTGCAGGTCGAAAAGCTTCGTTATCATGTCTCTTTGTCATGCCATATTGAAATTTTGTAGTACCAAGAAATTATTTGAATACCGTAAATAACGTTCTATAAACTACACTTTTTTTCAAGCCGGAAAATGTGAAAAGTTATTGGCTCGGTGACAAGAGCTATATTCTAAAAGCAAAGTCAATTTAATATAAATAATTTTAAAAACCATGAAGTCAGTTCACAAACTACTTGTTAATTGTAGAGTATTAAGTATTAATTTATCTCTGTAAATACAAATATTGCATGATAAATGAGCTTATTCGTGAATATTATATTTGATTAAAAATACTCGGATACTAGGAAATGTTGAACCACAGCACCAGTTTCATAACTTGTCTCATTTTGCGGGAAAACTATTTACATATAGTTGTTAAAAATCCTTAATACTTGCAGTAAACAGTCGAGTTTGTCAGCTGAGGTAATGGCCATTTTTTTCTGATTTAAACATGGTTTCACATAAACATTTTTAGTTTGGAAATATCAATCTCTGTCTCAAGCTTGTATTAGGCGCTATTTAAAAACGGAATATTATTATTATTGTCCGAAGTGCCGAGTTACCTGGTACCCATCATTCAGTACAAGAAAGGGTCAACAGTCATTCATAAAGTTGTAACTTACAAAAATCTTTATGAAACGCCCACCTGGTATGAAAAATTGCTTCAACTTGGGCGATTATTCAACTCAGGGTCGACGTAGGCAAGGTTACCTGGGGGCCGTTTCATGAAAGTGTCAAAACTAAATTGCCTATGGCAAGCTGTTTATCTCATAAAAGCGATAACTCAGTTTCCCTCCGTTTATTGCTGAAATCTGAGTTCGCCCCTTGAAAAAAAGCCTTATTGCTAGAATATAACGAAGATTGCCACTATACAGGTGTTTCTTCATAAATTTATTTTTTTGAGTGTTGAAATAAATTTAATGAGAAAAATATCACAAAAAAAAAACAAAAAAATTTCATAGCTGATAAACAGATTGAGCTTAATTTTTTGAATGATGACAAAGTTTATTAGGAAAAAACTTAGTTTTTCGAGTGATAAACTATTTCTCAGCGATAAACTCAGTTTATCGGCTTTATGGAATAAACATTTTGTCACAGACAATTACCGAGATGTCATTGAGCTAGAGTTGTGACGCTCTCATGAAACGGCCCCCTGTATTTCATATTTGCCATGAAATACAAGAGAAAAGTGTATCTCTGTGCGACAACATTGGCTAATTCATTTGCATGTCACACATGCTGTGCAGAGACAATTGTTTTGTGAAATTATGTGGAACTCTGAGAGGTCACCACTCTTATTTTACATCAGATTTTGATGAAATCGTTCATGTTTTGCATGGTTTGCTAATCATAATCTGGGAATGGGCCATTATTCAAAGTAAGGTTCACTATTCATAAGGACTGCTTCTCATAATAAAATTGGGAGCCTGTCCCAAAATAGTCACCCCATTTTACCCATGAAATTTGACATGTTCAAGTTACTTAGTGCATCCATGCGACTTACACAAAAGGTTGGCAGCTTAAATGTACCTGCTGAGTTTGGCCCCCAGTTTGATATGTTGGCTACATGAAATAGATAAATGGGTAAAATCAACTACATGTACACACCCCCCCCCCCCCCCCCCGCCTTTTGGGGGGGGGGGTGGGGGGAGGGTGGAAGGGTTTATCTTCCAACCTCTTCCAACAGAAAATTCTGTCAGCTTTTGTGTTTTTCAAATTTTGTTGCAAGATTTAGATGCGATGAACTCAACCCAACTTATAGCTGCCTTTTTTTTGGGGGGGGGGGGTGGTGGCTGACAGCCTATTTGATGGAAAAATTTTTTTTCCTTTCTTGTTTTGGTAATGCATAATCATATAGCTTCCAAGTGACAAAGTTTGGTGCATGGGGTGAAATCTAGTAATCTACCCAACTCGGCAGGTACATTTAAGCTGCCAACCTTTTGTTTAAGTCGCATGGATGCACTAAGTAACTTTAACATGTCAAATTTCATGGGTAAAATGAGGTGACTATTTTGGGACAGGCTCCTGGCCTAATACTTATAGTGATCAACAGCTGTAATAAGAGCACATATTGCCTATATAGCCATTACCATGGAAATGTAGTACCTGACACATTTGGAAAAAGAACCTCTTACGTCATCTCTCTACGACCAATGTCTCATGAGCATTGTGCGACAATTTAAAAAGTACTTCACTCTCTCCGCAAGATTTTTCTCTGATCTATTGCTATAATATGCTGTTACCATGGCAAGGCAGTACCAGACAACTAAAATATGAGTCTTGTTCGTCTATACTCCAATATCGATGTTGCCTGTGACTTTCAGTATCCATACGCTTGCCTGCAACAAGCTCAGTAAGCATTCTGATCCCTGACATGTAGGCTAAATGTCTGAATACACTGCCATGATTGACATCAGCTTGACCACCAATATATGAGCAGTTCATAACGATTCACAGCGTATGTATCACATGTCTTTGAAAACATTGTAGGGTACAGACTACTCCTCCTCCAAGGTACTGGGTGAAGTTTTAAAGTGCTCAAAATTTTCCTGAAGAGGTTATGGAAAGGAGATCCATGGGCGAGGAATGGTAGAGCAATCCATACCTGTTGCGCTCTTGAACAAACCAGTACACCTCCACATAAAGCAGCCACAAATTTGATGTGGCAATACTACCACTAAAGCCAAAGCACCTTATCTGGTTATCCAGTTGATGGCAGATGGCAGATCCCGCTCACCATCTTCCACTTGGAGGACATCCGATGTTATCCTTAAATTTGCTTCAAGCTTATAC
The DNA here is from genome assembly GCA_025617745.1 of Heliocidaris erythrogramma. Lineage (NCBI taxonomy): Eukaryota > Metazoa > Echinodermata > Echinoidea > Camarodonta > Echinometridae > Heliocidaris > Heliocidaris erythrogramma. The sequence continues at coordinate 33,417,822 of CM046873.1, read as the reverse complement.
AGCTGAAAGGTATAGAAAGAAAACCGGGGGTAAAGTGGTTATTATCCATATCATAGAAGTAATAAAATTGCAAATACACAATTTCTATCTAGTTTAGTTACTTTGTAAGATTTAGTGGGGATCATATTATTCAGAATTTTAAATTGCAAAACTCGTAGTTTATATCAATAGTGATACATAAAGGAAGTTATTTGTTGATGCTGGTGTCATTAATTTAACCATATGAAGGGGGACCTAAAGTTACACACTTTGTTTCGAAACGAAAATAGCCATGGGCCTTGGAAAGATTCTTTTACCGGGGGTGCTGAGATTATGAAACAGGATCCGGTTGACAATCCAATCAGTGCCAATCACCCCCCCCCCCCCCCCAAAAAAAAAAAAATATATATATATATATAAATAAATAAAATAAAATAAATGAATGAAAAATATGTGCATTCCGGAACTATCGTACAATGTTTTTTTATGTTTTTTCCCCTTTCTCTTCATCACTTTTCTCTTCAGCCCCATTGAAAAAGACATCAAAAGGGTCTAAATTATATTGTGAAAATTTTGATAATTGTATTTTTTCTGCCAATGTTTGATATAAGATACAATGTTCATTCCCATAACTAGGTTTTTTTCGGGGGTACAGATTTTGAAAAAGTTGACCTTCTTTTCTGGGTGAGCGAAGCGACCGAGTATAGGGGTTCAGGTATCTGTCCTTCCAGTGTCGCGAATCCCGGCCAGCCGATTTCGTAGTGACCGTCAAAACATGAAACCCTTACAAATATTCTCACAAGGAAAAACTGTGTCTTTATAATTATACCGACCTTTTAACTTGTCAATGAAAACAATTCAAAAATATTTTAGATAAAATTAAATTAATTTTGAAAATAATTACAACTACAGTTTGATCCCTAGATATCTCTAACCCAGATGTTTATATTTTGTACGGTCAGATAAAATACAATTTCAATTTTAAGGCACTTTTCCACCATAGACATTAGAAATTTTGAAGTATTTTGCTTTTCTTGAAAAACTGTAAAATGAATTGACTTGCCTATGGGAATCGCGTAGTTATGATCCAATCTACGCGCCCTAACTTGGCCAAAAGCATCTTTGCATACTTTTACAAAATGCGCTTGATCTTCGTCAATAAATATCGTAAAGAAACCAAATTTTCAAAGTTTTGATTTAATCCAAAAGGATTTGACCCTTTCGTAAGATCCAGCGCATTGCAGTAATCACTCAAACCGGTGGAAAGCCTGTATGGCTCAATAATGCGCAGTAAAGTGTTCATTAAGCACGCATGATGAAAATCCTGAACCATGGGTAACAAATTAAACTTTTAGTTAAATGCATGTTGGACAATAAATAAAATATGATCACTGTGCGATAAACGGCCAAATAATTCCTAAGATACGCAGCATTTTATGAAGTGGTCGGTATTACTCCCAAATTAACTTATTTACTTCCTTAAATATCATACTGTTTGTAATCAGGAGTTTTCAATATGCAAGGTCAGTTTATCTGTTTATATGATGGGGAGCCCTATGTCTGCGCACCTAAGATTTTGACCTGAAATTCACAAGAATTTCTTTAATATCCCTCCAAAGCTTAATTTTATATTATTCCTGATATTCTAAAGAGTAAGTTTGCAAAAATTCTAGTCAAAATTCGAACAAGAACAATGTCATTTACGCAAGAAACGGCGGCCGTGTCATTTCAACATTGAAAAAAACAATGGTGCCCATGTCTGCGCACTCATTCATTTTACACGCAGTTCGGGAGTTTTTACGTGAACGACAACATTTTGAGGCTTGTGAATGAAATGCATGAAATAAGACCTTTTTTCAATATTTTGACTCGTTTTTTGCATGAATACCTATCGCTGTGATAAAAATGAAATGTTTGTGTTCGTTGCGTGTTTTGTTTTATTAGAATCGCGCAGTTAACATGGGGTTGCCATACACTGATACAGGCAGCCGCACGGCCCAGCTCGCTGGCGGGAGAAAGCACTGCACTGTGTTGGTTGGCGATAAGAGCGGCCCTAACTTATTAATCTCGAAAGTTTGTGTTAAGTTTCAGACTTGCGGCAAGCCATAATTTCAATGAAGTAGAGAAAAGTTAATACTGAAATGTAAAGATACAAAATAGAGCATTCTTACCACTGAAACGTTTCAAGAGACGGTAAAATGAACTCCAAGAGTCCAATTTAGAGTCCAATGAAGCACTGTCCAATAAAGTTACTCGGTAGAGTCGGTTGCTTCGATATCGGTGCGCGGATATACGGTACACATGTAAATATGGGAACATCGTTATTCTCACTGCAAGGAAAATCATGTTTTATAGAACTGAAAAGCTTAAAATTCCTTGTTTCATGTCACTGATGTATCATATCAACATACTTGATGCAGAAAATGTCTTTTTTAGCCATGCTGTGAAACTCTGTTCATGAAATTTGTTAGAAGAAAAAAAGTAGGTCGAGTTGTCCGAAGACGCAGCCCACCCTGGACAACTCGACCGGGTCGAGTTGTCCAGGGTATTGGGTCGAGTTGTCTTGGGTCGGGCTGTCCGGTGGTCGGGTTGTCCCGGAACCGTACAGGAAAACAATAGCGCTAGCCCTGTCTCTCGTTTCGCTGCTCTGCTGGCACTGCATGCCATGACTGCACTAATTGTATACAAGCCTCCATGACTACCATACCATCGCATATCGATATCGCATCCGATCCGGATCCGATATCCACGCACGTTCCTCGGAAGGAAATTGTTATATATGACCCAACAATATTATACATGTATTTTTGTTTTAAAGAATGTTAAGGTAATTTCATACGAAATATAAAACTTTATTTACGTTTTGTTTATTGAAAATACATTTCACTTGTCTTTTTTCCTTTTTTTTAGGTATGGAATGAAATGTGTAACTTAAATATATATTTTTACATGCAAGGTTCTGTATTGTTTTGAAATGTGAAACTTCAGTTAATAATATTTATGTGAAGATTATTTATATTGTATGAAATGTTTCTTATGTTTGAAATGTATATTGTATTGTATGAAATGTCTGTTATATTGTATGAAATGTTTCAAATTATGTTCAATTTTCTTTGAGAGAGAATAAAAAAAAAACTTATGAAAACAAAACAATAATAGGTTATGACTCAACGACCCACGTGCATGGGGTATGGGAGTATAATACACACTTTACACAGTGTGTACAAAATTAAAATATATTTACAAACAAACATACAAATATATATAGGCCTACATGTATATATAATATATCAGAATACAAATAAAACAGTATGAAGAATAATGCATGCAGTCACTGCCTGAAATTGTAAAACATAAAAAAGAAATAATCACGATGACAGAGTGTTGGATAAAAAAAGAGTATAATATAGTAATTGTAATATTGGACGAAAAATGGACATTATTTCTCTACAAAACCTCGAAACATTAGACATAGTCCTTTTTTACTGGAATTAAACAATTCATTAAATTTAAATGTGCTAGGGTATTTCCAATAATATCTCTTGAGGAATTGTTTACGCCGTGGATCTCAAAGAAAGGACATAAACAAATACTGTAGTTAAATTCATCACCAGTGTCAGAAGAACAATGAGTACATAAACGTTCAGCTCTCGGAATCTGGCTGTAACGCCCAATCACTATTGGGAATTTGTGTTTGAGACATCGAAATGTGCAGAAAGTAATCATTTTCGTTAAGGTGAATCAAGTACTTTTGATCCTGCTCACTTACATCTTGAAGTTTTTGGTTTACAATGCTTTTAAAGGGACTGGCAAGTCGTAATCCATGGGCCTGACCAGTTGGCCTGACCAGTTGGCCTGACTCAGGTCCAATCGTGCGCTACCGAAGGAATGTTATTGCCGAATTCCTCGCTTGATCGTTAACTCGAATCCCTACATACGTAACCGACCAATGAGATTCAAATACTGGAATAAAGAACGGGCGATCTTGTTTTCTCAAATCTGGGTCAATGTGCGAACTTGTATTAGCTGCGCGCGATAACTTGAAGTCGCTTTGAACTTTGATCCAGAGAAAGGAGCAGCCAACAGTAAAACCGCCCATAGATTGCGACTTGTCGCTCCCTTTAAAATTTGATGAAGTCAGATTGATGGCTTGATTTTCTCCACAAGTCAGAAAGACCTAAATTATCAAGAATATTCTTCACTTTGAGAATCCAAGACATAATTTAATTATTTCCTTTCGAAAACATGGAAAATTCAAAATTATACATAATTTTTGATATAGCTTAGATGATTTTCCATTTCGGAGACGATACCAGAACATTATAGCATTCGACTGGCAATAATTTTTGCTAGTTTGTAGCGACCAAGTTCACCGTAAACCATGCATTCCTCTTGTTTAAACCATTACAGAACTTCAAATAGAACGTTTCAAGTTCATTAGATTTTCAAACCCCCAAATCCCACTTCCATAATATAGGCAAAATCAACTGATCAAATAACTCGAGCTGGATGTCTATTGGTAGACAAAGAGATTCAGTTTTTTCTTCATAGAATACATAGCTCTTCGTGTGTGTGTGTGTGTGTGTGTGTATTGGGTTTTTACAGACGTGTATCAATCAGATATGATTATTTACGTCTGGGACCGACCTTTAACGTCACCATCCGAAAGACGTGACTCAGTTTCGAACCTGGGTCCGCTGAATGGGCTTTTGCTAAACAGTCGGGTAACGTCGCGTCGCGTTGGTAGAAATTTTCGAACATTTTTCAGGAAGGTGTCTTCAAGGGGACAAATTGAAAAAGAGTCCATCTCAGTATGATTTTTCCCGTTTTCAGGCTAAAAACGACAAACAAGGGAATAAAGAAAACAATAGAAGGATAATGCAAAGAAAAACATGAACTATAAAGAGAGAATAGAAGGGTAGGAAGGATGGAAGAAAATATGATGAAAGGAAACAAAGAATACAACAAAAGGAAAGTTGGAAAGTAAAAATAAGTGGATAAAAAAACAAAGAAAGATAGAGACATAAATGATAGAAGGATAAAGATATTAAGAGTAACATAAGGAAAGATAGAAGAGAAGATGCAATTGCGGCAAGCTGGCGCGCGTGCCGGGCTAGACTCGAGCGAGCTAGCTGTGAGATTCTTTTCACATTTTTAGCACTTACTGTAGGCCTATTACTGGATACTTATTAAGTTTTTACGTTATACAAATAAAATGTGCATCCAATGTTTATCACGTAATGAATAGTAAAATAAAAATCATTCCGAAAATAGTGATTTAGTAATGTGTTTTTTCTGTTTTCTAAAAAAAAAAAGGTTTTGAAATATTAAACTATGAATAATTCTAGAGCAAGTCCTAACTTCAACTCTTTTTTTTTTGGGGGGGGGGGGTAGCGTGTGGGTGTGTGTGTGTGTGTGTGTGTTCCATTTTTTTTTTACAGGGTAATTATTTTGTTTTTCATTGCTATATTGTCCTTTTGCGGTTTACATATATTAGAGAGATATGAGAGAGATAGAACGAGATAGAGATAGAGAGAAAATGTAGAGATTAAGAACTAGTAGATCAGGTTAAACAACGAAGACAAAGAAGATGATCGAATAACAAGAGCAAGGGGAAGAAAGAGAAAGCGAGAAATGGAACATCAGTGCACAGAAGGATATGGGGAAAAAGAGAGAAAGAAGAGATTGATCAGGTAAGAGTGAGCATTTTGTCCGTCCGTGACACTTGTGATATCCCATGTTGAGAGGCTTTACCTAACTTGTTCGTATCTTGGTAAAAATGATTTGTTAGAAAATTCTGATATGTCTACTTATTTGGGCCATACAATTTTCAGCATGGGTGTTGTTAAAAATTGCCATGTTTAGCAAAAATCCGTTACACCCTCTTTAGCATTCGCTACAAAATCAGGGGCTCGACATAAACTTGACAGATGATTGTAAACCCTGTTTATGTAACTAACATTTAATAAGAAAATATTTGACAAGTTTAATTTATTTGGATTGTAATTACAAAAGGGGACGAGGAAGTCAAGTAATCAATTTCTATCTCGTCCGTCCGTCACAATGAACATTTTTCCGATTTGCCCCTAGCCAGGGGGTCGGAGGGGTCGGACGACCCCCCACCCCCACCTTCTTGGGATGATATCTGCTTTTTCATGAAAAAAAAATATTGGCAACACTGCAACTCACTTCATCATTCACAACCCCTAAATTTCCCCTCGGGAGTCATTAAATTACAGCAGTAAGCATCTATATTTTATCATTTCCGGGGGGGGGGGGGGGGGCATGCATCCGGACCCCAAGCAAGGACCTTACAAAAAGGTCCACTTTACCAACTTCCCCTTTAGAAACCCTGGCTACTGGCCTGCATATAGAAACCATGACAACCATGTTTTTTTCATAATCCTTTGTGATACTCTTTATGATAAACCCCGAAGTTACCCATGTTTATTTGTTAATTAATATTCATAACCCCCTCCCCCCCCCCCCGCCCCACCATGAAATTAAATTTTGTTTTCCATCTTTCATAATGTTACTGTTTATATTTATTCTTTTTATCCTCTTTTTTTATTGCTTTCCATCTTCATTTTGTTATTCTTTGTTCCCTTTTATCATCTTATCTTCCACCTTTCTTCATGTTTATATTTATCTTTTTATCATTTTTCTCTCTATCTCTCGCTTTGTCATTTCTTGCTTTTATCTATCAATTATCTTTCCATCCTTCCTCTCGTTATGATATTCTTTGTTTCCTGTTATCATTTTCTCCCCCACCTTCCTCACGTTAATCTTTATCCTTCTATCATTTCTCTCTGTCTTTCTTTATATAAGTTAAACTTTTTTTTCCCCTATCATTTCTCTCTTTTTTTTATATTATTCTTTTTAAAATCATTTTCTGCTTCCCATCTTTATTTACTTTCCTTAAAACATTCTTTGCTTTTATCCTATCATTTTGTTTTCCTTTCATCTTTTCTTTCGTTATGTTATTCCTTTATTCAAATTATCATCTTCTCTTCTATCTTTCCTTATGTTACTCTTAATATCTTTATCCTTCTATCATTTATGTCTCTATCTTTCTTTATGTTTTTCTTTGTTTTTATCCACTCATTTTTACTTTCCAACTTTCCTATGTTGTATTATTTGTTTCCTTTCATCATATTTTCTTCCATCCTTCCTACCCTTCTATTCTCTGTTTATAGTTCATGTTTTTCTTTGCATTATCCTTCTATTGTTTTCTTTATTCCCTTGTTTGTCGTTTTTAGCCTGAAAACGGGAAAAATCATACTGAGATGGACTCTTTTTCAATTTGTCCCCTTGAAGACACCTTCCTGAAAAATGTTCGAAAATTTCTACCAACGCGACGCGACGTTACCCGACTGTTTAGCAAAAGCCGCTGAATCAGTTTATAACTTCCACTGGTAGCTGGATTACAGGCGCACGCCACAACGCCCAGTCGTGCTTTGGTTACTTGTTTGTTAATAGCTTTTTTGAAGCTATTATTATAGTTAAAAGTTGTTCCTAGATAGACATGTACTCATCACAAACATTTATTGGTTCATTATCAAAATGAAAATTAGGAATGTTCCTGACTTTTCCTCGAGAAAAAATAACAACTTTCGTCTTGCCATAGTCAAAGCCTATATTTATGGTTTAAGCCATGATTTAAGCGCGCGCGGCGCAGAATTACTGTTCCGTGTGCATAATATTAAAAGGATTAACTAATTAACGTTCGGTTTGCAAAATGTAAACAAATAAGCCTCTAATGTAACCAATGGAAAAGCAGGAAGTAACAAAACTATGAATATACATGAGGGCATTGGCGGATCCAGGGGGGGGGGGGGGCACTTCCAGCCCGTGCCCCCCTTTGGAAGAAAAGTATGCATTTTGACCATAGGCGATCCGCCATTTTCTCGATTGTGCCCCCCTTTTAGAATGAAGTCCTTTTTTTTTTCTTTTTTTTTTTTTTTGCTTGTCAGGGAATTATGGAGGGAAACTGGACCCCCATAACCCCGCCCCCCCCCCCCCCCCACTGAGCGACTTTTTCGAGAAGCTGGCGAGACCCCCAAAAACGGATCTAGTATACCTTTTCCAAAAGTTGACAAACCTTCATTTGTGTGCCCCCTCTTTTACTCAATCCTGGATCCGCCCCTGCATGAGGGGGTAGTACAAGTTGTATATTGCCGTATATATAATCTGATAATCTGAAATCTAAAGCGATTGAAAACTAGCGGGGCTAGATCAGTGGCGTAGACAGGTCCTCAGACCTGGGGGATGATTTGCGGTCCATATATCATTGGCGTATATAGACAGGTCCTCATAAGTGGGCGTATGATTTCCCTTAAGGGCCATATATATATATATATATACACACACACACAAACTCACACACACACACACACAGGGCGTGTATGCTTTTTCTCTTTACATGTCCAAGATACAACTTTAGCATCATGCTTTGCAGTTTTGTAGTAAGAATTGAATATTGAGCGAGCGAGCGACTTCCAATATTCAAAATTTGTCAGGTCGCAATTACATTGTAATATAAAAACTGGGAAACACAATTCTGATGGGGTTTCATTTGCTAAATTTCACAATGAAAATTTATTTAATAAGCTATACTTTTAATATGAGCGAGCCTAGCGAGTGAGCATTTGGGAATATTGGCTCTGTGTCACTTTGGATTAGGGGCACATGTTATGGAAAAGGGAAACGTACTTATCATGGGGAAAAGGACACTTATTAGAAAAATAAATGAATGTGTAGAAAAGGTAGATCAGGTAGTTATTCAGAGGTGAAAAGGGGCACTAATAACACCTCAAAAGGGGCATTTATAAGAACGGCAAAATTTTCTTATAAAGTAGAAAAATTAAATCAGTGCCTATGTATTACAAAGAAGAAAAATGACTTGTTACATTAAAAGGGACAAAAGGGATAAATGCTCTTGTTGAAATAGGAGCATTTATGAAAGATGAGGTGAGGGATGAAGTGTAATTATCAAAATGGGCACTGATAAGAATATGGAACGTGAAATTATTCGAAAGAAAAATGGGGGTACTTATCTGAAGACGTAGGGGCACTGTGCCCACATGCAACTCCCGGAGCGGTGCTTCTGACCGGTCCTATATGTTATTTATGCATGATTGTCATTTCAGCATTCTTCTCATAGTTGGGTGATGATGACACAAGTCATCATCCTCGATAAATACTGGGGGTGATGTATTCCTTCTTTCCCCACCACATTCGATTCCTGCGCCTATATTTTCATTTCAATTTTGAAAATTGTTAGTATTACTAATAACATGGGTGTGGCAAAATTGCATTATAAAGGAAAGTTACCGACTGAACCCTCTACATCGAGAAAAATTACATGTACTTTTAATCTAAATATTTTTCTGTATTATGGTTTTTACAAAAAGAACCTCAAAATATATTGGGGTGGTAACAGAGGCTATCCCCCACTTCATTTTTAAAAATATATACCTTCATATATCCCTCCCAGATCAATTAACATCCATGTTATGGCAGATAATTTGAACATCTATATTGAAATAAAGAATAATATTAATAAATATAATATATCAAGTTATATTTATCTGCAACATACAACAGAAATGGATATTTTCCACCATTTTTTTGTGGGGGTGAAACCTGGGGGTGTTTTTACACACCATCCCCCACCTGAAAAGTTGGGGATGCATACCCCCATTCCCCTATCTACGCCCTTGTTTATAAGAAACAGTCACTGTGTTTAATATTATTAAAATCCTGTTTATTATACTTTCCAATGACATAATGATGTTAAAATGTTATCCTGAATGGCCTAAAGAAGTATAAAGAAAAAATATATCTTATATTTTCAAAACCACAACACTAATGATAATAATAAGAAGAAGAAGACAAAGAATAATAATCATCATCACCATAATCATAATCACGAATACACATTCACATTTATGTACAATGTACTTTGTATACTCCCATACCCCATGTGGGTCGTTGAGTCATAATAAACTTCTTCTAAACTTCTAAACTTCTAATTAGAAAGAATGATCGACCTGAATTATAAGGATATGATTAAAGTTAGGATAAGATTTCCATTTTCATAAAGCTTCGTACAAACAAAAACTGAAAATTATCATTATTAAACCTGTAAATTGTAAGAAAAAAAACCTGCCGGGGGGAAATAAGTGGCAAGGTATCTTAGTTATGGGTCTGTTCACAAAGTTGGGCACCTTTTGAGGCATTTTTTCTATAATCCCCTGTAATTTGATGAAAAAGTCTAGTTAGAATTTTCTTACTTGGCCATTCTATCTTTGGTGAAAATAAAAAGCATCTGAGAATCATAAACATGTTGTTCCATAATGTATTTTGGAAATAATTATGAAAAACCATGCAGCGTGTGGATGTATGGACATCGTGTCCGTGTTACATCCGCAAAGTCTCATTTTGAGACATAACGGCACATCCATAATGCTCTTGATGATAAGTATTTGCCTGGTTACTTTAGGCTCTCTATTTAATTCAATGCAACAACAACTGCAATGAGAGTATACTGACTTCAAAAGTTATTGATGAAAGTTGCAGATATTCTTTGGTGTCCCGTTCATCCACAATTTGTGACATTTGATTGGAAACTGTTACACCCACAACATTCATGATAAACTCAGGGAAGATAGTTATTCTTTTGTTAAAAGTTTTGCTTCATTAAGTCAGCACCATAACACATTGTATCCATTAGGATTTAGCTATGTAAGGTATCATGCATGTAGATATGCTGGTAATCTAAAAAAAGGGTGGTTGTGGATGTAACATGTCAATATTTTGAAAATGCCTCTCAAAACAATTTGTCTTGCGTTCTTCAAAAGCTTCCTGGAGACACCAAGTACATTCATATAAAACAACTTAATGGTGTAAGTCATAGTGTTAAAACTACAATGTTTTTACGATAAAATGTCACGTTTTGGTGCCCCAACTTTGTGAACAGACCCTTATACTAGAGAGAAAAGACAAGTAATTTATTACTTTAAAAACCCCTTATAAAAAGTGCACTAATCCAATGTAACAGGAACCACTTGTGAGGTCATTTCTTTTAAAATTTAACCTCTTCGTGATTTACCAGGGAACAATCATGGTAAGTAAAAAGAATGGTTTGAATTGCACACAATTTAAACAGTTTTAATGATATTGATTTTTATTCAGAATGTTACGATATGATGATCTTTTGTGTAATTGACCTGTTTTGGGGGTTTCGTACATGTTAGAGTTTTTTTTTTTCTAAACAAAACGTATATTTGCGATGGTGTGCAACTGGATGTGCTGTGGAGTGTGGTGCGTGTGTATACGTGGCACTGGCAGTGTGAAAATTTTTGAAAAATTAAATACCGGTATTTATTATTCCACTATAAAATAACCATTTTAAGATGTCATAATTACACTTTATGAGGGTAATTTTTTTAAATTTGCTTTTTTAGTGGTATTCATGTCTTAAAACTGCGTGAAATTATTTTTTTGCCGTAAAATGCGCGTTTAATTAACTCTACTCCAAACACAATAGTGTACATGCGGGACTGAAGTAAAATGAATAGCATAGCAAATTAGCATCAGCAATTGGTTTAGGCCTAGCTGTAAACTTGTTTTTGTTTGAGCACCTTGGCTTAAAAGAGTTAGTTGAGAGCTTAAGCTTAAGCTCCACCTGATATAATTCCAAGATGATAACCATATAATCTACACCGTCACCAGGCATGGTCACTGCATCAAAATCAGACGAGCATGACGAGTACTACTACTACTACTACTACGACTACGAGTGGAGCAAAAACTTAAAAACAGATCACACTCGATTTTGAGTCAAAATCGAGTCACAAATTTAGAAAAAAAATTGTTTAAAACTTTAACTTAGTCTTACACCACATATAGTGGTCATATTTTCTGTTGCATGTACTAAAGGTAAGTGGGGGGGAATAAGATAAATATTTTAAATTACTTCCTTTCCAATTCAGCTCTAAAAATCTCACTCCTATCCTACCTCAAATCACTCATCATAGCGACTTTACTATATTTTTTTTGTGTGTATCTAGGCAGTCATACAACTCAACTTTTTCAAACACCACTGCACAAAAGTCACCAACATTCACTTAAGTACGGCATTTAATTTACAAACACTGACCCCAACATATCCATGAAATACAATAAATTCAACTCACCGATGTCGGAAAAGAGAATTCCAAAAACGAAATCTGTCAATTCTGGGGTATCGGAGTCATTGTGTACATTTCCTGATCACCGCAAGCGCTGACATCTCCCCAAAAGAATTTTGTCGTTGAAAATTTGATTTTCTGTGTGCGCACGATCGTAGAGATCAATGTGCGCACACGATACCGAGTTTCTTTGTGGACAAAATCTTATTGGCTGATTTTAGTCTGCCATAGGAATGAAAACAACACGCGATTGCGAAAAAAATCTGCGGGGATTTCTTCGGTTTTGGACATGATTTTGACTTTGGATTTTGCTGGAAATATACCGATAGTATCGATATCACAAGATGTCTTGCAAGTAAGCTCTTCACGAAACAGTTTAGTAAGATCAGGGACATCTCCATGGTTGGCGGATAAAGTTATGAATGTCTTTCAGTTACTTTCGAGAAACAGGACCCTGGTTATTTTACCTCATCAACGCAGAGCTCGACCGCTTCCAAAATTGACACTACCCCACATAGAGACGGTTCCACGAGTGGGGAGATCCTACTAGATAGACGTGTGGGTATAAGTATAACAATTGTGACTAAATCTCTTTTTACATGGCTATTAGCATTTTTATATAACTTCACTTTCTTCATTGTTATCTTTTATCTCTTCTCCAGTCGGCAGCCATTGAGTCGATGACACGGTACGTCAGTCCGGTGAACCCGGCTGTCTATCCTCATCTCACCCTCATCCTCTTGACCATTGGGATCTTCTTCATGGCATGGTTCCTCGTGTATCCTTTCACAGACATTGTCTAGATCTTAACCCGTTGTCTAGGATTTGATTACGATAATACAGTGGAAAATCTGTATAACAACGTCCTTGGGACCATCAAAATTACCTTGTTATAATGGTAATCTGGTTATACCTTGTTATACCAGGAATCTTGTTATACCTTGTTATACCAGGAATCTTGTTATACCTTATTATACCAGGTTAAAAAAAACAATAGAATATAAGAGCTGGGACCCGGGAATATTACCTGGTTATATCAGGAATATATTTTTTTTTAATTGTATGTTTTATTAAATCAAAAGACAAAAATCATAATATTTACATGTCATCAACAATGATTGGTACACAACAAAAAAAATATTAAAAAATAAATAACTAAATAAAAATAAAAAAATAAAAAAGTGACAAGAAATAGAAGATATATTTAAACCAATAACATATTAGTGGGCAGTTCGAAGCCACCGAGAAAAGAAAATAGCATATATACTGTTTATTAATATTGCTCTTTAGGGAGCCCTAGCTGCCAAGACCCATGGCATCCTATCAGACCTCTTTATACTGAGTTTCTACACATTTTCCGTAGACTCTCGCTAGAGTTATCTCGGGCTTAGCATTCATTGGGTTAAAGACATATAATCCTGTGTTTTCATGGGGAATTTGACACTGCTCAGGTATTCACATTTTAACAATTTAGTTACAGATCACTGAATGCAGATTTCACTTTTACCACCGACACCTGGAATTATTATTCACCGAAGGCATTATGTTTTCGGGTTGTTTGTCCGTCCGTCCCGCTTTCTTGTTCTAGCGATAACTAAAGAATCACATGAGGTATGAACTTCAAACTTGGTGCTAGTATGTATCACCATAGGAAGATGATCTGATTAGATTTAGGGTTACATAGGTCAAAGGTCAAGGTCACAGAGGCCAATTTCTGAAATTTCAGGTGTTGGCCTCGTTCTAGCGATAACTCAAGAACCATTTGAGGTATGAAATTCAACCTTAGTGCTTCATGTAGTATGTATCACCATAGGAAGACGATCTGATTAGATTTTTGGGTACGTAGGTCAAAGGTCAAGTTCACAGAGGCCAATTTCTGACATTTCAGGTGTTAGCTTCGTTCTAGCGAATAACTCAAGAACCATTTGAGGTATGAACTTCAAACTTGGTGCTAACACCATAGGAAGACAATCTGATTGGATTCTGGGGTACGTAGGTAGGTCAAAGGTCAAGGTCACAGAGGCCAATTTCAAAAATTTCAGATGTTAGCCTCGTTGTCGCAATACATGTAACTCAAGAACCACTTGAGGTATGAACTTTAAACTTGGTGCTAGTATGTATCACCATATGAAGAGGATCTGATTAGATTTTGGGCTATGTAGGTCACAGGTCAATTTCTGAAATTGCAGGTGTTGGCCTTTTCAACATGATATCTCAAGAACTATATGACGTATGAAATTGGTACTATTGTGTATCACCATAGAAAGACAATCTGATTAGATTTTGGGATACATCGGTCAGAAGTCAACGATCATAGAGGTCAATTCTGAAATTGCAGGTTTTAGCCTTAACGTGATATCTCAAGAACCATTTGATCCATAAACTTCAAACTTGGAACTAGTATGCATCACCAAAATGAGACGAACTGATTAGATTTTCGTTCACGTACATGTAGGTCAAAGGTGAAAGGTCATAGAGGTCATTATAAAGGTGTATGTGAAATTAATGTTTTTTTACCTTTGTTATCACCATATCTCAACTATTTTGTATTCATGATTAGAGGAGATAAAGTGATCAGACTTTTTCAGGGATGTAAGACATCCGGATTTTTCCAAAATTCTGGATTTTTTTTAAATTTAAGAAACATTTCCAAGTTTTTTCTGTGACATGTTATGTGTTGAAGGCATTATCGTACTTTCGTGTGCATTAACCTAGTGGCGGAAAAAAATCTCGCAAATGAAATATAGTCTTGTACGGGCCGTTTCATACGAAGTATGTTAATATAGCGTGAAGTGGTTCTCGTACGCACAGCACAAATTTTGTATAAAAATCCTGGTAACGAGTATGTGTGGACAAGTGCTATGGACTGTAAAACCATGCGCTTTACTAAAATTCGTGTAACAGCCACGTAATGATTTTGTATTTTGAACGTGCGGCGACAGGAAAAGTGGACTGATGTATGAGACTATACGTTCTGGATCATGCATTGTCAAGGACGACCGCATTGCGAAGCTAGCACTAGCGCTAGCACAAGTGCACAGCGATATTGCGCTGTATGTGTACTGTGACGTCACGTATCGCATGCATATCACGCAGCTGCACAGATACTTGGAAGTTTACGACTTTGTGATAGCGTTTCGACTTCGTTTCCTGATTTTCTTTTGCCTCTTATTGGAATAAAAAATCAAAATGGAAGTGGACATGACTGCAAATATAGCGAAAATCAACATAGGAATCAAGAAAACCGGTAAGTGGAATTGGAAATGGACAGAGGAGAAGGATGCGAACGGAGTATTCTTGAGCGATTACGTTCGGACACCTACCTACACTTGACTGAATCACTGCGCTGGGATCGTCAAATATTTTCCGGATTTTTTTTTGCTACCCACTTACATCCCTGCGTAAGGTCAAATGTCAAAGAGGTCAATTAACATGTAATTAGAGGCTTTTCATTCTGGTTATCACAATATTTCAAGAACAGTTTGAGCCATCAACTGAATTTTGTTTACCTTTTGTTATCACCATTTTGTATTCATGACTAGGAGGGGATAAAGACTTTTGGGTTATAAGGAGTAAGGTCAAATGTCAAAGAGGTCAATTAACATGTAATTATAGGCTTTTTATTCTGGTTCAATCAAAATTTAAAACAAATCAACACGAATGTGCGATATATTTCTGATCTGGCAAGGACGGAGGCATAAATTTTGACTGCGTGCAGTCGAGAATTCATCTAGTTTTCAAAATGTATTACTCAGTAGGATCTTTTTTTTTCATGAGTACTATAACAATATGCTAACTCCATTGTATTTTAAGTACTGCCCCGAGGGTAAAGGCGCTTCGGAGAAAACCGCAAATTAATGGTATTTTTGTGTACGGCAAATGGTAGAGCTGTCTGCATGTACATGTACGTCGCAATCGACTCAACAAATTGCCAATTTGAGATTCGCATAGATGTAGTGATATAAATTTTTCAAACATCCGATTTCTTTCGAACTTTCACCATCCTGTTTATTTTTCTGCGTTCAGCCGTTCACACAGATCATCTTACAGGGGAAACTTGATATAACGAGGCTGAAAGATATGAAGGCATTTAATAATATGTTGATTCTCGAATGAGCTAATAAAATATCGGATTATGTCGGAAAATGTATTAAATGCATTATTTTCAGACGCTATTAGTTACCGACCAAGTGTCCATCACACTTTCGCATTGAATATCGGGACTGCGCCTGTACTGTCAGCATAGCGCATACTCATGGTATGAAAAAAAACTCACTCTCCGGGGGCCGGTCTCCCTGCCCTGTGATATGAATAAAAAGACGCTCCCTGCTTTGTGATAGGGATAAAAAGATGCTGTCTGCGCTGTGATACGAATAAAAAGACGCACCCAGCTTCACATCGCGGTAAGATTCTTCAGCTGAATGATTTTTGTCCATTTGAGGTGCGGTGAAATTTACTTGCTTTTTATAATGGGAATGATTACCAACCTTTTCTTTGTTTAGAGGCACGATATTTAGCTTGTTATAGCCGACCTCGCTATAAAGGTTCATGCCGCCATAGAATTACACGCAAGTAAATTTGGGACCGTGACTATATTCTCCTTAAAGCCGACCTGGTTATGTTCAGTTTCCCCTTTATTACCAAGGTTGGATTTCCCTTTAACCTGTAGCTGACTTTCAAACCTGTCATTTCAATATTGAAACCTGTTGTATATTTAAACGCTCCATGGCCCACCCTGCATTTTGTGTCCCATATTTTATCCAGTATTATGGAACAGTAGAGAGATGGAGTTTTTCAAATATATCATTGTGCTTAATATTTGGTATGATCCAAGGCGTAGCACTTAATACACAGTCATCAGGTATTTTGAAATTTAGTCTGTAACCTTGGACTTTACCAAATCCATTTTCCTAACACATATACCTTGCATAACTCAAAGTCGCATAAGTCAAACTTTCCCTAAGTCCAATCAATTTTTTTGACCAAACTATGCAAAATAGGTGTTATTTACATTTTCTAAGTCAAATTTTGCATAAGTCGAACTACTTTTTGTGGTTCCAACAGAATTGACTTATGCAAAGTTAACTGTATTGTCTTTTGTAACTAAAAACTTCTTGTTGAGAAAATGATCAATTCTTTTGTAAACATATTTACATCTTTTAGAAAATGTTTATGTTCAGTCAGTTAATTAATTGGCATGCTGTGCATTTGTGCAATATTCTCTTCCAAAGATGTCCATGACCTTTGACCTTGACTTGAATAAATCAGTTATGAAGTCACAGCTACAAAGTACACAAGGGATCTCTACAAGGAGCTGCTAGTAGCCTTAGTTGCCAGTCTTTTTATGGGATTTGGAGTCCTCTTCTTGCTTTTATGGGTTGGCATCTATGTATAGCATTCACCCATTTTATTTTTTCTTTGTCCTGTTGTAGTTTTAGGTGAGTATTATACATCTCAGTTGTTTTATATCTAGTAAGATTAATGATAGATAATAGGACTCTTCCAGTGTAAAGATATGAATTTTCCAGAAAATCTGTAAACTTCATTACTGCCATGTCTTGCATTGAAGGTGTGGAATGTAAAATATATTTTTTATATTATGCTGTATAAAGAAACTGATAAAAGAATAGGCAAGGACTGAATAAAGAAACATTTAGCTGTCAAAGAGTGGAAGCCTATACTAAGTATTGAATCTTGTGAAAGCAACAACTTCAGAAGTTCAGACCCAGTGAAGGGATGTAGACACAATTTGCATGGTGCATCAATCAACTTCCTTACATGAATAAGCGAGTTGGTAATTGGCCCATGAGCAACTTTTCGCAAATGACCTTTCCCTCTATTCATTAGGGTAGGCATCTTTTCAAAGAAAGATAATATGTAAGCTTGCCCGACATAGCAACCTACAGAATTCAAACTCTATGAAAGAAAGACATCGTAGACCAGGTGACTAGAATAGCACATCAATGAACACTTGGGAAAGCGCATTGTTTGCAAGTTGGCTATGATTTGGCAGACTGTCAAATACCAACCATCAATGAACACTTTGTTGCTTTTCAGTGGATTTAAAGTAGAACAGTATTGATATGAATAAGGTTAAATTTCATATCATTGTAAAGGTTATGGTTCATAGAACCGTCTTAAACTATTGTTCAGTTTGGAAAAGTAGTTGGGACGCCATAAATTACTTATACAAATTGATAAAATCTCACCGCGATATTGTATCTGAAACACTAATCTGAAATGCGTGTTTGATGATGACATCATCGTTGGGTCGTTCAACAATGTGCTGGCGCGCGCGGGTGGTGAGAAAGCTGTACAAATGCTAGGCATACGCTATTTGGATATATGTGCTCGATCAGTATCGCCCCAAATATGGACGAGATTCAGTTAGATTTAGACTTTGAAATCGAAAGCGACCAAGAGGAAGAAGGAGATGTTGATAGTGTATCAGACAGTGACAATGATAGTGGTGAATTAGGCGAGGGCGAGGAGATAGAAGGAGAAGAAGTTGCCGAGCATGAGCGTCATCCCGGAGCCTGGCTTCACTGTCAGACGACCTCGACCGCTCAGCCATATTCCCTTCCCTCTACTTCACCAACGTCCAACAAACTCTTGATTCGATTCACACACTCACAAAATTAAATATATAACTGAAATATGTAAGAATTAGCCACCCTAAATCGCAATTCCGGAGACGAAACAGCAGCACCAGCATTCAGCAATTCCGTCAGTCATGCATGCACGTACGTAAACAACAGGTCATTGCATGCACGCCATCCACGTACGAGCTGAGTGATAGCGAGATCTGCACCTGAGCTGAGACGACATTTATTTTTGTACCGGAAATGTTCAAATTTATTTACTATAATTTCACCTTGCGTTCTTTTAAAAATTATATGCAATATAAATATTTTTAAATAGAATCAGACATTGACATTTGCAGTAAATAAGTGCGTTAAAAACACAAATAAATCTCGTTTGCAGGAACAAATCAGTGACGAACAATTCTTCACCGGTACGGTCCCCGTACACGGAACTATATACATGTACATAATTTATGCGCGAAATTCGATTTCTGCTGAAATCAAATAAGGTTCTTCGACACTTCATCCAGAGAGAATGTGAGTTATATCAGTTTTCAGAAGAAGCAATTATAGATGACAATATGCCACCATACACGTAGCTTTATCAAATAAGGGGAATTTAGAAGTAAGGCCCAGTATAACAAAATCAAACTCAGTATCGACACGTCTGGAGCTCGGGCCGTGTTTGGAGATGAAGTCTCAGCTCGTGACTTTGGACGTTCTTTTTCTTCAAACAATTACACTCCAAAAGTCCCACAGCCATTTCCATGAGAACTGAAATTATATAAGAAATGTGTGAATCGTTTCTTTTAAGTAGTTATGCCATTAGTAGTTTCTTAATTAGAGATCTAACAAGCTATCACCCCGATGATCTACACTCTCATGCCCATCCAATATAAGCGCTGGCATGCGCGCCGTCCAAATGACCCAACGATGACGTCATCAATAAACACTCCGTTCGCAAACACCAATTCGCAATTCGTCGCCGTCTGAGACGGGCTGATAAAATGTGTTTTTACATTGATATAATGATATTTATATTGGCAGTAATGAACACCAACGTATTCAACACACATCCTGCTTTACATTCATATGTAAATCACCATATTTCGTGATCGGCAATACTGTTCTACTTTAATGAAAAGTATAATTAAATGAATATATGAATAATCATTACATCACACTTGATACTTATCTCAGTGAATTTTAAACGAACATGCCAGTTCTGTCAAATGACCTGTATCTGCTCATGTGCAAATCCTAATTACGAACTCGCTTATTGGTAGTAGCTTCATTTGCAGTATGAGGTCAAAGGTCATAATTGTTATTAAAAATATGCTAAATTTCATGTATCTTCAGGCTATGAATATCCTTTTCTTTCTTCTTTTTATCTCATCATCTGCAGATCTCCTGGACCAGACATCCTTATTCTTTACTAAACCATGTTACCAGTCTTCAAAAGAAACTTCAAGAGAGGAGCTGAGAGATGTTGATAATGGGACGTAGAGAATAAGAGTTTGAGAACTCCATACAAATGTACCAATGAGCCTTTATTCTTCTGAAAGTCCCATAAGGTCCCTTTCTCTCCCACTCTTTCTTTCTCTTTTCCTCTCTATCTCTCTCCTCTCTCTTTCTCTCTATTTCTCTTTGCAATGTATTTCCACTTTGACCATTTTTATTATTAAATCAGTTGTAAATACTTTAAATCTCAAAACTGGCAATCGGTATTTGTTTCCATTCAGTAAAAACACTTAATTGCTGCTGTGTCATCAAGCACTTCATACACAAAGAAAAACCTTTAAATTTCCTCTAGAAAGAATGTGATACACACCAAATGATTATTGCCAGTTTTGAGAATAATGTTGGATAAATGTTGTTTCTTGGTTTTCATTCTCTTCTTCTCTTTACTCTGATGAGAATGCTAACACAAACAACATAATCGTGATACATGCAGTAGTTAATTAGCTATGATAACGACTTGTATGATTTCCTTGTCGTGTTGTGTAAAGTTTCTTTGGTGATGATACAAGGGTAGATTTGTATTTACATTCCACACTGATGTACCTGCACAAATTTACCTTTTCTTTTTTTCCTGCAAGCAGTCTTCACCTTTTCTATCATTGACGTATTAAAAATACAGTTGTTATTAGGCATCTGCCTCCTGTTTATGTATTTTCTTGACTTGTCATAGCTTATTAACACCGCTTCAGAGGGAGTATTTCAATTTTCTTGAAATTCTTCCGCTGGTCATCATCGTCATCGTCATCTTCGTCATCGTCATCATCATTGATAGCAAGGTCGAATCAGGAAATTTTTCCTGGGAAGATCTCTGTTATCACCTCGAAAAAGTTCACAAGTAAAAAGGAAAAAAAAAAGTAAAAGAAAATTCAAGAAAAACAAAACATGTACATGTAATTATAGGATACGCAATGAGTGATTTATGTAGATTGGATTTTTTGCAGAAAGTATGTATGCCCTTCATAAACAAAGACTAAGTATTGAACAAATATTAAGGAACTACTGTACCTGTAATAAAGAAAATACATGTATATTGTATGTTCTTGATTCACCAGTGGATTATTATAGAACTGTATAACAGGTTTATTTATTTCCCTTCATGTTCCAGACACAAATTAATCTCTATGTACGTGTAATGTGCAATTTGTTTGTTTTGAATGAACAAATTAAGAAAGGTTCAGTATTTTATATTGCATATTTTCCTTTCTTTTGTTGATAGTTTTCTGACCTTTACATAAACACATATAACACTTTCAGGCCCCAGAGGGTGTATGGTGGGGGGGGGGGGGGGGGGGGGATTATTCAATAATATACATACCGGTACATATGATTTTCTTTCTCCTTTAAAAGTAGTTTTCATGTTACGAAGGGCAAATTTTGAGGTTGAAACATTCCAACTTAAGAGTGGTAGTATTTGGGGGCAATGTGGTAGTTCCTGAATTGGCAACAGAAGAAATGGCTATTATGAATTAAATAGAGCATATTGTATCCTGAATATTACGTTTACTTTGTATGTTTTTTTCTGTCACCTACTTTTCGTTTTGAATGAAAACATGAATGGTACAGTGGAACCTTGTTATAGCAACCGCTTTGGGACCAAGAAAATTACCTCTTTATATCAAAACCTTGTTATATCAGGCCAAAAACAATAGAATACACCTGTACAATGAAGTGGGACTGGCAAAATTACCTTGTTATGATAAGAGTTTGTTATAATAGTGTTCTTTATATCGAGGTTGCACTGTTTACGTACATTATGTGTGGTGTGTGGTAGAAAGTGAGTTAGCCTACAAAAACAAGACAGAGTGTAGTTTTCTACTACAAGCTAAAAGCAACAAAAAAAAAACAACAACAATGTACACTTTGGTGGGGGGGGGGGGGGGGAGAGCATGGGTCAAAAGTGCACCCCCCCCAAAAAAAAAAAGAAAAAAAAAAAGATTTTTAATTATGTATATAATTATGATTTTAATTTGGAACATGCTATTTACAAGCTCCGCTTCTTTGCTAGTTCACTTTCGTTACCTTTTCGATTATTATTATCAAGAAACAATTGAAATGTGTGTAGGGAAGATCAAGGCCATACACAGAAATTTTTTTCCGGGGGGGGGGGGGGGGGCAAGATGATCGCTTTCAAAGGAACCCATAACTTGAAGTCTAAAACCCGATTAAAAAAAGGTATGATTTTGAAATTTCCTTGGGGGAGATCCAGGTGAGTTGAGCCACAAGGAGAGTTGATCCAACCCCTAGAACTACCACTTGCATTCAAGAAAGAAAATTCAAATGCCCTCTGTTGGTAGTGTGTCACATACCTTTCTCTTCATGATCAGTTAAGGCAAAAAGTGGAAAAACAGCTCTGTAGATATGAGGTGAAGGAAGAACTCTAAATTGCTCCAAAAAGTGGATTTCAGAGTTAGAGGTTCGACCCTTTAAACAGTTACTTTTGTCGCATTGTGGGCAACATGTAGCCTATGCATTGTAGATT
The DNA here is from genome assembly GCA_025617745.1 of Heliocidaris erythrogramma. Taxonomy (NCBI): domain Eukaryota; kingdom Metazoa; phylum Echinodermata; class Echinoidea; order Camarodonta; family Echinometridae; genus Heliocidaris; species Heliocidaris erythrogramma. Next base: position 33,395,065 of record CM046873.1, on the reverse strand, counting down.
TATTGAGGAGGTTTTGATACAACTGCTTTGAAGGGAGTCAAATCACATGTCAAAAAGGCCGACCTGGGGTGAGATGAGCCACTAATCATTAGGAGACTCGATCCGCGGCTCAACTTTCCTCTGGCACACATTTAATGCCATTGTCTGAGATTACTACTTGAATAAAATTCTGCATTCAAGTGACTATGTCCAGAAACTTCACATCCCTTTTGTCCTAGGCTCTCATTGACAAATGGAAATCTCATGAAATGGAAGTTAACGGAGATAATGATACATGTAAATAACATTATGTTAGGCCTATGTAGGCTGCAAGAAACATTGTCATAATCAATCCACATGCACATCTCACATTCTCGGACATCAATTTGAAATACGTAGGCCTACTGATTTGTTTATAAAGCGAGCTCGAAAAGTCATGCATCAAAACATTCTTATGTTGCACATTTCATAGGATCATAACATCTATCTCTACAGAGAAAACAGCAGCAAACTATATATCTACCAACTTATATTTCAATCATTTTCGTTTTGGATTCCAGGTGTTGCGAATACCTACAATATCATAGAAACATTAGTTAATCAGTTCAATCTGGACCTTCCATTTGAAATATCCAGTCTGTTTATGTAAGCTATTAAAACATAAAAACATTTTGACAGGAATTTTTATGGTGATTTTTATGGTGTCCAATTCTCTGATAAGCAAAAAAAAAAGTTATAAAAGAAAGGGGGCAGTCTGCCCCTTTGCCCCCCCCCCCCCAATTGGGTACGCTAGTGCCCTAAACCTCTCTCTGTTATAACATTTATTTTAGAAAACAATTAATGTGTAAAACCAACTTCATATGTGTTATGTAAATAATTTATATGATTTATGAATTGGTATCGGGAAAAAATGAATCTTGAATCTTAAATCTTGAACTTGAAATTTTTTAAATAATTTGTTTGGTTTTGGTTTTGTTTTCTTTGTGGGGGGGGGGGGGGGGGTGTGTGGGGGTCCTATATACATTATATCGCCTCGTCATATTCCTGGCCTTCTTCTCTCTCTCTCTCTCTCTCTCTCACTATTTCTACCCCCAAGGGAGGGGGAGGCGAGGGGAAATAGTGCCCCCGGGCCTTTATAGCTGATACAACTATAGGTAGTATATTTTCTCCCAAGAGATGTCTTTTTGAGGACACCGTAGTTTATCTTTGATGCGATCGCCGCGATCGTCAGTTGCGGCCCGGCTCTTCTGCATTAAAGCTTCAAAATGTTTGGTTTACACCGAATTAATCATGGCTTACGCATGCTCTCAGGAATCAATAGAGCTGTACCCTCGAGGAAGTAAGTATTGCAAGAGGTATATCGAACTTACGACTTGTAATTTTGTTTCAATGAAATCGATATTGTCGTGAACATACCCACTTACTCACTGTGTCAGTGTGTGACTGTCTGACTGTGTGCTAACTCCAGGGAGCTCCCTGGAGTTAACTGTGTGCATGGTGTGTCATGTGTGTGTGGGCTGGCTTTGGTCCAAATGACGGCCTCCACTTAGTCTATAGTATAATTTATACATGTTATGTACTGTAAATGTAATAACTCCACTCATCCAAGTACTACTAGGTTATGATTATAACCACTCCGGGTACATTTCTGTAAAATAGTTGGTATTTTCTGTCGCATGTACATGATGTACTAAAGGTATGGGGGGGGGAAATAAGATAAATATTTTAAATACTTGCTTTCAAATTCAGCCCTTAAAAATCTCACTCCTACCTCAAATGGCCGTTAGGAAGAACTTTTGATATTTACAGCAAAATCCAAAGTCAAAATCTTGTCCAAAACCGGAGAAATCCCCGCCGATTTGTTTCGCGATCGCGTGTTGTTTACAAACTGCCGATGTCTTAGACTAAAATCGGCCAATATAATTTTTGTCCACGAAGAAACTCGGGATCGCAAGGGCACATCGATCTTTTACGATCGCGCACACAAAAAATCGGAACTTTTCCGTGTACGCCATAGGGACCGAATTTTTGAGGACAAAACTCTTTTGGGGAGATGTCAGCGCCCGCGGCGACCAGGAAATGTACACAATGACTCCGATAGCTCGTTTCGCGAGAATCAACAGTAAATTGCGGATTTCATTTTTGTAAATATCTTTTCCAACATTGGTGAGTTGAATTTATTGTATTTCTTGGATATTTTGGGGTCAGTTTTTGAAAATTAAATGCCGATTTTGAGTGAATATTGGTGACTTTTGTGCAGTGGTGTTTTAAAAAGATGAGGTGTATGACTGCCTACATTATACACACGAAGTATAGGAATGTACCTATGAGTGATTATAACCTCGTACTCCTCTTCCATTACCAGCTAAGTTTCAGGTACAAATTTATGTTTTATCGCAACATGGAGTCCATGTAACGACATGATGGAGTAGAAAATTATACATAATTGTCATAAATTTAAAATTTCCCCGGGATTCTACGTATATCAAAAGGATACTCAAGTCGCAACCGCAGATTGTGGACGTTTTAATGCCGCGAGAGGGCACCGTGATCGTTACCTGATCATGCCGTTGCCCCGCGGGGCACAAACCTTGAACAGACCGCTGACTGGTCGCGGCACAACATGCACGCTCTGCCTTAGACAGAAATAACCGTCTGTTATGGGGAAATCTTTAATATTTCGGACATTTCTCAACCTTCCCCATAGACAGACGGTACGACCGTGTATCACCAACAAGGTGGACGATCAGCCGACCTGAGCCTTAGCTTAGGTCGCGTTGCCGTTGCGTATATACTGCACGAGTACGCCACTGAATACATGCTACACACACAAACACACAGAGAACCACTTCCGGTTCCGGATATGATCGTCCACACACTACGCGATATGTGATCATTCAGTCTCTATGTACGGAGGTCTAGTGGAGCCAGACGAAGTCTCAGCGGAACAACCGACGATACAGAGAGACTGAAGCTTTTGGTCTAGCTCTGCCTGAGCTTGAGCTTTCGAAATGTAGGGGTGCGCGCCCGGTATTCGGTCACTAAAAAAGAAATCGCCGCTGATATGAATACCTATCTCTTTAAATTGACAATCTACCATCAAAAGAACCGCAAAATTGTCCTTTAAATAATTTAAAACATGGAAACTTACCCCCAAAAATATTGCCGACAGAAGAAGGAGAAGTTTTCCGCCCAGTATTCGGTCGCGCCGCCCACAATTCGGTCACGCGATAGTGCGCTGCATCTCGGGAGAATTATACATGTATGTATAACCATTTTTGTCATATTTCTGCGTTTTTAGGCATTTTCTGTGGCTTCTATATATTCATACTTAAATGTATGAGAATTTTTATCCATTAAAATCCACAAATCGAAGATCTAGGGTCAGAAATAATGAACAAAATGTATTTCTAAAAAGAGCAAAGCGCGTCAGCGAAGCGCAAAGCGACAAGTTGCACACAAAGCGCGTTGGCGCAAGGCACTCAATGTTGCCCAGGACCGAATACTGGAAGAGCGCCATCTCACTGGCAGGGGTGAGGTATATATTCTCTTGCTCATCGCTGAGATCGCCATTTGCAAATTCGCTGCGATAGAGGGAAGACCCGGAAGCTCCTCTTCACACACATACTAAATTCATTGCACCTGCACACATAGTTATTTCACCATAGGCGTCTACATATGGCTATGCGTGTTAACTCACGCGCTAACGGAACCCGGAAGTGCGGAAACCTGGGTAACATTGACCAGTTTCGAGGGTATTTGGAGATCTTTTCCAGGGCGTCCGACCTGAATTTAGAGGTACCTTGTTCATGTGTCTGTTATGTGCAGGTTTCGAGCCTCAAAAGTTATTAATGAGTTCTTCACAGCTATTCAAACAGCTGCGTGACCGATTTCTGGAATATGACCGAATACCGGGCGCGCGACCCTAATCCCACTTAGTCCAACGGACGCGTTCGACACACAAACTTTGTGTACGAGTGAATGGGGCTTACGCAATCCTGACTTTCTCCACGTCTGCCCGGTGGCATATCCCTTTAAATATTTAGTTAAATAACTATTTCAGTTTGAATAATACAAAACCACAAAACTCCCAAGCTCACTGTCACTGCGCCAATCCTTTTTGCGATCAAACTCGAACTCTAAGAATAAATAAGATAAATATTTTAAATACTTGCTTTCAAATTCAGCCCTTAAAAATCTGACTCCTACCTCAAATGGCCGTTAGGAAGAATTTTTGATATTTCCAGCAAATATCCAAAGTAAAAATCATGTCCAAAACCGAAGAAATCCCTGCCGATTTGTTTCGCGATCGCGTCTTGTTTACATGTACATACCGCCGATGTCTTCACTCTTAGACTAAAATCGGCCAATAAAATATTTGTCCACAAAGAAACTAAGGATCGCAAGCGCACATCGATCTCTACGATCGCGCACACAGAAAATCGGGACTTTTCTGTGTACGCGATAGGGACCAAATTTTTAACAACAAAATTCTTTTGGGGAGATGTCGGTACCAGCGGCGACCAGGAAATGTACACAATGACTCTGATAGCTTGTTTCGCGAGAATCGACAGTAAATTACAGATTTCATTTTTGGAATTATCTTTTCCAACATCGGTGAGTTGAATTTATTGTGTATTTCTTGGATATGTTGGGGTCGGTTTTTGTAAATTAAATGGCGATTTTGTTTTTATCCAGTATATCATCTTGCTTTTTCTTTGTTTGTTTTTATTCTTTCCATCTTTCATCTTTTTATCTATCCTTTCCTATGTATCTCTTTAATTTTCTTCTTTCCTTGTCTTTCTATCTATCCCTTATGTTATTCTTTGTATTTATTTTCCTGTTATGGTTTTTTTTTGTTCTTTATATCTTTCCTTATGTTATTCTTTGATTTCATATTTCTTTCATCTTCTCTTTCCATCTTTCCTTATTATTTTATTCTTTGTTTTGATATTTCATCTTCTATTTCCTTCTTTCGTTATGTTATTCTTTGTTTTGTCTTCATTTTCTCTTTTTGCTTCATGTTTTCCTTTATTGTTCTTCTCCTCTCATCTTTTCTTCTACCCTAATGACATCATGGAATCATGATTGAGATCTCCATGGCATTGTGTTCATGCAATAGACCTGTTCACAAATTCAAATTTATGGATGTTTCTTTCCTGGGGACCTAGTAACAAGGTATTCCATTAACCTGTTATTAATGAATGAACTACAATACTTGGAATCCAGTCTGCATACAATACTTGTTGCTATGTCTGACAAGCCTCTGACAAGCTTTCAGGTTGTCAAGAACAACCTTTCTTTTAAAAGTATGCATAAAATTTGAATATATTTGTGAACAGGTCTACATGTACTTCAGCGACCGTGTTTTAAACTCAACTTCTTTCAAAACCGTGATTCTGGGCATAAAAATGTTTGTATTCAACGCAACCCTACACACTTATACATCAGGAGAGGAGCACGGCTGATATTGGAGAACGTTTCTTATTTGGGAGACCATCTCTATTATCAGAGACATACATGTACGTGTCAACATTTTTGGTTGCCTATTTTGGAGACAGTCCCATTTAGGAAACAAATTGTCTTTGTTTACATTTGCTGCAAACAAATTATCTCTGCTCAAAATGAAAAACATGATAGCAGATTCCTTATGAAAAATTATCCCTTTTGAACGTCTACTTTATAGTCTACTTTTGTTTTCATAACATTTTTGTTATGATCCACACACAAAAGAAATGGGCATCTGACTTCAGAGAGAAAAAATTTGGCAGAGAAAAAGTGCCTTGTTGTTGGTGTTGTTTCTATTGTCCTCTTGCTAGCAAAGTTTCCAATATCAGAGATTCTCTCAAGAGGAAGCGGGTCCCAAATCGGCTGTGCGCCTCTACTATACATACATGTACAAGGCTATCTAAGATATATCTTGTACTCATACATGTATAGCTTTTCCTGTTAGATTCCTTGCCATCTCACCTTGTTCCCATAGGCGTAGCCAGGGGGAGGGCACAAGGGGGCCAAGGGCCCCCCCCCCCCCAAAAAAAATAATAAAAAAGCGAGAGCGAAAAAGCGGGGGAAGTGAGAGAAAAAAAGCCTAAAAAGGCGCTAGGAACCGTTATTCAATCAAAATTTGCTAAAACATCAAAGTTAAAGGGGGAAATAACTCCCCCCTCCCTGTTACTTGCAGTTTTGCATCCAAATAATAGAAAAGCAGTCCGGGCGTCGAACTAACTACCCGCCTCAAAAAAGGCGCTACAAGCCGTTATCTTTCTCTCAAAATTCCTGTAAAACAGAGCTTTCGCGCGGGAGGGAGGTAAACTCCCCTCCCTGCACTCCCCCCCCCCCCCCCCCCCCTTGGGAACACGCTTTGTGTGCTCATCACCAATTTCGCACGCTTCACGTCTGACTCCCCCCTATTGAAAAATCCTGGCTATGCCAGTGCTTGTTCCGGTTTGAACCAAATGGAACTAAACTGGTTGGGATTTTGAATTGGTACATGTTATGTAGCTGGGCGCCATCCCTTTTGGGGCGACGCTCCCTGGAGTCCGGGCTGGATCTCAAGATAGAGTCACACAAGCATTCTATTTTAATTATATTGTGCATGTAGTTGCTGTTGATTTTAATACTGTGTTTTCAAAAGTATAAGATTACACAACCTACAGGACCCTGCCACAATTGATGACAGTAGAGTAGGAGTAGAAAGGACTAAAATTAACAAACCACCTTGGAGTCGTGCTTTACACAGTTCATATTGCATATATATTCGACTTACCAGACCATTTTTTTTTTTAGCTGTTTGTACGTGTACATGTACATGTAGAATATACTACAACATAACATTTTCACTGACAATACCGAGCTCAGACTGAAAGGGATTAGTATCCAGGGTTGGTATTCTGAAAATTTATGTTATTTTTTATGTTAGTAAAATATTGTTAATTGTCATAGCAAATCACATTTAAGAGTTTTAAGACCAGTCATTGGTTAAAAGTCTGTGCAAAGCTGGCTGCTTTCACATTGATTTAAAAGAGACATCTGCACATGCATCAATAATAAGTACATTTGTTCTGCTCAATTTCAGTTACGACAATTAACATTATTTTCCGTAACATTAATATAACATAGTTTTCAGAATATGGACCCAGGGTGCTTTTGGCCAACCTGCATGGCTAGTTGGCTACATGTTTGGTAATTCCTGTTTACCTATTCACATTTATTTGCCTGTAATCTCCTGCCTTTTCAGGTTCCTTGTGGGCCGATTGAGCCTTGTCAAATTGCTCACGCACATTTATCCTATACTAATTCAATATTTTGAGTTTCACAGTATTAACTTACATGTATTATTATTCTTGTTGTTACACAGTGGTAGTGCAGTGTACAGGGGTGCTATGGCCCCATCCAAGACAAGACAGATTCAGGGAATGACAATCGTCTCAGCCATGTGGTTCTGGATACTCTGGAGATTTTACCATGAACCTGCTGATGTCTTTGTAAGTTTCTCATTTAAATAAATTTTAAAATCTACTTTGTGCCTTAATATCATTAGTTACATGTATTTTGGGGGTTTTTTTTCATGTCATTGTTTTACTTCTTTGATTATATTACCAAGATTTACAAGTCCCTTCTTGCCTTCAAATAACTTTTTTCAAACATGGTATGATATTGTATAGATTGTTTATACTACAATATAAATTGATATCAGTGGTGGTGGTCACAGTGATAGCAAAAATGTCTCAAAATGTTTCAATTCACTTCACCAGCTCGCTTAATTTGGAAACTGGAAAGCTGATATTAATTAATGCAAGAGACACCTCTCCCCCCACCACCACCCCACCACCCTACCTCCTTCTCCTTGCAGACATTGTGCCTGTGACCTGTACACCTACATGTGTACATGTGCCCTACATTTATCATAAGTGTTTGGCTGCAATGTATGATGACATGGATCATTTCAACTTTCAAAATAATTTTAATTTCAGGATAATATGAAAGATAAAACTTTATATTTGATAAGAATCTAGCCCTTTGAACCCACGTATGATGCGCATGATGCGCTTGCTATTCATTTACTTCTTTAAAAAAAGAAAGAAAAGATGCCTCAGGTTTTCCACATCATATTTGAACAAGCCTTCAGTCCTCACATCTAGTACCCTACATTTGTTGTTTATCACATTTACAATGTAGTACAGTTATACCATACAAAAATCCAGTATAAAATGTTGCATGCTAAATATATTACATGAACTTGTATTTTTTTCAGGGTCATTTTGAGTATCCCGATCCCTCGAAGTGGACTGATGCAGAACTAGGAATTCCCTCTGATGATGAGGATTGATAGTATTTCAGATGTTTAGTTAGAACAACTTAGAATATAGGTAAATACACTTAGCTTGCAATACAAACTTGCTGTTAAAGGGGAAGTTCACCCGATATTAGGTAGTTTTTAGTAAAAGCAAGTTTCTATAGATAAATGAGAGAAACCGATGTGTGAGAATTCAACAGGCGAAATCTGATCAGAAATACAAAAGTTATGACTTTTTGAAGAACTTTGTAATTGATTACACATAAATTGGCAACTCTGACTTTTTTTAGGTCCTCTTTTATATGGGTTGCAATGAAAATTTTGTTAATTTCAATTTTCTGAGTTGTTGAGTCAATTCAAGTTTTATTAGAACATATCTTTGCAACCGGATGGCTGAATTGTGATAGTTTACAAATGAAAAACATGAAAAAATTACAACATATACATTTACTGTTTCATTGCATATGCGGTAGTTTAGCACCAAAAAAAAAGTTAACACAAATATAATTTTAACCTGCCATTATTGATGAAGGAGTAGATTTGTTTCATAGAGGTTTTTGAAGAGAAAAGAGAAATTTATGGATTTTTAAAACACCGAGCAAATGGGACAGGTCCTTGAAAGATACGTCACTGAGTTGCCATTTTGTGTTTAATTGATTACAGCTTAAGAAATTCACTGCTATCAAATTTCTGTATCAGATTTTCATCAAAATTTCACTGATTTATATTTTCCCTATTTTTACTAAAGCAAACAATGTCAGGGTGGAATTTCTCTTTTAAAGGGTTGCCAAATGAGGCAAATTGGGAAAGGTTGAGGGAATTTAGACAACCAATAAGAAAGTTATGAAGTTTTGAAAGTTTTAATCACTATACATATGGAAATTTCAGATGTATCTTTCAAACAGGTTTGGTATAAAATATATCATTAAGTAGTGAGCAATGAAAATAAAATGTGTAAAACTGGAAAGGAAAGAGTCAAGATAATTTCTTTTGCAAAGTAAGCACAGTTTTGGATCTTTTTCTTGGAGGGGGGGGGGGAGGGGGCGTTACGCATGTATAAGTAGAGGCAGCGGCGGATCCAGAATTGAGTATAAGGGGGGCACACAATGCAGGTTTGTCAACTTTTGGAAAAGGTAGACCCATATTTTTGGGGTCTCGCCAGGTTCTCGAAAAGTCGCTCAGTTGGGGGGGGTGGCGAATTTTTTTTTCTTTTTCGGCAGACCTTCAAAATTCGCTCAGTGGGGGGGGGGGGGGGTTATGGTTGTCAGTCCCCTCCATAATTCTCTGACAAGCGGGGGGAAAAAAATTCTTCATTCTAAAAGGGGGGGGGGCACAATCGAGAAAATGGCGGATCGTCTATGGTCAAAATGAATACTTTTCTTCCAAAAGGGAGGGGGGGCACGGGCCCCCTGGATCCGCCAATGAGTAGAGGTGTCGTGGTCGAGTGGTTTAAACACTTGACTGGAAATGTGAAGATCATGGGTTTGATCCCTGGCACATCACTTACGTCCTTGAGCAAAGCATTTTATCTACATTGTACATTGCTCTTTTATCACACATTAAAATAAATGGTGCTTGGCATATTAATACAACCAAGTGCGTGTTTAACAAAAACATATCCATCTGTATGTACAGGTGTATGTATTTATTAATTGAACTTCATTGACATATCTATCAATATTTTGTTTGAATATAACATCAATAATCAGAACAATAATAATAAGAGTAAGAGTAACACATCACATAAACAGAACAATATATCGTGAGTATACATTCAAAACATAAGCAAAAACAAAAGTAAAATACTCATAATGTATCAACTAGACATGCTCTTTCATGAAATATAAAGAATGCCATTTTTTGTTTATTTTATATATACCAGCTGTACACAAATTATTTTTTGAAGTGATTGGTTCAGTAACTAGTATTTGATGTTATCTTGTTTTTGTCTGCTACAGGACCTGTATATAGCCCAAAGCCTTATGTCGATGGAGTTGAAGAGGATGCATGTCAAAACTGATGGTATTGATCTCTATGGAAACTACTCTTCAGGGTTGAAGGAAGACTTGTCAGTGAACCTTCCACATCAACCACCAAGCATGAGCCATGGATGGAAGTACCCTATATGTGTGGAATTTACATAGGATTCTACAAGGAATGGACAGATGAAACACAGATCTCAATGTGTGGGACTGTTGACAATACATTTTGCAAGAGTGAATGTGAATTCTCTCCTAAATTTGGATGATCACAGTTTTACCCTCCCATACATCCTTTCACTTGCTTTTTTTTTCCTTATATTAGACTGAAGGAATAAATAGGAAATCAAATACTGTAAAAGTTGAAATTTTTCGCGGGATTATTTTTTTCGCGCTCGGCTGAGTAAAGTGAAATTATTTCCGATCTAAATGATCCTTTAGCTATTGAAGAATTTGGTGAATAATGTTCCACATACAAATCAGTATTTTGTACATGTGTCCTACAATAAATTATTTTGAATGTCATATGGAGTTTGGGTGTCAGTTTTGTTCACTGCTTATACAGGTACTTCAAGGTCCGTGGATGGTATTCTGACAGTTTTTTTTTTAATTTTTAGTTGGAGGGAGAGATAGTTCCATTGCCTTTATTCAGTCTGTCAACGGACCTTTCAAAAGTATACATACATGTACGTAATACACACATATTTGGCATGGGTTACAAAACTTTTTGAAAAATAATAAAAATTATATGGAGCCCAGGTGAAATATAGAATGTAGTTTGGCAGATCATGTTTAGTTTACTTATGTCCACCACACACTGTACGATCGGTATGCGATCAGACTTTTGAAGAAAATGTAATAGCATGAGATATCAGTATTTAAACACATAAAATATGTTTAAGGTTCTGAATAGTCACAAAGATAAAAAAATCTAAATTACTGCATATTACAAGCTTTCTCGTTGAAAGAAGGGCAAAATCGACTCCGAATCGTAGTGACGTCAAATCAGTCCTGCGATATACGATTTGAAACTGACTTGGCCCTTATTTTGTATAATAAGGCTGACATCACACCAAATTCCTATGTTGTAGATTTCATTTGTTAAAATCCCACTACTTAATTCTATATCGATTTATTTCCAAACTCGGATCATAGTCGATCGTATAATGTGCGGTGGGCTTTAGACTTGAGGAGCTAACAGATACAGGTGGAGAAAGGAAGATAGAGACAGGCAAGGGGGGGGGGGGGGGGGATGGTAGTGATCAGACATGGAGAGATAGACGGTCAGAAAATTGAGAAGGGCGAAAACTGAATGAATATGGAGAATAGGTAAGAGAGAGAAAGAGAGTGACTGCAGTGAGACAAAGGGAAGGGGAGAGACAGAAAAAGAGAGTGGAGATAGGGAATAATAAAGAGACCTCAGAAAGATAGAGAGAAGGGAGGGAGAGAGATGAAGGGGAGAGCGAGACAAGGAGGAAGAAAAAAAGACATAGAGAATATATATAGAGAGATATAACATGATAGACATAAGGAGCGGGAGGAAAAGATAGCGAGATGCAGAAAGGAGAAGGAGTGGAGCCAGAGAAAGAAAAAGCAAGGGACCCAGAGAGAGAGAGAGATGGGGAGGAAGAGACAGAGGCTGACAGGGAGAGAGGGAGAGCGCCAAAACAAAAATGGAGGAGCGGCGGCGTTGATCCGGGGAAAAGAAAGGGCAATGGGCAGAAAGAGAGAGAGAGAGAAAGAGAAAGAGACGGAGGCTGACAGGGAGAGAGGGAGAGCGCCAAGAAAGGAGCAGGGGCGTTGATCCTGGGAAAGGGAAACGTCCCACATAAACTACTCGGGGGATCACCTCCACATTGAATTTCAAGAAGAAAAAAATGCACAAGAAAAGAGCAATTAATGAGTAAAGGCTACAAGACGTTGCCCAGGCTGTGAATCGTTCTAGATGCAGTGTTCCACGATTCAGATATAGAAAATCCATCTCAGTTGCTGCGCTCCCTCACATGGTGTAATTTAACTTTTAAGTATTGTAGTACACAAATTGGATTTAATCCCTTTTGAATGAAACGGATCTGGATTTAATTCATTTGGAAATGAAACCAAAAAAATTCAACTTAAAAATTGTACCTTATAGTAGGCCAGCCAAACATCAAAAAAGGCTCTAGAAAAAGATTCGACGGCATTTTGGGGGTAATGCTCGGCATCCATGCTAAAACTAAAATACTAAAAATACTGAGGAATAAGGTACAGGCGGATGCCACGCGCATTTTTTCATAAAAATGCCATTTTTGGCTCAAAATTTGAAAGAATGTCAAAAATCACAATTTTTAATTTTTTGACCTAATATGTAATACCTGATTAAGACTTTTCAAATGATATCAGATTTATTTTGAGTTCTAAGTTATAAACCTGATTAATATACACTTGAAAGTTGGATATTACACACACATGTATGGCGTAATGAAACATAAAACTGTGATAAAACTTGATTAAAAATATCATGTATATTGTCATGTCATACACAGAAAAGAAATTATCCGATAAGGTGATAGATAACTCATTTTATGTTATCCCAAATGGAATGATGTATTTTTACTGGATGCGCATTTTGAATGGAAACACTATTTGAATGTACATCTAGAGTTGTACATGTACATAAGGCAATTATCCCATGTATTATCAGTATAGTCTATGCGCCAAAAACTGAAATGTCCCCACCGCCTTAAAAATAATCTTAAATGAAGTTTGTTTTTTCTGTTAGATGGGACCATTAACTATCAAATTATGCATCATTGCCCTAAATTAAGAGGTGGGCGTGAGCACAAGGGCTATTGCCATGGCAACGGATAAAAAACAATAGAATTTCAGAAAATGTCATGTATTCGTGATACATGTACTCAGACATCATATGGAGACAGATTTAATTCTTGATGGTACTTCATAATGAACCATAATTACTGTGGACGTGAAAGTCCATGTTTTATGTCTCTTTCTGTGTATGTGTGAACCTTCTTTATTTATGCCTTGGCTTTGAGGGTTAGGGCCTTGGGCCTAACACTACAACAAGAAGGCCTAAACTGAAACCTTTCTTTGCACGGATTTTCTACTTCTTAAATTCTGTTGCAAGATCTAATTTCCATGAATGATTAAAGACAATGAACATGGCACTGTGTCTGATAATAAGGCATGTTGCCTCTGGCGGCAAGCTGCTTATAATTATAGCCTAACTGGATGGAAAGACAAATGCTCTCTACAACACTAAGCAGGATTTACTCCGCTTCCAATTTGTCTTTGTTTTCTTTTGTTTTTGTCTCCCCTATCCCTACTCAAACCCTATCCCGCTCCCCCTCTCTTTTTATCTCTCTCTTCGCTCTCTCCTTCTCTCTCCTCTCTCCTCTCTCTCGCTCTCTTTTCTCTCTCTTCTCTTCTCTCTTCTCTTCTCTCTTCTCTTCTCTCTCTTTTCTCTCTCTCTTCACTCTCTCTCTCTTTTTTCTCTCTCCCTCCTCTCTCTTTTCTCTTTCTCTCTCTCTCTCTTTTCACTCGCTCTCTCTTCTCTCTCCTTTTTCTCTCTTTCCCTCTCTCTTCTCTCTCTCTTCTTCTCTCTCTCTCTCTCTCTCTTCTCCCTCTCTCTCTTTTCTCTTTCTCTTTTTCATCTCTGTGTACATGTATACCACCTGCTTTCCTTCCATCCTTGCCTAACACATTGGGTCTATCTGTGGTTTATTAGTGTCCTTTTCATTATTATTGTCATTACCATGATTTTCAACTTCCGGTTACTTCATCCCTTATTTTTGTTAATCGTGACTTCATCCTTACCCGTATATATTTGATTAAAATTGAATATACAAAAAGTAGCTGTTATCACGATTAGTCCTACGTAAATAATGTATATTTTCATCAAAACATATCATCTATTTGACGTCATATGCTATAACTCATCTGAAGTTGACATTGTTTTTTGGTGAAAAGCTTATCAAATTCTGGGTTATATGCTGGTACATCTACGTCAGTAAGCATGAAAGCTAGTAGTGGGTTTTATGCCATTCTGTGAACAAATCCTCATTATAACTCTCTTTCACTGGCATAAATCCAGGGGCATGGGTGTATACATCACTTTTCAGGGAGGGGTGGCCTGTAAATATGTTTTCAGTCATTGATAATTTTGACAAGATCTTTGAAATGCTTTAAGATACTAAATACACTAAAATGAGTCTGATTTTATTTCCTTTTAATTCTCACACCCATCTCCATTACCATTGTATTTACCGCGAGTACCATTTCGGCACCTGATTGCAATCACCCCCCCCCCCCCCCTCCGATTTACGCCATTGATCATGCTGATCTCTCCTTTACTTTTACCAGGTTATGAGAACAAGGTTGTCGCTCATAAGGAGAGGGCAGATGTAATTCAAGTCGTATTGAATCTGGGACAGGGAGATGAAACGGGGACAGAGGAAGCGAAACTTTATAGAAAACATAAGCTCCAAATTAAATTGGAGATGCCAGCTAGGGAGAGACTGTTCCTAATAAGAGTGTGTAGATAACAGTCTCGCAGCAACCGCATAACGGACAAACATGCACCAATCAAGGGTAGGTCCAGGAGGGCGGAAGGCACAATTCACAAAATCTTCTTACATGCAAACAAAAATTAAAAATCAACAGAAGATTAAACATATAAGATGAAATTATTCTTTTAGAAAATGTTGGCCCATTTTTGTTGTCATACAATACCTCCTCATTGCCTTTGTTTTCCTGCTGAGGCTACAGCATGTCTGACATAGCAACTCATATGTTGGTAGTCCATATTGTATTGCAACAGATGTCAGCTTTGACAATTGAAAGTGAAATACCAATTTCACTTGCAAAACCGCTATTAGCTCACTGATGATTGACAGATGTCACATGGGGAAAGTGGTCTGAAGGATTTTTTCTTTTTAGTGGGCGTGGTTTAGCAGGTTGTAGAAAATTATTTCAAAATATATTTAAAAATCTATGAAACATATTTAGAAGTTTAAATATCAAAATATGAGATTATGACTGCACACCAACAGGTTTCAACTTGCATTTTGATGGCAGGGGCCCTTTAAGGTTTTTCACTTGGGTTTAAAAGGAGAGGGTGAGTGAGTCGTGTTGTCCCCCCCCCCCCCCCCCCCCCCCATCTAATCCGCCGGTACATTAATATTAATTTCGTATGACTATTGCCATTTCTTCCAATTAAGTGACGCAAGAGCTTTTGCAACGAAACAAGATCAAAGTTAGTTAATTTGAAATCAGCCATCGCTTTTTTGAATGAATTTGATATCATTATGCTGGTAGTCCATCTGAAAAGAAAAGTGATTTCATTCGTTCTGCAAGCTAACAACGCTCACAATCATCAAGCTCATTCGTCACATCTGGTCGCATATTTCGTTACTTTTGCCTGCAAACTCTTGGATTCAACTTGAACCAGACCACACTCTTGGGATCACCTAGAACGAGACCATCCTCCTTTGACGATGGATCGAATTGCTCTGATCATTCTCGTCTTAACATGGGTGGGAACGGCGTACTTTTACCCACCTGTGCCCCTCGTTGTTGGTAAATTCCTTTTTCTTGAAAAAATGAGATGCGTTAAGCATGAATTTCGTGATGCTGATAGAAACATTATTGATGTTAAAATTATTATAGGATAAAATTATGGTAAATTGACATAACTCTGTACAGGACTGCAAGAACTTACTGCTACTTTGAACAGCAAAACTCCTCATGTGTAGAAGATGTGGGAGCGCTGTGGTATATTGGTGAAGGGTCTTAAATCTCATACGAGAGGTCTTGGGTTCACTCCTTGATCGGTGCTTACATCCTTGACCACATTGTCCCTCTCGACCCAGGTGTATTCAATGCGTACAGCATCATTATTTTTATTATTATTATTATCATCATATCTATTTTATTGTCATCATCATCATGATTGTAATCATAAGAAGTCCTTTGTTTTGTGTTTTTGTTCACGCAGTAAGAGATTAAATAGTTAATGGGAGAACGGGGCGTTGATTGATATCATAGCTTGTGGGTTGATCTAGTTACATGCAGAAGCAGGATCAAAATAATGATCAAGTAATTAAATGAGCCGAATCATCCTGGCCATTTGACAATTTCTTTTCTTTTGTCGTTTGGGCTTTCAAATGGCACTGACCACTCCTCATGAGCGTTGAATGTCTTGTCATGACCGGTCGAGGGGGGGGGGGGGGGGGGGCGGGGGGGGCTATACGCTACGTGCAAGGTATTAAAAGTAGCAACGGCGAGCGAGTACAAGAGCGTGTGGGGTACGCCCATTTGTCTTTGCATCATAAACGTTGCAATCTAGAGGCGCCTCTTGATATTGCATTTCACACATTTGTTAGTGAATGCCGTGATGGGAGAAAATTTTGTTAGCATTTTGTTCTTGTTTCCAAACCCTTATTTTTGACCATTTTCCGAAATTGGGGGAGGGGGTGGGCCCTCTTGAAGAATTTCCAGTGAAAGGTGTCTCCGTCCATTCCAAGATTGCGGACCCTACAGGTTTTATTTTGTAGCTTGAAATACAAAATTTAGCAGTCTATAGCACTTCAGAGCATATACTGTTTATTAGTTCTGTTTTGTTGTAAACTTGAACTTAATCCTTACTCCTTTTCTTCTTCATCTTTATGAAAACGTCGGGGACGCCCCCTCTTAGCATCCCCCAAAGATCTCATCCCCTGAGATGACCGGCCCTACTGTTATATGGACTTAAATGGATAAGTCAAGGGACTATGAACAACACTCTACAGGTTTCGAATCCCTGCTAAGACAACAGCATCTTTACATTGATTGTAAATTATCGTGGAAAGTCCACATTGACCACTTATGTATATTGCTTTCAAGAAATCTTGGAGTTATCAATAAACTTAAACATCATTTCCCTCGTCATATTTTAAAATTATTATGCTCCACTTTATTATTACCACATTTAAGTAATGGAATCTTAGCTTGGGGAAATTCTTCCAAGAAAAAACTTAAATCCATACTCAAAACGCAAAAAAGAGCTGTAAGGACAATTTCTTCTGCTGATTTTCTGGCACATACAGATCCAATATTTCATTCAAACAAGTTACTGAAAATAACATACTTATACCATTATTCTGTAGGGATATTTATGTATCAACTTAATAAAGATGAATTACCAAGTGCTTTGCTTTTTAATAGGTTCCTCATATTTCACGTTATTGCTTATCTCTTACTACAATTGTTTTTTTTTTTAAATTATGCCTTATCTTGTTGAACTTAAATATGAAAACTGTTATTTTGTGGAATGTGAAACAATAAATCAATCAATCAATCTTTGGTATTAGAGGGCATATGTGTTTTTTAATTTAAAAAGCATAAACAACATTACCATGGATAAAGTGGGAAAGCATGTTAGTTTTGGGGCATTTGGTACACTGGCTCATTACATCCATCAGTCACTAAATGCCTGTTATAGCATATGATATGTGCAGTATTTACAGTGTCAATATGCGTGTAGAGGTTTAATAGATTCGGTTCATTTTAACGACGCATTAAATTTAGTATGCAAACGCTTAGTCTCCATGGAAGCGATGAAAATGGATATCGGTATATGACCACTGCTAGCAGCACAGCGAGGCCGTACGCGTATAACTTCATTTACTTACTATTAAAAAAATAGTAATAGTATAGAAACAATGCATATACAGGGTGTCCCTGAAAAAAGGGAAACCCAAGTTTATGGGTAAATTAATCAAAAATTCCTAATTACCTTTTGATTATTGTGCACATCACGGGAAAGTTCAAGTTTTCCCTTTTATTTGACACCAAGAACATGATCGTTGAATCATGCATGACCAAATTCAGACAGTAAAATGGCAGGGTCAGAAACCCATTTGTCCGAAATAAGTGGATGGCTGAAAATTTTGGTATTATTATCTGATTTACAAGATAGGAAATGATTTAGGATTATTGTTTGTTGAAAATGCCCATTATTTAATAATTCAATGACTCTTCTTTCATATGAGATCATTTTTGTTTTGTTTTTTTGTTCACGCAGTAAGAGATTAAATAGTTAATGGGAGAACGGGGCGTTGATTGATATAGCTTGTGGGTTGATCTAGTTACATGCAGAAGCAGGATCAAATGATCAAGTAATTAAATGAGCCGAATCATCCTGGCCATTTGACAATTTCTTTTCTTTTGTCGTTTGGGCTTTCAAATGGCACTGACCACTGCTCATGAGCGTTGAATGTCTTGTCATGACCGGTCGAGGGGGAGGGGGCGGGGGGCTATACGCTACGTGCAAGGTATTAAAAGTAGCAACGGCGAGCGAGTACAAGAGCTTTTGATGGAAGGACCATGACCTAGCAGCAGCACAACTGGCATTATGTAAGCATGGGCGCCAATCCTCACAGGAATTCTATTCAAGTGGGGGACACACCTGGATGCAACAATGGGGTGTCCCCGCCCCCCCCCCCCCCCACTTGAATAGAATTCCTGTGAGGATTGGCGCCCATGTATGTAAGGCACATTAATTGCCATTTTATTTGAGGAAATTGAATGAGGCAGTCGAACAAATGTCAATGTGCCTTACCCAGTAGGCCTACAATTGCGCCTGCTCAGTCATGCGTGATCCCTCTGCCATGGTTATTTTATTTCATGAAAGATAAGAATGTGAGCTTTCAAATGACGTGTATTTACCATTATTGATAATCCCAAATCATTTCCCATCTTTCACAAACCATAATGAACCAAAAGAAGGACCCATCCAAGAAATTTAGACAATTGGGTTCCTGACATTGCCAGTGTAGACTGTCTGATATCGGTCATACGAAGTAAATACATCATGTTTTGCTGTCAGATGACAGAAACTAGAATGAGCTTTCCAATGGTGCGTACATTAATCAAACCAATAGGAATTATTAAGTAATCCAACCGTAAACTCGGGTTTCCTTTTCTCAGGGACACCCTGTATATATAATCGTAAGTTATCTGAAAGCCGTTTCGAAATTGTAGATATACATGACGTAGTTTTATTATCTTTTAGATGAGTTATAAAAAAGCTTGTTATCGATATGATGAAAAATGGGAAAAGATATAGCTTTTTTAAACAGCCGTGCTTTTAGCTGAAACAAAAACAAGCTTTAGTAAATAATGGCAAATGCATTTTATGACATGGTTTCTTTAGAATATTATTTTGCACTCTATCGTAATAATTGAAAATATTTTATAACATGCCAGCTTTGCGTACATAACTTCTCGCCCGTATTAAAATGTTTTTATTATTGTTATAATTTCTTTCAAACAAAATTTACTCTGATCGCGGAAGTTAAAAAGAGAGCCTTTATCAAAAGAAAACGTGGTATTGCACGTCACAAAAGGAGATGGCAAGCAATAAACTTTACGCCTTTAAAACAGGATGTAGGATATAATTTATATTACTTAAATAAGCAAGGGCGTATATTCTTTCTGAACATGCTGAAATGAAATTGTCCAGAGAGTGCGTGGGAGAGAGAGAGAGAGAGAGAAGGAGAGATCGTTAACCGTAATATAATGCATTTGTTTATGATTGTAGAAATTGAAAGAAAAACCTTTATGAGTGTTGCATTGCAGACGATGAAAGGAGAAGAAGTGATGAAAGGACAAGGCATAAAATACCGACGGGTAGATAGTTATCAAAAACTTGAAACAAAAGAATGTATCTTGATAACTACAAATAAAAGAAATTTATCTGTTCTGAAGTGAAGTTACTTTGATTAAAGAAAATATAAGCAAAAGGTTTAGATAGAGGAAGAGAGAGAGTGTTTATGTGAAGGAGAGATTTATTTGATCAAGATAATATAATATCAATGCTATTTCTTATATGAAATGCATTATAATTGGAATTAGGTAACCATGCAGTGTAAGAAAAATTAATTTAATTTCATAACTGTGATGTGTATGCAGGAGCTGATGCTAGGAACGCCCGTACGCCTTTTCATACATACAGAATAATGGCGGAATAGACTGACAAAAAATATTCTTAAGAATCTATCACATTTTGTACAAAACGATGCATATGAAGGGGTTTGCAGAATAAGACATTTGATTTGATTTCATTTTCCTTCCATCATTCTTTCTGATTGATTTTTTTTCATGCATCTTTACAAAATATTTGTCACCAAATCATTAAAAAAATATATACATGCATCACAAAATAATAGATTGTTGAATAGAGGCAAATATAAACATACAATCAAACTGAAGAGATGACAAAGTGAGCATAGCTTGATCGTATGACTACCCTCAAAATTTAGAGTGATGATAATTAGGGCGAAAAGAGAAGATAAAGGGAAAAGGGGTGAGCTTTAAGTAATCAGAAATCACAGATGTGTGTAGAAGCTGGTTTCCAAATATGTCTTCAATATTTTTTGTTTTTGTGTTTGTTTTGAATTGTCATTTATTTGGTCACTTAAAAATACAAAACAGTTACACATTTCAGAATGAGAATACTTATTGTGTTCACAATAATATCAGCTTCCTTTAATCGACGCTGGTTATCCATCGGGCCATGCCCTGCCACCTGTTGTCATGAATAGTTATTTTGTTATTGCGTTATTAGCTATATTTTGTACGACTTCAATAATAAATGTAATGTAAATAAATAATGTAAAGTCATAAAATCATGGTTTTGTCGATTTGAGTCTGCTTATACATATCGTGTTCGTGGCTACTAATAATACATGATTGAACAAAACCTAATTTAAATTAATAAACCGAGTATTACAGTATTTTCATTGAGAAGAGAAAATCAAACATCTTTAATGCTTTCCCTAATTTAAACTGCACAAACAGTTTTGTATTTTAGTACATTTCCATTCAATCTAGAAAGGAAAGCTGTTACACATTTCAGTGGTCACAGGGGCGGATACAGGATTTTCAATTCAGAAGGGGGCGCATTTCAGAAAGGGGGCCGCACACTGAGAAACCCTCCGTTTGACGAAGCCAAACGGCCATCTAGGGGGTCCGGGGGCATACTTTGTCAGACAAAACGGGGGAGGGGGCGCACGCCCCTTGCGCCCCCTCTGGATCCGCGCCTGGGTCAGTAACCTTCTTTTGATGGATTTCAAAAGGACCGACTTGCACTTGAGCCCCGTTTCATAAAACTTGTCAGTAACAACTGCCACATTTCTATTACGAAATTGCTCTCAGCCAATCAGATGCAAGGATTTCAGTAGCTTATAACAACTATTGCAACTTGTTATTGAAACAAGTTTCATGAAACAGGGCCCAGACAGATACTGGTAGCAAAGAATTTGAAGAAGAGAGAGTATATAAAAAAGAAGAATACCAAGAAAAAGAAAGAAATGGAGGTAATATCAAATATGTAAGCTATGAAGAAAGGATTGTGTATATAGTTTTCATCGTGTCTCACATCACATTCATATTTTTGTTGTTGTTGTGAATAACAGTTATTATTTCGACTGGCATTCTAATTCTTATATATTTGTATACATTTGTTCTGACAATCAAAATGTTTTCACGAAGTTCAAGATGATATAATTTCCACAATATTGACTGAATTATGTGTAGAATGATTGGTCAGTAAAAGAAAGAAAAAAACAACCGAATGTAGTATAGGCCGCTGACATATCCGATAAGATAACTATAACTATAAATATAAATCAGTGGCGTAAAATCCTTTCCCGGTAGGCGGCGGGCCCAGGTCGAAATTCCCATAGAAACCTGTAGAAACCAGTAGTGACCGTCTACTGGTTTCTATTGTGTTTTTAAAGACCAGTAGAGACTATTGGTGAACCAGTAAAAACTGTTAAAAGCCATTAGAGTCAGTTCGTTGAGGAGACAAGTAAAGACCAATAAAAACCAGTGGCATTTAATGGTTTTCAGCAAGTTGGTCAAGTCAAACCAGTACAAACCACTAGAAACCAGTAAAGTCTAATGGTTCTGAAGACCATTAAATACCATTAGAAACTAGTGAAGTCTAATGGTGTCAGCAGGGTGTTAAAAAACAACTAAGTCAAACCAGTAGAAAACAGTAAAGTCTAATGGTTCTGAAGACCAGTAAATACCATTAGAAACCAGCCAACTCTAATGGTTTAAGCAGGGTGTTAAAAAAAAACTAAGTCAAACCAGTAGTAAACGGTACAAACCAGTAGGAAATTGTATTGAAACCAATAGCAGACCAGTAGGATTTTCTACTGGAACCATTATGAGATAAGTAGGAATCCACTAGAAATCCTGGCTGAAACCATTAGAAATTTCTACTGGAATCCCAATGGTTTTAGAAGTGATTCGTTCCCCGTCAATTTGCTCATAATACGGTTTATTTCCGATTCGTCAAGACTAGTCGAGGCGGATCCAATCGGCGGGTAAAATATGCAGGCGATTGGTACCGGAGGATCCAATCGCCTATGACACCGACCGCCGCCTCTCGTATCTAAAGTGCGATAGCTATGCGTGCGCGTACAAAGACATAATTATAATTATACGTGTAGAACTATGCCCGGTCAATAGTTTTCACCATACCGCCCGGCAGTCCGTTTCATGACCGCACATTTGACCAATCAGAGGCCTAGAATCTAGACATGTGGTATATAAATTCGAACTATATGATCCACGGAGAAAAAGTACTCGATATTTTTGTTGTTCACAGATTTGTGCTAAGACCCATTTCATAGTTATAGCTATTGTCATTGTTGTAAGTGATATTTGACCCGCCCTAAAGCCAGTTCGTAATTAGTCCATGGTACAAATGACCCAAAATGACCCCACTTTGTACGCCCACGAGCATTTGTTTTGGTAGACGCGCTGCTTGTTAAACAACTAAAATCATACTGGTGCGTGCATCATGGTGCGTACGTACCATGGCATGGTGCGCACATAATGACAGCGTATAGAGGTCAATTGCGCTCGGTACAAAATGACCTTTATCTGCACATGCGCAAACTGTAATTACGAACTGACTTATTGACGAAGATTGACAATCATTTGCAATGGTTTTCGATTGTTTGTTTATATTTTTGGAATTATAGCTACTACCAACATCACTGAGGAATCCTGTATACCTGCACTGTGTTATGGACAAGAGGCGACTCGGACATATGGAGATGAATTTGGACCGGATTCCCACTATAGAGGTAGATTGTCCGGGTTTATAATTAAATAAATAGTTTAATAAAAATAATATTTAATTGAATACTGCCTAGTATGAAGTAAAATAAACAGAATACACGAAGGTAGCTTCACTCCAATGATAAGTATGGGTTCAAAGAGAGGAAATTTACCCCAACAAATATTTAAGATACTGGTGATATAGAGAAATCGTGTTACTTGTCTTTATTAAGGAAAGGAGGATTTATTTTTTTCTTTCACCTTTAGTTTTCTTCCAAAAAAAAAAAAAATATAATATATAAAGTATATTTTCCAAAAGAAAGAATTTATAGATCTTAGTCTTTATTTGTTTCATTGGTGGTTTAAACCATAATTTGTTACAGTAGACATATTTGTAAAATATATACTTGTACTTTTACAGATAGACAAAAACCCAAAGGTTCCAGACATCTTAAACGAAGAGAAATCTGGGCTGGACGTCGCCTCAAAAGAGCATCGACCCTGGGTAATTTAACTGTAGTATTGTCAATGCCGGCTGAACACGAGGAAGTGACGTCTCGTATACAATCAGCATTGACAATAAAATCCCTATAAACTGTCTTTTTCAATTTTATTGATTATGCACTGTCCAATAGATTAGAAGTTTGGACCAGTAAATATTTGATAATTTGCCTTTATCAAATTCCATTATATTTCATTACTTATCACTGCAGTACGATATTTGAATTGGTAAAGAGGTGCTAATGAAAAGAATATTTATGAAAAGTTGATGACAATTTGACCTGGGTGGACTGAAAATCATTGGCACACACACACACACACACACACATTCACATACATGGTCTTGTGGAGAACTCTATTCATTTCTCCTATTGTATTTTGTACCCCGCAAGTACTTCTCGATCCTATTGTATTTTGTACCCCACAAGCTTGACGGAATAAAGGCCATCATTGTGCTCTATTGTTCTCTGTACCCCACAACTGCATATATGTAAAAGCATACACACACGCACACACACACACCCACACTCTCATAAATACATATATAGGCTATACATATATATATATATTATATGTTATTTCCTTACACAATTATATATATATATATATATATACATACATTATTACCCAACATAAAAAATACTTACATTATACGCCTGTTTATCTCAAAATGCATTTCATTTGCACGTTATTAAGATATTAAGTATTTTCAAGACAAAAGCGATCGGCTGATATTTGATTGTATCCATGAACATGTTTTTTAAGATTCGTTTTATTCTATGAGAATCCTCCTTCCCTTCTTTCAGAACAGAAGATTACCGCTATTTCTCTGTTGTTTTTCTTTTTTCCAAAAATGCCCTGAATATTTAGATTGCATGTCCATTGCATTGAGCTCGCCAGAATGCAAAGAGGTATCGCATCGTAAGTATTTGAATTCAAATTTCCTTTTGTTTGTTTCTTTGTGTTTAGTCTCGCACTCTAAACAATGTAAAAATTTTGGAGAAAAAGTAAAGCACGGTGGCCGAGTAACTATAAGCTATGTGTGTCTAATCCATTACTAGTAACTAATTTGCCTCCCCAACCCCTCCTCTTTCTCTCTTTCTCCCTCTCTCTCTCTATTTCTCTCCTTGTATATTTTCCTCTTTGTCTGTCTCTGGCGCTATCAAAGTTAATTAATAATAATAATGGGTGAATTGAACACTCTTTCTCTCTCTCGCTGTCTCTCCCTCACACACACACACACACACACACACACACACACAGCTGTACATGGCTTTACTTCAGAGGACAGGTATTGTTCCTCTATTGTTCCTCGTCCTCGGACAGTCGACGGAATAAAGCACAAATTCATTGTTCGACGTTCGAGGACTATTGTCCGGCTTCCGAGGACCATTGTTGTCATGATTTTTTTTTTGTTCTCTGTCCGAAAATGTCCTCGGACATACTGCTAAACAGACCCACAGACCCACACATACACATGCCTACTCTCTCTTTCTCTCCATATATATATATATATATATATATATATATATAGTTGTAAAGAAATGTAGATGGGAGAACGTATAGAAAAAATAATTTAAAGTAAGATAAAGTTTCACTCCGAGAATAAAGACATAGTAGATATCCGCAGGTTTGCTTCCACAAGCGCTTTCGTTTAATTCTTCATGCATGTCATGTGGAATGATTAACCTGTTAGTTAATTACACGACATATAAACGCATGTAACTAACATGTTAATCATTCCACCTGAAGAATTAAACGAAAGCGCTTGTGGAAGCAAACCTGCGGATATCTACTGTCTTTATTCTCGGAGTGAACTTTATTTTACTTTTAATAAATTATATAATATATTTAAGTAAGATAAAGTTCACTCCGAGAATAAAGACATAGTAGATATCGGCCTTTGCAAAAAATTTCAAAAAGGGTGGACAGATCTGGGGAACATTGATTTAAGTTACGCAACCATTATTCTCTCATTTCCTTTCGCATTGTATATATTTCCACGAGAGTTGCCAAAGCTGTTGTATATGTTATTTCCTCACAATATTGTTACTAATTATTCTAATGTATACATGTATCTCAAAGCATTCGCTTGGATACAGCTGAGGCACGCGGCTTGTCTTTGTTTAAACTCACCTGCCCCCGACAACGGAATTAATTAATAAGGTTGAAGATTTGTCAATCTGTCGGTCAATTGAATCTGGTGTCGCCGAAACCACTGACCCGTCTCCGTTCATAAGGACCGCGTGACTAAATGAATAGCGGTTTTGTATGAATAACGGTCCTTCTAAATAGTGAGCAAACCATAGACAAATTACCTCGCTATTCATAAGGACCTCCATACATAAGGACCGCTGTTCATAACTATTCATTAGGACGCGTGTTAAATGAATAGCGGGTTTCTATGAATAGCGATCCTTATGAATAGCGAGCGGACACCCTTTCATTTACCATATCAAAGGGTCTCCCTTGCCAGGCATAATCTGCAACGAAACAGACTACACCACTCTAAAATGTTTGTGAGTATAAAACCTTACTATTTTCAGTTTTTTCAAAATATGAGTCATTAGTTTCATTAAAGATCACATTGCAAGAAAATTCCATCAAAATAAATATTGGCTGAATACTTATTATTGCATAGATGGCATAAATTATACAAGGTTATCCAAATTCAACGCTTGGAAACATTTGAATTAATGATTATTATCAATTATAAAACGGTAAAATACAGCCCCCGATATAGCAGCTGAAGAGCTCCTTGAACGCTGCTGAGATGTGTGACGACACACGAAGGACCAGTCCTGTCTAAGCAGACGATGTCCCATAACATCTTACACATTTTTCAGTGCCTGTTTTGTCATCTCCTCTTCACTTATTTCTCTTACTTGACTAGCGTCAGTCTTAATGTTAGTCTGTTGCCTCACTCTTAACTTCGTGTATGGTATTATTTTGATGAAAAATGCAGCGTTACAAAAATAAAGGAATCAGTCACTTGTAAACAAAATAAGACGCCATTGTATTTTCAGCTGCTTGCACCGGGGCATGTTCGGCGTTTCAAGAGAGAACGAATACAATCTGTGATATTATTCAGAGGGCTTTTCAATTTGAAAATGGGGTTTATTTCATTGATCATTGACCCTTCTCCTGTGTATTTACAATCAAACGGTTTTAGTTATCAGAATCAGTTTCACTTTCCCTTTTAGAATGGTGTGAAATAAGGTCATGTTAAATATACCAAACTCTTTATAATTTGATAAATAATTGCATTGCAATTACGTTCATTCATTATAGGACGTCGTCTGCTTAAGCAGGATCGATCCCTAGTGTGACGACATCAACACATCGCTATATTTCTGGCGAATCCTCGGATATTCCAGATGCTTAGAAGAGCTTTTATTTATGTTGTTTTTATAATCATCAGATACGCAGTTGACATAAAACTTATACGATTGCCATCTGTAAGCTTCCCAGTTTCTAGTGATACATTAATTGCCATATTTGTGATTTTGTTGCAATGTGATCTTTAAGCAGCATAGAAAGTTTAAAAAAACAATCATAATATTTTTTCCTGATTATTTTTGATGATTAATTGGGCGAGATGGTCTCAGATTGCACCAAGGTATATTAATACAGTTTTGCACCCTCCTGTCTTTTAAAGTTCAGACCCCAAAGGCACCGGAAATTTTGTTTGTTTTTCTTTTCTGCTTGTTTTGTTTGTTTTATGTCTTTGATTATTTTTTGTTGGTATTGCTTGTCAGACTTTTTCTTTTTCTCAGTATATTAGCGCTTTAAAAATTATAATATCTTAATTGGGCTGTCCAAATATTTCGCAATTGCCTCAAACTCTTTTCAGCTTTCAATGATAACCATGATTGTTTTTCATTGATACAACTCGTAATAAAAGTGTATATGTAAAGGATTGTTTCCACTCAAATGGTTTGTTCGAATTTGTGGAAAATGAATATGTAATAGGAAACTTTACTTCGTTACTGAACCAGTTGACATAGCTGCACATGGCCTCACCCGATTGCAAAGACCTCCAAGAAATCCACTTTAATAACAGTAATTTTAATATCTTATTTTATTGCCATAGATATTTGTATAGATTATATAAAAGGTGATATGTATGGAACACTCATCATGATAATCGATGCGCTAGGTTCTGCTATTCATTGACTCTCAAGCGGTTATTTAAAATTGTTGATGTTTGATGAAGAACCTGCTTTAAAAATTGTGATTGACTGGCACTCGGAATAAAAATCAAAAATCAAAACACTTCACTCAGACCTGCGTAACTGGGATTTGCCTTTGATAATAATTTTATCAAGCTTTATCATTTTCCATAGCAACCTTTGTATGGAAGTGGTCTAAGGTGTTTTCCCGTACTGTTTTTGCTTTGTTTTTCGTTGTAGGCCTACTTCAAGTTCTTTATTTCTAACTCCGTAAATGTTCAATTTAAACTATGTTATTTCAATCAGGTATCAGCAAAAGTTAGCACAGTGCTCAATGTAAACTATCAAAATTAACATACAAACATTTTCTTTTTAAATTAATAATGTCATCAGGAAGCAGGATGAAACATCCACTCCAGGATTTCCAAGGGATGCCTTTTCTACCATGTCGACTCGCAGACAGTAAGTTATCTCTCAATCGTGAGGACAAGCCAACAGTCTGTTGCACACAATTATGTTAGTACCTGAGCAATCAGTAAAGGCAATTCTCGCTACCTCAAATATGCAATTTTCGACGTAGAGGGCAATTTTATGCATGGAAATGGTCCGCATCTTCGTCAACTTCCGGTCCGTATTGAAATACTATACGGCTATGAATAAAATGAGTGCTAAAATGCTTAATTTTTGGATCGCATGACATAAACCACTCAAATTTTGAAAATGCAAGCAATTGTCTCAATAAATCATGGTATCTTTTCAAACATGTCGGTTAATTTTATACTCAAACTCGAGGATTTTTGTAATACCTGTGTACATTTTCAATGCAAAAAGACAAACA